>JAPZDV010000008.1:3135997-3154599 GCA_029814665.1 Acanthurus lineatus
ACTTTTCCAAGAAGTCTAAACACAATTTTTGAAGCAAATTCTATTTTCTACAGTTCTGGGAAACAAAAAAAAAAACAAAAACAAAATGACTTTTATCAAGTTAGACTTTTGGAGGAGATTAAAGTTTAGAGTCAGAGCTTCCAAGTACAACACACACACACACACACACACACACACACACACACACACACACACACACACAAAGTTACACTGACTCAATTTATTCATTGAACAGAAATTATACAGTAGGGACACGACTCGGAAACTGACAACATGTATTTAATCAAACCACTGAAGGAAAAGTGTCTCTCTCTCCCCACATATGCCTCCTGTTCATCCTCACCTTCCCTCAGGCTCATCCAGCTCCACTCTGCCCCCCCTCCTCCACACTCCTCCACACTCCTCATCTCTCTATTTTTGTCTCTCTTCTCCCCCCCTTTTTTTTTTTGTCTCAGTCGTCCCCCTCCCTCACCCACATTATCTCAAGGTCAGTCTTCGGCTCTCTCAACTCTTACAGAGACCAATTGTCCCTCCGCCGCTCCCTTTTCTTTTTCTCTCTCTCTCTCCCCCTCTTTTCTCTTTCATCTCCATCATTTTATTTTGTGTGTGAGCTCCTTCTCATCTCTCGCCCTCCACGCCACTTTTCTCCGCTTTCATCTGCTCCTGGCCAAGAGTCAGCTTTCCCCTCCAATCCGACGGCTTGTTGCGTTTGCTCATTTCTTTCCTTCGAAGCCCCGGCTCCTCGTTCATCCCTTCGTTCGTTCCTTCTCTCCTTCAGACTGTTTTTCTGACACTTTTCTCTCTCCTTCAAAACTCTTTGATTTTTCTCAAGTTTTTTCCAGAAGAGCAATCACCCCACGCTCTCGCTAAGAGATGGTGCGATCTTAGTTAGGTCCTTCAGGCGAAGCACTTGTCTAAAAAGCCTGAGGGTCGTCGGCCAACTCACGGCCCATAATTCCCTGCTGCTGCTGCTGAAGCTGCTGCACAATGTTGCTGTTTAGCATTTTCACCTTGAAATTTAGTGTTTTTCAAAACTTAGGCTTTTCCACCGCTGTTAACTCGTTTCTAACATCACTTTCTGCATCCTCCAGCTTCACCTTTCAGCTCCTCCACCCAACGATCCAGACATTCGCCTCATTGTACAAACGCGTCGTGTCATATCCGAATAAAAAACAAGAGGCACTTTCATGTATAAGTCATTACAATGATCCCATTAGGTCAGACCTTGAAACGTTTCTGAGTTTCTGAACGCTAATTAAAAGCCGTTGGATTTACATAAAGACCACAGCGGCTCACGGTTTTAAAAAAATACAAAGAGAAATTAAATGCATATCTTGATCTTGCCTTATTTAGAGAGCAGACTATCAATCAATTTTTTAAAACCGCACGCAAGGAAATTCAATTAAGTTTAATAAGCTGTGAAACACTTTGAATGAGGCTATTGTGGGAAAAAAAAAAAAGATTTTTCTTCTTTGTGGCACCTGCGGCAAGAAATATCACACAAACGCAACAGAAATCAGATCAGCACTTTCTGTCTCTTTATATCTGAGTATTCAGCCACAAATTACAAAAACTCCTAAGAAAATATGAATTAAATGCAACTTCCAGCTTAAACAGCTCGTGCACATTATAACACACAGCAAACTTCACTCTCTTATAACATTTATTGACGACATGGTGATTTTTCCTGCCGCTAACTGAGTTTAATTAGGGATTTAATAACAAAAAAAAGAGGTTTATGATCCATCAGAGATGCAGAAGATGAGAAAACTGACCACATTTCGTTATATTTTTTACTTTTGAACTCAAGCGGCTCTTTTCGGACACAAAGTCCTGTCGAGTCTGCATAAAGGTGTAAGAAAAATCTACATAAAGGTCGCTGAAGTCAGACAGATGCAGGCAGAAACGTCGCATGTTTCATGTTTTAAAAAAACAGTTATTATTAACAGCCTCTCAGTCTCTAAACGTTCAGCAGAATCAGCACAATGACGACTCGTTCGGCGCTGAAAAGACCGAGGTTGTTGCTTCAGAAGTTCTCGGCTCTTTCAAGGTGACAGAAAATAAAATAATAAAAAAAAAAACTCATTTCAGAATATCGTCAACACTAACAACAGCGTTCGCTCATACGGACTGAAATGTGTTGTTATTAAAGAACCTTGAGAGGAAAAAAAAAATGTTTGCTGGCTGTTTTTCCGCATCGCTGTTAACACAAAGTTGAGTTTGACCTTTTTTCACTCCTCACAAAACACCAGCAGCCTGTTTGTCGGGTTACTATTGAGACGTTTCAGGTCTCCGCGAGTTGATTTCTCAGAATATAATATTGCGCTTTACTGCGATGAGGTGAAGCCAGAGGTTGTCTATAAAAGCAGGAATCTAATGTAAAAAAAGTTGTATTGCAGTTTGGGGGAAACGGTCAGCAGTAATGAACTGTAAAAATGATTTGGAGTTAATGGACTGACACATGCAAAAGCATCCGGACGGCCGCGTTGCTGATGTCTTATTTAATCTAATGGAATTTATGGTGGACTATATATAAAAAATATAGTTGGATACTCAGTGTTAGGCATTTATTTATGGTTGTCTTCCATCCATCATTCACGGCTCCTTCACAGCGTCGTCCCTTTTTCTCACTTTCATTACTACTGTCACTCTCATCCTGTGTTTTTTTACTCTTAATCTTTCCGTCCGTAACTCTCTTTCAGTCCGACTATCACTTTCTTTTCCTCTTTGTCGTTCTCGTCTCTGCAGTTTTTCACCGTCTTCTTCAGTCCGTGTGTTTTTTTTTATCATCTTCTCCCTCAGTGTCACTCGTCGTCGCTTCCTCGCTGTCTGTCTTCGTCTCCCTATTCCCCCATTTTTTATCTCTCCCTTAATGCCACTTCATTCCCATCATTTGTCTCCTTTGAGAAATGCACCACTAGTGTGCTTGTGTGTGTGTGTGTGTGTGTGTGCGCGCTTGTATCCACGCGTGCATGTGATTGGTTGTGTGCCTAAGCTATATAAATACGGAATACTGAGAAAATTAAAAAGAGATTTAACGGTTTTTGTGTGACAGATGGAAAATGAAGTGTATGTTGGTGTGTAAAAAACAGATTCTAAGTAATATTTGTGTGTGTGTGTGTGTGTGTGTGTGTGAGTGAGTGAAAAAACCTCGGAGTGAAGGTCTTCATGCAGAGTTCGAGTGTGACAGAGTGTAAAGTGCTTATGCTGCCCTGCGACCGGTGCATGCGTGAGTGCAGGCATGCATGCTCACATCAGAGTGACATGCATGTGTGCTTGCATGTAGGTTATGGTATGAAATGCATCTGTGCCTGTGTGCGTGTGTGTGTGTGTGTGTGTGTGTCACATGATACAAAGACAGATACACTCACACACACACACACCCATGGGTGCTCAGAGCTGGAGTGATGCATTAGTGTCTTCGCTGCTCTTCTGTAACTACCACTCAGCACCTCTTAACACAGCACCTCTGCAGCAAAGCATGCTGGGAAAAAAAGCAGAAAAACCTAAACAAGTACAAAAACCTGGCTGTTTTTTTTTTTAGAGTTTTAGTCAGTTTGAATATTCATGTATTTTTACACAATGCTGCAAATTCTCAAACAAAAGCAGCTTTTCAAACAGCAGCTGGCACGAACGAAACGAGCCTCTCCAACAAAGAGCCGCGTAGAGGAGAGAAAAAAACACACACACCGGTAAAGAGGGTCAGAATTACCTGAAGTATGATGGCTTTAAGGTTAATTTAGCATAATGCACACTTACACAACATTAATTACAACATCATCATCGTCGTAGTGGTGTCATGTTGTGCACACTGACAGTGTGTTTCTGTTCGGAAAAGAAACACTGCGGACACTTCAGAGCGAAACACCTGCAAAAAACATTCAGCTTCAAATGGCAAAGCAGAGGCAGCAGCAATGAATCAGCGGATAAAAGCAGCGTTTTTTTGTTAAATGTACAACAACAGAAGCAGAAACTGAGAGAAAAACATGTCACACATGTTATATTGAGATGGTAAATATATAAAAACGCTGGTTCTGCTGCATAAACAGCAGATAAATCTGACTGCCTTGCTTAACAAAGTCATGGTTGCCTTATAGAGCAAAAAGTTAGCATCCATCCATCCATTCATCCATTCATTCACATTAGCACTGACACTTACAGTTGTTGCCTCCGCACAAAGTGACAACCTACTCACCAGGAACACACACACACATGGACTAACACACTGATGTAAGAGCCATTGGGAGCAATTTGCAGTTCAGTGTCTTGCCCGAGGACACTTCCACATGCGGACCGGAGGAGCTGCAGATCGACAACTGACCTTACCGATGAAGTGCGTGATCCTCTCTTCCTCCTCAACCGCGGCGCCGCGCTTCATAAGTGCAGTGCATTAACCGTTAAGCATGTCTGTGAAACAAGCAGGAGGTTTTTTTCTGTGCTGCTCGAGGACATGATGAGGCCTGATCCGGCTGCTGTGTCTCTCTTTCTCCTTTAATCACCCGGCCGGCCAGGAAACGCAGCCCCAGTCGAGAAAAAAGTGAGTGTTAAAAATATCACCCAATCTTTAAACTTCACCCGCTGACTACAGAAATATCCAGAGCTCTTAGATAACAGCGAACACATCAAAGGACGGAGAGCATGTTGCACACTCTCTAGGCAATTTGTCCACTTTTAACAAGACAGGTAAATCACTGTATTCCTTTCAAGTCCTCTGCAAAAATATAGTATTAACATCTTTGATGCATGTGTTAAATTATCCAGGCGAGAGAGAGAGAGAGAGAGAGAGGGACGTCCACCACCCTCCCCCATTTACCAGCTACCTCCACATTTAACTTGTCAGGTCCTCTGAAGAGCTACAACATAACGCTAATTAGCTTCCACAACAAAGTACCGAGACCTCAAAGGAAAAGTAGCAGGCTAGCACTTCCTCCGGAGTGACGGCGTCTCATTTTTAAGCAGCATCTGGCTGCTAGCATGTTCACTTTTGTTTGTTTGTTTTTTCAGGACGGCGTGCACATCACTGATGTTGACAACATCTGCTTTAATCTTTAGGGATCATTAGCTAAAAAAAGCTAATCTTAACCCAAGGGAGATACCTATTGTTTGGACAAAACCCCAATACTTTTTAAAAATGGCTTAAAAAAATCCACTCAATGTCTCCTGATTGGCTCGTTAGAATTAGATGGTGAGAGGAAAAATGTCAGGGCCAGAGCCAATCAGAGGAAGAGTATGTGCAGGTTATTAGCTGGAACAGAAATAACACAGGGCATCAGAATAACAGGCTCTCAGAACAAAGACGTGGCACCGAAACCCGACCGCTCAGCTGTGAATGTTTCCAGCAACCCGAGAGCGAAAGCTTGAAAGGCGAGCGTGTTGTAGGCAACCGGGCGCCACGCCGCTGCCGCCGCAGCAATGCATCGTGTCGACTCTGACAGCGCATGCCTGCCTCCCTTTGAAAGGTGAGGAGCTAATAAGCCTTTTTTTTTTTTCTTCTCTTCGCCCAAATGCAGCCCGCCAAACATTTCTGCTGCGGCACCTTTGTGAAATTCTACAAATGCGGCCAATTAAAATTCACAGCGAGGCGGAGCGTTTGGCCGTGCGGGACGCCAACGAGTCGCCGGACAAATTTCTTTGTTGTGTCTCTTGGAGAGCTGTTGAGACATGATGCATAATCAATCAGAGGACTCGGCAGGAATATAAGACGGAGCTCGAGGGTTTAAAATGGCTTCCGCCGCCTCAGTAAAAGGTCAGAAAAAAAACCGACCCCGCCCTCCTGATTGTTTGATAATGATCGTAAGAGTCTTATTACTTTATTAATTAAAGCGACTTCTCCTTTTGCTGCAATAACACTGATGTGCACAAGTGATTTATCGACACATTCCTGCACGCTGGGACGAAATGCATTCGAGTTAAACTCCACACATCATCGACACACACCGGATGCCCCCACCTCCAGCAAACAGTTAAACACACACATAAATAAACACATTGCATCTGATTTGGGAACCATAAACAACATTTATCCGTCCAACCCGCCGCGGCCTCTTTCAGGTCTCTCAGCACAGCTCCGCTCGCTCTGTGATGGATGCTGCAGCTTTCATTGAGATGTATGTGGCCACAGGAACACAGGAACACTCCCCCCCCCTCACACAAACACACACACAAACACACACACATACATGTATAAATACACACATATTCACAGTTCTGCAAAGAGCGAGAGACAAGAACTCACAGCGCTGCATTAATAAGCAATGCTACACCTGCACTTTAACTCTGCCGTGACAAATATGTGCACAACCAAAAGCACCTTTGCATTTTCTTAAAAAACAAACACAGGTGACTGTATGCACACACACACACACATGCAAACACACACACACACACACACACATCCTGCACACCCAAGACAAGACAAATGTAGACTGCATCTCGTTTACTAGGCAGAAGCAGACAGGCCCTTATAAAACCTGCATACCATGTATTCCCCGGCTATCTGGCTCTGCATCCGCACTAACACACACACACCCACGCTCACACACACTCACACACACTCGAGACAATCCGAACACAGGCTGCAGAAAGTACCGATCCGAGCTCGGCTTGCATGCTCCATCATCCTTTGACAGGCAATTATTTTATCACGCTTCCCATGTAAACACAGCGGCCAAAGAACATACGCACAGGTTGCTGTACATTTACATCTGATGAGAGGAGGAGTGTGTGTGTGTGTGTGCGTGTGTGAGTGTGTGTGTGTGTGTGTGTGTGCGCACAACAACACACACACACGGTTCACACAGACGCGCAGGTTAATAATTCAAAGCCCTGGTTAAGAGGGGAGCGCTCGCTCCTTATTAAATTATTGACAAGCAACATCTAGACTCTCTGCTGCTGACCTGAGGGATGGCCTGGGGGGGGGGCAAGGAGGGGAGGGGGGGAAAAGGACAAGACACATATGTGAGGGTGGAGGAGGAGAGGGGGGTGATGGAGGATGGTTGAGTGAGAGTTGAACATGAGACGAAGGTCCATGACGTAAAAAAAAGAAAAAAAAACCCACAGGAGAACAGAAGCGAAACCTAAATAAAAACCTGAAAGGCATCATGGGAGCTTAAATGGACGTGAGACAAAGGGAGACGTCGAGGCGGCGGAGTGTGTGTGCAACACTGCAGCAGCTCTCTACATACTGTATTTGTGCTTTACTTAGCAGCCCGCCTGCGTCTTTGTTGCCAGGCGCTGCAGAGCTGCAGCTTCATGCAGCTTGTTGCTTCTCGCTTCGCCGCGGCGTCCGAGCGGATCGATGGCCGCCGGTCACTTCACCTGCACGTTTGTCCATCTGTCACCCAGAACGCCGACACGAAGGAGGTTTTTAAAAGAAGAGTGGTTATTTTAAAGCATGTTTCATAACAAGTTGCAGATAAACCTGTTTGATTTGCTTCATTTGCACAAGATTTGCTGAAATTTTAAATAAATTTGAAGTTCTCTAACAGTTTTTACATGAACTTCAAACAATAAGCTCTTTACTGATGGTTAAGAGGGAACAGTTCAGGTTGTTTTGTGGGGGGGTTTCATGAGTCTGGCTACTCTTTCATAGTCACTGTGTCACCTAAATGACTGTGTCCAGTTTGGAAAAGCAGCAGGAGTTCTGGTGACTCAAAACCGGAAAAACTCATCCCCCCAAAAAGATCCTTCAGTCTCAGATGATTTCAGATTTTTTAGGCAAAGAGCAAGTTTTGTACTGAAAGTGCTCTGATGTGTGTTTGTTTCCTGTTTTCAATGAGAAATGATCATGTTGTAGGCAGGTAAACAGTCCATGACGAGAGAAAAAAAGTGGAAAACGTCATAAAAATGTAATCTGAGACTGAATAGCTTTTATTTGTTAATCTAATCTGCACTCATAAGCAGGTTTCACTTCATGTTAATTAGCTTAAATGTTGTCTGACTCCATTGTCTCAAATCTAAAGATGGATTTTTCAATATTATATGTATTTTTATTGTTGATATGAATCCTATAAGCAATAAATCTGGTCATAATGTCCAATAAAATGTAAGATTTTGACAAATTGAATGACTTTCTCTCAAATTTCCATTGTTGTTGTGACAAACTGGAGCAAGTTTGGAGATTTAAATACATCCGACTAACAAGAAACAGATGATTTTTCTGTATTTTAACACAGAAGGAGACTCTTATGTTTTTTATAGCTTTGGTGAATTGAATTTTTAGCCTTTCTGTGTTTCCTCTCTGTTGAAAGGATGTTACGAGCCCTTCAGCTGCACATACAGGTGATTTTATTTTTAAGTCAGCAGAGTTTCATCACTCATTTCACACATTTCCTGCACACACACACACACACACACACACACACACACACACACACTCTCGCGCCCTCTGAGCACCTGAAAAGTGCTGGTGTGCTTGTTTTATCGATCGCTCTCCCTCACACGCCGCCTGTGAAGCCATTCAGCTGATCTGTGGCTCTGTCATTCACCCACTCTGGATTATTTATGCATTCCTCTGCTCTTTTCTGGTGTCTCTGTCTCACACACACACACTGACCTCCTCTGCAGATTAGACATATTCTGTCTCCACAGAGACTTCTCATTCGCTATTGACCACTGGTTGCATCAAAGTCAGGAAAAAAAGAAAAAAAAAAACGCTTCAGAATAAATGACTTATGGTTTTGCACCATCACTGCTTCAGGAGCGGATTTTAAATATTTCCTCCCACGCTTTGCTGAAATTCTGCGTTTCTGGACAGTTTAGCTTTTTAACTTCTGGCTTTCACACAGTCATATAAAAAAATAAAAATAAAAACACAGCTGCAAACTACTCATGACACTTAAAAGGGGATGGAAGGTGGCTCGAGTCCTCGGTTGTCAAATAAAACTCCTTTTACAGAAGGAAGAGTCGATATTTTTCAGATAACAAATGCAAATTGCCTGTCTTTTCTCATTATGACGAATAAATAATCCCTTTAAGTGTTTCATGGACTCACGCAACCTGAACGGCTGTTTAATATCACTGTATTTATTGCATGTCCTGTAAATCTGACAGCGAGGAAACAGCATGAAGATGTTTGAACTTCCTGAGCAAAAGAGTGAAGGCGAGTCCTTTCAGTGTTTACTCCACATGATTTCATCTCATCAGCCATTACAGGTGGATGCAGGTGGATGTTCAGACATTTTTAACTTATATTTCTATTTTTAAAATGAAATTGTGCTCATCAGACAGACTCTCCCATCATGCACTTCATGCAAAATAAAAAAAAGAAACGCTATTTGCAAGCTCCCATGAAAGCACGTCTACCATTTGCAGGAAGGGACTAGTCATTTTTAATTAAACATGAGCTGATGTTGTCTTATAAAACTTTGAAGTTCAAGTCGTCCGATAACTCAGTCCCCGAGGAAGGAAACTAAAATTATACACCCAACGCGGGAAAAAATTACAGAGCACTCAGCCGTGCCTTTCAAGATCGTTCCAGTCCGACAAAAGACAGCTTTCACACCTCCTCGCAACAAGTGTAACGAGAGAAGAGAACAGGGAGGCAGATGGGAAGGACGTCGGCGAGCGAGAGGGACAGAGAAATTATTAAGCGGAGATTTACTGCGTCGGGAAAAGCAGGAAGGAGGGCGGGACGGAAGAGAGGCGGTCGATGGAGAGAGAGAAACCTACTTTTTCTCCTCATTTCCACATGTCAGCACCACGACGAGCAGCCACACCACCACAATTACCATTCAGCACCCACAGAGCACTCCCATGGTGGGGGAATACGAGAACACACGGCGAGCAAACACTCCCCGACATGACACGACACACACACAAACACATGAAAACACACAGCAGCTTCATCATCAGGACTGAAGTTCTTCTCTCATTAATGCAAACTTTCATATCACGGCTCAAACTACACACTCCTATAAGCAGATTCTCTGTTTTTTTTCATTACACACAAAGTTTTCATCCTCATCGCCTTCAAACGATGTTCGGTGTCGTGTGTGTTTTATAACGAGGCATCAGTTTACAGATTTATTTCTTTTCCCTTAATTCATAGAGAATAATCATGATGGTAAGAGGTGCATGTTTTATGTATAACCGTAAAAACTCAGACTTAAATATTAAAGCCACCGTGGTTGGTTTCACCACAAAACATGATCTGAAGCAGCTGTTCATTAGAGGAGACGCGGCGTTGGAAAAATCAGGCGTATTTGCTTCAAATCACAGCAGAAGAAGCAGAAGAGCATAATGATGATCACTCGCACCAGCCTGGAACTATTTATGTGGTTTTTTTCTGATGGACTGAACAACATTTAATAATCCTGCTTTAAAACGATCTTTTGCATCTCTGACACTCTGACACACACACAGTTTCACACACTGATGTTGCAGATGTTTGTAGTTTTTATGAAAAGGCAAGAAAGGACACACTTTGCAGCACCTTTTCTGACAAAAACCGAGAGTTACATTTGCTGTTTTGTTGTGTTTCTTTCAGTCCGCAGCCTTGGAGTGGACTCTTTGTGAGAGGACGACTCAGGAAGAAACAGAAGCCCTGAATGCAGCACTGAAGTACCGAAGAAAAAGTTGAATTTTGGAGACGGAAAACGAATTAAATTACTTCCGGCCTCGTCACAGTGACTCTGCAGTGCAGAGCTGCAACACAATCTCACGCCTGGTCGTCGAACATCTGGACAGCTGTGCCGTTTTGGTAACATTTTGGTGCTGAATCCAATTCTACCTGTTCTTTTCTACCTTAAGAGCAAACGTTTGGTTTTATACTGTTACCTGGGCAACAGAACTGCATGTGACCCACTGCTTTTCCCGGACTTCACATGTTCATTGTGTCCTTCATGGTCTCATTTGATGCATTCGCCACTAAAACTTCATGAAAATCAAACTTAAACACTTAAACTCCCCTCTTTTGACACAAGCACCCCCCCCCACACACACACACACAAACCCAGCAGTGTTTTAAAGTGACACCAGCAGATATTGAATGAATCCTACTAGTTAAGCTAATTCTCTGCTAATCAATAACCTCCGTCAGACCAAACAGCTCCAACACTTCATCTCCGTCCACTGCCACACACACACACACACACACACTGATGTATATCAACTAAATTACAAAACCCCGCCATTTTCCCGCCGAGCTGCACACGACACAACCCATAATTACAGGACGGCCACAGCGAGTCCGATCGCCAAATCCCTGCATGGATTTCGAAACATTTGGGAAAGGCATGAAAGCCCGTGTTTCCACTAATCCTATGTTTTTACATCCACCATGGGATTTAGAGCACCGTGTGTGTGTGTGTGTGTGTGTGTGTGTGTGTGTGTGTGTACTGTGGACCGCAGACAACACAACACTTCAGGACAACACGAGCAGAGAGGGGGGCCACGCTACACAACCCATTAATAATCCATCCAAAACTCATTTTCCCACAGTCCCCTCTGGCAGAACATTACTTCTGTGAATGGCTTGTTTGTGTACCTCGCAGTATGAATGTGTTATGTGTGTGTGTGTGTGTGTGTGTGTTAATGACCATCCTTGTGTGTGAGGCTCAGATTTAATGTATGTATAAATATGTACACATGTACCTTTTTTTACTGCGTGTGTGTATTTTATTATCGGCTTTCTGTTATGTTTCACGGCTGCGGAGAAAGAAGAAGAGGAAGGGAGGAAGAGAGGGAGAAAAAAGGGGTGAGAGAGTGTTTGAATGAGAGAGAGAGAGAGAGAGAGAGAGAGAGAGAGAGACATAAATCTTATGTGTGGAGGATTAATGTTGTGGTCTTAGCAAAAGGCTATTTTCCCTTTTCCTGAATCAGGAGGTTAATCGCATTACCTGTGAAAGCGACGGGTAATAGCGCACAACGGCACCTCTCAAAAACTAAACAAGGAGAAATACAACAAGAGAGGTGGGGGGGGGAGGGGGTGTTAAGTCAGACAGAGGGGGGGCTAAAAGGTTAGAGAAACACTGAGGAGTGTTTGATGTACAGTAAGAAGTAAGAAGAAGAAGAAGAAGAAGAGGGAGGGGATGTTTTAGACTGAGGGCCACCTTCAGGCGCCGGCGTGCACATGAGGGATGAAAAGGTGAAGGGGGGGAGGGGCAAAGTGTGTTACATCAACAAACACAGGAAGTGGGAGGAGAAGTAAACAATAAATAAGCGAGCTTGCATCCACCTGTGACAGAAACTGAACATCCACGTTGGGGTCCATGCTGTCACACATGCACAGTTAATCTCCTTTTTCCTTAATTATAACGATCTTCCCCTCAATTTATCAACAATAACAGAGTTTCTAACATCCTCTGCTAACAGTTTGTGTCCGTTATAAGACTTGATGCTCCACAAAAAAGGTCTGCATTGCATTTAAAAGTAAACACACGCTCATTATAAACAGGTATTTGACATTTTGAACGAGTGTCACCGCTTCCAGCCGAGCTGTGTGTTTGTTACTGACTCCGGGGGTAAATACTCAGTGCTAGCATAACAGCATCGGCGCCATGCGGGCGGGCTTAGCTCATCCTTTCTTTGACTGAGAAAAAACAAAAAAAGGGATGCAAACAAGCTCTTGATCTCTCATCTATTTTGGATGACGGCAGACTGTCCAAACTAAACAGCGGTTAAACGACGTGTGGAGCTTTTGCACACACATCTCGTGCTTCTGTTTCCACTTCGCTCGCACTCACAGATGATAAATTTGTTTCGTTGACCCTGGAAACCGACGCGGGCCTTTTCTTTTCTCCACAGTTAACTAATGAGGAATCAATAAAGGAGTATAAGTCATAACAGCAGGATCAATAATGGCATATGTGTACAAAAATTGCATCATATTCCATCTTGATGTGCTCGTTTTTTTTTTTTAATGGCAGCTGTTG
This sequence comes from Acanthurus lineatus, assembly GCA_029814665.1. NCBI lineage: Eukaryota > Metazoa > Chordata > Actinopteri > Acanthuriformes > Acanthuridae > Acanthurus > Acanthurus lineatus. The sequence goes on from JAPZDV010000008.1 coordinate 3,148,870, forward strand.
CTTCTCATGCTGCGTTCAATGACAGTTTTTCACAATGCATAACCTTTAATTTCTTCTGCTACTCCAAACAAACAGCTGTTACGGCTTCCAGACAGTAAAATGCATCACTAATTTCCAAATCTTTCTAAAGGAAAAGACCTTCCACACACCAGATGTTCAAGGCAGCACAAAAAAAAAAAAAATGGAGTAGCTTTCATGAGCTGACAACGGGTTAAATCACTGTCATGGCGTGCTGGAACCGAACAAAGTAGTGCATTTGTTATCCGAAACCTGAGTCTTTAATCTTAACCGGAAGGACCGGTCCGACTCAGGAGGGAAGACAGGACGCCGTGATTCACGCGTGTTCATTAATAAAACATGGGAGGTGGAGTCAGCGACTATTTTTACATCCGGCATGGATACGAGACTTTGTGTCAGGATGCGATGAAGCTCCATCACATCTTCCATGTGTGCGTCTCCAGCGTTTCTCTGCCATCGTTCATGTTTTTCTCACCCGTTTGTATCCTGACGAGACATTTTTTTGATCAGCATGTCCCAAGTTTTGGTTGGGACACGCTGATCAAAAAAATGTCTCCTCAGGATGCAGACGGGCGCTGTTTGATCACAGCCGCTGCAAACGTTTCCGCTTTGATCAAACGCATCGTGTCCACCTTTAGATGACGGCGGTTCAGTTTGTTTTGCATACATTAACACGTGGATTCATGCTTCCTTTAAACATCCAGGATGCATGTCGGTGAAACTGGGAAACAGGGTCACTGACAGACGGGAAGACAGACGGGAAGACAGCAAAAAAACATAAAAAAACAGTGAGCGTTACTGTGAGAAAAATTCATTTTCCTGAGCTCCTCTTTCCTTTTTTTCTCCTCTTTAAATGCTGTTTGACGAGGTGCGGAGTGCTACTGTCATTATGGGTATAGCCTCACTCCGGTCCCCGGGGGTTCATGGTGTAATTAGCTGGCGTGGCGGCCGAGGACTCTATCATGGAGGCTGATCTGCATCTGAGACACTGCGGGGGGGATTGAAAGGGCGGGCTTCCCGCTTCAATTACCTGCTCTGCCCCTGCTTGGGACGCACTCAGCTGAAAGAGATGACATTATCTGCTTCAAGGAAGTGTTATTTCATACCCTTTTATTTATGTCGGTGTCATCTTTTATCTGTTTGAGGTTGGTCCTCTCTTTGTGATTACAGGACAGAGGTGGAGACGTGATGGATGTATAGATGGATGCAGGGAGCGGGAGCACGGATGAGAAAGCATTGAAAATCCATCAGCCGGTTGGCTCGGATGGATGCTTGAGAATATTCCGGTCTCGTCCGCGGCGGGAGGAACATCGTGTCGCGCTCCACGGCGAGTCCCGGCGGTTCACGTTGCAGACGAACATTCACACTTTGCACAACATGATCTACTTCCTACTTCCTTCTACTTCCTTCAGACAGGTGATGATGATGATGATGAAATGGTACTTCTGCTTCACTTACATTAAAAAAAGGGGGATTTCACTGTTTGTTGATATTTGGAGCCAGTTGCCTAGGCAACAAGGACGACTCATCCTGCCTGACTGTCGCCTCTTCTTCACTCTTCTTCACTCTTCTTCACTCTTCTTCACTCTCGGACAATTTCAAGGGTCATTCTGGTGCTTTTGTGGTTTGATCTCATGTCAGGGTTTCTGCAGGTCGACATAAATCAAACTTTTAAAGACCTTTTTCTGCACAAACATGAGTGAACTCGACATCTTTTTACATCCATCCTGTCAAAAAGCACGAAGGACACGAGGTTCTGAAAATCCTTGCAATGTAAATACACTTTCTGACAGATTTTTTTAAACCTGATTTTGTCCACAAAAGAGATCAGAACACTAAAAGGCATAATTTTCTATTTTTTTCTAAATGAGAGGAGATGCCACGTCAGCTTAAAGCACATGAGTTTGTTACCAGTCTGCACAGTTTCTGCCTTGTTTTTTAGTTTTTTTGCATTGTAATTTATAGAAATTTTACCCAAAAACACATTTAAAAGCAAGACTTAAGTTAATGCAACTTTAGAAAAATACTATTAACCCCATATGCAACCAAATGTTTAGATCTGTCAGATCATTTTTAAGACATTTTAAGGCCTTTTTTTCCTGTGGAAACACTGCAAGTAAAGTATTTATGAGTCAAAGTCTGACTATAACTGTGTTCAGGTCACACACTTGCTGCTCTGTGGTGCATTCAGGCGTTCGATCTTACTTTCACAAAAACATGTTTTCTGGAGTGTAATGTTGCCTGAGAGTCGATGACGAATGTGAAACAGAGCCGCACTGTGACCTTTTTTCTAAATTCACTCCTCAATCCAAGTGTGACATATTTGTTTTATCCCGTAAACTGACGTCAGCGAACTGCGCACCATGTTCTCGTGTTGGTTTATTCAGGGATTCCAGCGCTATAAAAAGAGAATAAGTTCCACAAGAAAGTCAAAACATTGAAATTTTGGCAAAGTTTTCGATTTTGTGAATTTCCTGTGTGTGTTTTCTCTCTGCAGGCAGAGATGTTTTCCCACAAGCAACCGAGCTGGAAACCACAACTTTATTTGGGAGGAAGAATGACTCTCTGCTCTGCTGCAGCGCCGTGTTGAAATGGCTCTTCCATTAAAATATCGCCTGGTGCAGCTTCACGATTTCCCCCCCGACTTGCTGGAGAGTGAATGCAACAAACACGCGGTGTGATAAAAATATCGACTTTAAAAACGGATCACTCTGCTTTTCTGAAGAGTGTGTTAGTGAAGGAAAACTGTCCAAACAACAGGCGGAGAGAAGGAAGTTAAAGCTTTATGGAAATGAGTGTGACTTGGGGGATCTATTTCTGGTGAATTTTAAACAAACAATTCAGAAAAAAAAAAACACTCTTGTAGTGTTCCTTCAGGCGTCCTTAGCTGCAGACAAACAAGAGCAGACAAAACTGTCAAAATTTGCCGTCTCATGTGAAACGAGAGCAGACGAGTTGACTGACGCGTCTGTCGGAGTGACGAGTGCGATCTGGTGATAAAAACTTTAAGACGAGTAAAAACATAAGATGAAGATGAAGGATGGAAGGAGCCCAGAGAGAGCAGCACGACAATGACACGGAGGAGGAGGGATTTCCAAAAGGACCCGACCTCCGAGTGGACCTCGAACGCAGCAGATGGTTTTCATCTCTGCTGCTGATTTCAGGTGAGGAGCCGACTGCACCGCTGATTACATAACCACAGCTTTCGGTGTTTAAAACACACACGTGGGCCAAGGTTGTGAAAAAATAAAGTCTGTGTACAGTAAGTGTGTATTGTGTAGGCGAGAAAATGCTGTGTGTGTGTGTGTGTGTGTGTGTGTGTGTGTGTGTTTGTGTGCACCTGTTGTTTCACATTGCCTGTGTTTGTGCGAATGCATGTGTGCATATTCAAGAGCGTGGGCGAATGACTCAGACAGCAGGTGAATCACTTCAGGCATCCACACACACATTTGTACTCGCAATCTCTCTTACACACACACACTCACGCACAGACACACACACACACACTCATACTCACAGTGGGGTGTCAGGGCTAGCCTGCAGAGAAGATAGCACATCACTGCTCCACCCGATTTAGTCCAGTTAACCCTCCACTGACACGCCCACGCACTTACACTCCTCACCCTCCTTCAACACACTGCAGCAAGGAGCAGAACGATGTGTGTGTGTGTGTGTGTGTGTGTGTGTGTGTAAAGAGCTGCAGAAGAAGCCAGAGGTTAACCACCCAAAGGGTCACAGAGGAAGTTAACCTTGACTGTGTTAGAGCCGAAGTGATGGAGGAACTAGTATGCATGCATATGTGTTTGTGTGTGTTTGTGTGTGTGTGTGTGTGCTCGTGTGTGTGCTCGTGTGTGTGTGTGCATGTTTTATGCAGATTACAGGCCATCCTCGTGTTACTGTGTGTGTCCTAAGTTCAGGCAAATGCCATAAAAGGTCAGCTGCAGCCCTCTGACAGCAAAGCATGACGTGCATGCATTTCAAGCTCGCTCGCACACACGCACACACACACACACACACACACACACACACACACACAATGAGTGTGTGAGATGCAAACCACTCCAGTACAGAGACACATTTGCATACACACAAGCCCGACACAGACTTGAACATGCCAGAGGCGTTCGGTATCAGTGACATCACACGTGTGACCCGACCAATGACACACTCCGCTCTGCGTCCTGCTGACACGGCGAGAAGGTTCACAAGCAAACACGGAGAAAGGAAGTGAAGAGATGCGGCCGAGTTCGATTTCAAAATAACAACAACTGACCTTGAAAACCTGACCTACATCTTGTTTTAGCAAATCAGAGGAAAATCACTTCAGGCGCGACTTCACGTTGGCGATTTAATCCCTTAAATCATTTACCGACTTCTTTATGTGGCGAAATTACGTGGTTAAAGGATTACATTATGCCTCCGGTATATTCCTCCAAAATTTCTGGCGAGGTGTGTGTGTGTGTCCCTCCCCCCCTCCGCTGCCGTCTTTGCGGCCAGACTGACTGCAGGCCTGGTGAGAGAGAAAACAGCCGTGTGTCGCCTCGGAAACATAAAAACAGCATGCGGCTAACAGGGAGGGCGAAAACACTCGTGGAGGTTCATACTCGTCTCTGCATGAGGCCCGCGTCTCCTCAGCCAATCAGCTGTTAGCAAAGCAGCGAGGATGTGGTCTCTCCACCTACCGTTAATTATGCCTGGAGGGGGTCCTCTGGTAAAGGGAACTCATTTACCACCACAACTATGTGGTCTACAATTAAAAAAAAAAATTCAACCGCTCTTGTCTAATAAATCTTTTTTTTAAACACGCTTCAAACTCACACATGCAAAACGGGAAAAGGACCAGGATGTAAACAGTTTAACCGCAGCTGGAGTCTGTGTTCGATGCCCCAATATGTGTCTGAACTGATCAATAACGGGAGGAACGAAAGGAGGCTAACCGCTAAAGCTAAAAACAAAGCTGACAAGCAAATCTGACCACTTTATTTTTCACATTATGCGACTGTAAAAGTTCTCACCGGACGCTGATGGTTTGTTCCATTCAACTTTCATACTTTCAAATCCCTTCCAGCTCTAATATTTAATGGCGTTACCGATTTTTTAAACGAACCGGCGACAGCTCACAAACACACAGCAACACTAAATCTTAAGTTTCTCCATCATCATTTAATCCTGTGAGGCCTCAAGGGCCCCTCAATCATGTTGAAGGCGAATAAAACGTCTTGGACTGAATAAATCAGCGGCGGGCTGGCGGTGGGGCGACGGTGTTTCAGCGGGCGGGGGCGCCGCGGTGCAATTACAGCACAGACCTTTAAGTAAGGACCTTGTCTGGAAGAATAATGTAAGAGCGCCGAATGAGAGGAAGATGGAGAGACAGATAGAGGAGGGCGTGGTCACAGGGAGGGCGACGTCAAAAAATTATGCAGGAAGACTAAAGAGATTAAAACCAGACTGAGGTGTGTGTGTGTGTGTGTGTGTGTGTGTGTGTGTGTGTGTGGGGCTGAAAAATATTCACGACAGGTCCGTATGATTGAGTGACGAGAAAAAGACGAGAAAAAGACGAGTAGAAGAGTTCACATTGCCTCTTATCATCTGTTTTCCCCTTCAGTGTTCAAGGATACAAACACGACGGGGGGGGGGGGGGGGGGGGGCGGGGGGGTGGGGGGGGGAGGTAAGGTTGTGGTCATTTTGCGTAGCCCGGAACACCGCTGGTGG
>JAPZDV010000008.1:3155473-3167366 GCA_029814665.1 Acanthurus lineatus
GAAAAACTGCTTCAGACAATAAAAAAAAGAGACACGCAAACAAACAAACAAACAAACAAACAAACAAACAAACAAACAAACAAACAAACGTCTTCCGAAGAGCAGCGGTGGGAGCGAACAGCTGTGAGGCCCGACCGCCATGTGAGGCAGCCGTGTGTGATGTGTGTGTGTGTGCAACAAACTCCGGGGGACACAAACACACACACATTTTGCACAAAGCATGCACACATCCAGAGCCACAGATGAACACACACACACACACACACACACTCATACAAACACACACAGACATGCAGAGGGACTGAGTGAAATCAGAGTGGAATCACAGCCAACCGGAGCCTACAGGCTTATCTTCACCATGTGTCGGTAAGTCACACATACATATTTACTCACTCATACACACACACACACGCATGCATGCAGACACACACACACACAGAAACACACACTCAGATTTGCTGGCTGGTGAAATCAAGCTGGCTTTGTGACTGTAAGTCCTGAAAATTAGATAGCTTGCCGCTATTGCGCCCTATTGAGAGATCTCACACACACACACAGACACACACATATAAAACACACACACACATACACACATAAACTCACACACACAGATTATAAAGACACTCAAATCTTCTCTTTCTCTTTTCCCTGCGTCACTGCACTCCTGGCATGTGCTACCACCAGACCTGATTACAATCATATGGCTCTGAGAGTGTGTGTATAAGTGTGTGTATAAGTGTGTAAGTGTGTGTGTGTGTGTGTGGCCTGATCCTCCGGATTTTCAGAATCACCGTTGCAATCTGTTGCATGGACGGATGGACGGATGGACGGATGGAGAGAGGAAGGGAAGGAGGGAAAACATACCACAGGAAAAACTAATTACAGAACAGAAGGTCCTTGGGCTAAGAAACACACACACACTCACTCACACACACACACACACACACACACACTCACTCTGCCACTGTTTCTGTCTCCTCCCCTCTCAGACGGACACTGGTTATTACACACAGTGAAGGATGTGTTAGCCCCGTCGCCTGCAACCTTTACCGCCATAAAAATAACTGCGTGTGATTGGACAATCATCGCCATGCAGTCACCCCTACTGTCATAAAGGTGAATTACAATTGGTCTCTTCATAAAAACCAAGGATTCACCCTGAAAACTACACGACAGGGCCGGAGGTCCAGAATATATACTGCATCTCACACACACACACACACACAGACTCACACACATACACTCACAGACTCACACACACACTGATAATAACACACACATTTGTCCATGAAGACTGGAACTATCCAATAAATCTAATTTGACCTTATCTTTACACTGCAGAGATGTGTTGCTCCACACACACACACACACACACACACTTCCTCCAGGCTTTTTTCCAGCTGTGTGAGACTTAATGTCGGTGTGTGAGTAAACAAAACAGTAAACGAGACGGACCGACTTCGCTGAGCGACGCTCCTGACTTCACATCTCGCTCGGATGCGTCGTCAGCGAGCCTGCAGACTCGCAGGAAGCTTCGGAGTCGTAAAACAACGTGAAATAAGTCGCCGGTTGTTTTATAGGCTTGTCAGATGTGTAACTTCACCACGCAGGGCTGAAAATCAGACTGGAACGAGTTTACACACATTTGTATCATTCCACATAGCCTCTAATGTGTTAGTGTGTGTGTGTGTGTGTGTGTGTTGGTGCTTCGAGGTGTTTCCAGTCCAAATAAATTCACCCTTGAATTTAAAATTTGAAATCACAGTGCAGATTTAAAAGATGTTGATGAGCAGCCTGATATGTGCAAAGTGTTTTTTTTTTCAGTCAGAATAAAGTAAACCCATTACGTGATGCGTTCGGGTGTTTTCAGGCAGAAGTCGGAGGATTAAAGGAGACTTGGTTTCCTCCAGACTAACAACAACATCATTTAAGACAAGCTCTCTTTCGCTGCAAGTAAATCGCAGTTTGCACACACTGAAACTGGTTTGACTGTGTGAAGGAAACTATAACTGGCTTTCAGTCCGGCTGAGAGTGTGTGATAAAAACCGCTTTTTAACTGGGGGGGTCATTAGTCAAATTTCAGACTTGGAGTCACTGTTGAGTAAATTAAAGGTTCATTAATAAAAAAAATCTTCAAAGTTTCAACAATCTCTCTCAGTTTTGTTCATTTCAGCTCAACATACATCCAGTTTTTTTGCACCTGTGTTGCGTTTTTAAAAAGCCGCAAGCTGACACGACATGCTAGCTGTGTGTTAAGGTAGCTAAGTGTGTCTCTGCGCGTCGTTTCTTCAGGAGCAGCGAGTCTGTCTCCAGATTTCAGCCTGAGCCCATCTAAATATCTCCAAAGATGGCTGCCCGTTTCCTCCAGGTGCATCTAACTTGTATCTTTTCTAAAGCTGTGAGCGGATACAAACAGGAAAGGATTGGAATCCAATTTCACTTAATACTCCTACCTTTAGGAGTAGTCCTGGGAAATCACTTTTTAATCCCTGCTGGTTGTGTGTTGTGGCTTAGAGCCCCACAAAGTCAAGATCTAATCTGAAGCTGTGTGTCTGTTTGCTCCGGAGCTTTCACACCAGGTGGAAGTTGTGCCTCCCGTCCCTCAATGTCACCCGCTTTTTTTTTTTTTTTAAATATAATGTGACTGTTTTCCTGTAAAAACATCGCAGCACATGCACGAGTCCCAATTTGAGGGTTTGAGGGTTTGTACAGTCTGTCTATTTTTTATGATTTTGTAAATAAATTGTATTTTAGTTTGAGAATTTTAATCAAAACAGGCAATTTCAAAGCTTTAAGGACTTAGAACGGCCATTTTAATGCAATTTTCTGCTGTTTCATGGAGTAGAAAAATCGATCGGGTAACTGGAGACATCAGCTGGTGATGAAAATAATCCTCAGCTGCAGCTCTGATTGGACGCGACGTGTTGTTCGGTTCAAACTCTCCTGTTTTTGGGTGCATTTTGTGATTCGCCGTCTCCTCTGGATGCTGGAGCTTCAGGTCTGCAGAGTCGGGAGTGTTTTCTGCATCCTGTTGAGGATTCGTAATTTGCTGTGCAGTGGGTTTCTCTGTTCTCTCTCCTCAGTCCCAATCCTCCATCTCCATCTGCCTAATCCTGGCCTATCACACACACACACACACACACACACACACACACCTTGAAGAGGAATGCATCTCCTCTCTCAATCACAATGTGCGCTCAGTCTGCCTGGTGTTACTCTTTGCAGGGGTGTGTGCTTACAAGCGTTTTCCTCCCAGATGCATCGCAGAGGTGTGTGAGCTTTTTCAGCATAAATGTGAGCTTTTGTATTCCTGTTTCCCAGTATGCTCTTCACATCGTGTGAACACTTGTTGTAAGCTCGCCTCCTTTTTCTTCGGGAGTTTCGTGATGAGTGTTGGGAGAGGGGACGGCGTTCAATCAGAAAATCATTATCCTGATCTGCTGGGCATCTGCACATCTATCTGAGGGATTAAACACACACACACACACACACACACACCTTGTTCTTGTGTTTCATTCTGACCTTGTTCTCTTTTGTTCTGCCTTCCTGCTTTCTTCTTCTCTCTTTGCCTCTGTGTGCATAAAAAACATAGTCTCTCATAGCTGACTGGGGATCAGCTGCTGGAGTTTGAGTTTGCTAATGTATGCTTGCTAACGTTAATGCTAATGCAAGCAATACAACTTGTTGTATAATGACATATAAACACCCTTGTATCCTTGTATCCTTGTAATCCAACTAACTCATTTCACCACTTCCTGCCACATTAAATCCTGTTCTCATATTTAACACTTTAAGTGTCTTTGCTTAAATGCCAGAACAGACACAAAAAATGATATTTAGGGCCAATGAATCAACTGATAAAAGGACTCTATTGTATTGCAAGGTGTTTTAAGACCTTTGTGATGTTTAATCATAAAGCTTTCATTGAGCAGTGTGGGCTGGGGGAGGCCTTAAATTTCCACGTCATCATGAAACAAGAAGTTGTTGTTATCGTCTGCACCAAACTTTCCATGCTTAACAGGAAATTTAACCCTGAAGACAAAGCACTTACTGAAAAAGTAAATATGTCTCTTTTAAAGTTGGTTCGTCAAGCGAATGCGAGAAGACCAGTTTTCATGAAGACAAAATGTTAACTGCATGCAAAATTAATCAGAGCACAGCAGGTTTAATCGACTCCCAAGTCACCATATGACCAGATCCTGAGAGGCAACGCAGCATTTAAAAAGCCATTTTTTTCAAACAAAGTCTGGTCCACAAATGAGACACAATTGTGCGACTTTACATCACTTTCTGCAAACTTCACACTGAACGACAAGAGCAGAAGATGCACCGACTGTTTCATTTGAATATTCTGCATCAAGCTCAGCTAAAAAACACAGATTCAATCAGCAAGTTCGCTCGTCGAACCGTTTATCAGCACTTAACCAGCCTCTCCTCTGCTTCGCTGCATGTTCAAGCTCTTCCTCATTCAGACGTGTGGACATTGTTGCAGAATCAGCACAGAGGAAACACTGCAAGAACTTTCTCCCAGTTTTTTTCTTCTCGCGCGGCCATTAGACCGTCTGTGTCAGTTTATCGGCCAATCATTTATTAAGTTAGAAAGTCTGCCTTCCTGCCAGACTGTCCATTATTTCATTTCGTCCTCTTTCTCCGTCGTCATGCTGCTGCTTCTCCCTCTAACTATCTCTAATGCTTCCAATTTCACACTTTCACTGTCAGAACATGCACTTAATTAGTTAGCCAACAACATAACACACACACACACACACACACACACACCAAGCACACTAAGCACATCACGCACACACACACACGCAAACACGACATGACCAGCATCTATAATCCCAGCAGTCGCCAATCAAACTGGATCCCTGAAGAACGAGGAGCGACATCAGGAGGCGGGACTTGAACCTGAGACCCACGCGGCGGGATTCCCCCCCCCCCCAAAATAAAACGTATGTTGCCCCAAAGTTCCAGTCACTACGGCAACAGCAAAGGGTGTCGTGGCGACAAGATAGGCAGCTGTGGAGCCGAGTTAACAGCTGCTCATTTGCAGCCACATCTGGCAGCAACTCCCCTCAGTTCACACACACATGCATGCAGCACAGAGAGGGTCTCAAGAGAGGGGAAGAGTGTGAGTGTGTGTGTGTGCGTGCATATGAGAAAGCAAGGCTCATGAGTCACATGGCGACATACGTGCGCCCCCCCCCACGCACACACACACTCCCAGCCAACCTGATGCCACATTTACAACACAGACAGCAAAGAGCATCGATTTCTTTTCCGAACTGCGTCTCCTGTTGTGTTGTTTGATCCTCCTCCTCCCCCCTTTAAAACGAAAAGTATAATTATGTAAAACATCCATTTACACACTCGGTCGGTGGTGGGCTGCGCGGAGGCTGGAGGACGGTGAGGCATGTTTGCATTGGGGAGGGGGGGCAGCAGCTGAGAGATAAGTGCGTCTGAGCGAAGCGACTGTAGTCAAACACTGAACACGAGCGCCTGCTGCCACATTTAAGCACAAGAATCAATAGTCCACAGCTGGGGGGGGTGCACTTCAACCCGAGCCCCCACCCAGAGCGTCTGCAGGCCGCCTGCAACATCTGGATGGATCCCTCTCATGCTTTTCATACACTGTGTGTACAGTCATCTGATATCTTACGTTCTTCTACTTCTGGTTCTTTTACTTTCTTCTAAATACTCTAACTTCTCTGTTTTCTGTCTCATTCCGTCTCCCTCTCATCGACCTTTGACCTTTATCTTTTATCTTTAGTCACCTCCCCTTTCTATCCCTTCATTTTTTCTTTTCTTCTCCTTCTTTGATTATCTTACCTGTGGTTTAAATCGTCTTATGTTTCTTTCTCTCGTTATGACCATTGTTTTTACAGTTTTAATTATCTTTAGTCTTTTCTTCTCATTCCATCTCACATCTCTTATCCTCTCCTGTTATTTATGGCCCTACTGTCTCCTCTTCTACTTTATTTTGCATACTCTTATATTTTCTCATCTTCAAGTATCTTCACATCTTTACAACTTATTTATTTACACAGTTCAAATCTTTTATCCTCCCATGGTGCTTTGCATGTAACCCTGTTGATCCATCACTCACTGCATGTTTCAGCTTCCTGAGTCTTCCTCCTCTTTCCTCAACATCTTCATCCTAAAATCCTCTCCTTCACCTCCTCTCCCGCCTCTCCACCATCTCCCATCTCCTCCTACTCCTGTCAGTCTCATTGTTTCCTGCAGTTTCTCATTTTTCTGTCTCTTATCTTCCTTTCCTTCACTCTGATTCATCATCCTGCTCCTCGAAGACAAAAGACCGTGAAAGAGAGACGATGTCTGTGTACGTGGGAGTGCATATCACTCCTCCTCCTGCAAGTTTTTTTTTCCTAAGACATAATTGAAAAGGAGTGTTTCCAAAAATGGGATATCCGCCCCCTTTTTAAGAGCTAACACTCGAAACAAAGCCACGAATGATCTGAAAATGAAGCAAATTAGACGACTTCTGTCAGGACGGCGGGTCACATGAGCTTAGACGCTCTTTGTGAGTGAAAACTGGATTTTTTCTTTCGTATTGGTTTAAAAAAAAATGTGTTTGTGTGTGTGTGTGTGTGTGTGTGGGAGTGTGTCATCGTAGCTGTGGGTGTCAACTAAAGGGTTGCATGCAATAACGCGAAGGTGAAGTTAAACAATTACAACAACGCTGTTAAACAGCCGTCATAACTTTTGTGGAAAGCTGCGTGAAGCTCGGCGGAGGCGGCGCGTGACACCGATGTCAGAGTGAATTATTTAAAATAGATGCACTGCGGCCCAAAGACACACAGGGGTTAGCACAAAGTTAGAAAACTTTCAAATTAATCTACAAGAAGACGTAAAATCCGGCCAGTTCACTCACTTACGGTCAGAGTGTGAGCAGAATTAAACAGCTTGAGGCTGAAACGTTCGTGTAAAACGGTTCACGTCCAGCACAGAAATCCATCTAAAAGCACTTTAACACACCACGGCGATAAAAAAAAAAAAAAAGAGTACGATGATGTATTTTTCCACTTCTGGATCAATTTTGTTGTTTTAGTCGCATGGATAAATGGCAAAGTGCGCACGACGTGAACCAGAAATCTAATAGAAGGATTTTTTCACTTATCTCCAGCATCAGCGGTTAACTTCGGGTCTTCGTGTCAGACCCTTAAAAGCAAAGAGCGAGCACTTTTCTTCTTCTGGCCGACTGTTAACGCCGGGAATCAACAACCACACAGAGAGAGAGAAATCCATCACAGACGAAGGGGGAAAGAAACCAATTTGTGGGGCCGACGGCAGCCTCGACAGACCAGAAGGTAACGCCGAAACAAACCGTGACTCATTTAAGTGATGGGAAGAAGTCTTTTTTTACCGTTTGAACTCTCGCTATTTGATTCACTCCGGAAGAGGCTGTTATTAAGCTATCTCTATCGCCGAGCACTGGCACGCTCTCAAAAGTGATTCTGGGAAGTGCAGAGAGTCAATAATTAAAGTACATAAGGCCGTTCGAGGAGAAGAGGGTACAAGTAAATCAGCGTCCTTGATCATTACAGTTTTATGAGACATAAGAGCATGGACGCCTTTCGGGGTGAAATCCGCCACAAACGGAGCTCCGTGTGATGAAAACGGCGGCCAAACATGAGAGAGAACAAGATCACATGCTGCGTTTGGCTGCCGGGCTGTTTTTTCGGTTGCCAGGTTGTGGTTTGTGTCAAAGCAGGAAAAAACTCGATTAAGTTTTTAACAGCTTCCTCTTTTATTCCGAAACTGTCAGGATTTGTGGTCAAACAGAAAAAACGACGACAGGAACGAGGCTGGAAATCGTGTTTGTGGTCGACGGTCTGAACCTCGTCTGCGGTTTCTGGAAGATAAACTGTTTTACTTTTTTTTGCTGTGTTGCAGCAGGATAAAACCACCATGACGTCTTTTAAAACTCCATTATATCTGCTGGTTTATGTGCTCAGCAGTGTTTCTGTTTTTTTTAATGATTTAATCAAATCTGAAGGAGTTTTTCAATTTGAAAAAGTACATCATGTCAAAGGAAACGCAGACGCTTTAACTCGTGTTACACTGTGTACCGCTGCTGCACAGTGTGTGTGTGTGTGTGTGTGTGTGTGTGTGCTATTCATGCTGTTCAAACCAACAGAGCGAGTGGAGAGGATAAAAGAAGAAAGACAAACAAAGAGAGGAGTGGAGGAGGAGGAGGAGGAGAGTTGTGTTCGAGCTCACAAAGAAGGTCAGGCGGCGAGTGTGTGTTTGTGTGTTTGTGTCTTAGTCCGGTCCTGACCCACCCCTGTGTGTGTTTGTGTGTGTGTACAGATGTGTTAGTCCATCACAATAAAAAGCTTCCAACTATTGAACCCCCCCACCCCCTTAAATCCCGTCCCCACCGGCCGTGACTAACCAACCAGCTGTGGCGTGTGATTCCATCGGGGTGTGTGTTTGTTTAACGGCCCACATCGCCTCCTATCCTGTTGAAACAACAGAGGTCATCCATCCCGGCTGCAACAGGATTTCCTCTTGACACACACACTGACACACACACACACACATCCTCTCCTCTGCACAGAGCTCATGTGGATCTACGTTTGGACCACGAGGGCGAAACATTCGTACATCAACATCAAAAGCCACTCGAAACATTTCGTTCCTGTAAGATCCTGCAGCAGAAGCTCGAGTGAAAGGTCACGACCTCAGAAACAGTCAGTAAGTAAATGTTTAAGAGGTTGAGTTTGACTTATTTTAAAACCAGTCGTCTGATGGGTTCGAAGCCATACGGATATTTCCCATAAACCCTCCACATGTCTGCTGTATCTGTTGCTATGTCAACACTCATGGTAACCAAGGAGACAGATCATTGTTTCCTTCCTCATTTTCTTCTGATGTCGAACTAAAAACTTGGAGAAGAATTTATATTTTTTTTCGTACATCAAGAAACATTCGTGCTCAAAAACTCCGTGATCACCTACATCCGCTACGGTCCGAACGGAGAGCGCCGCGCGGCTGCAGTCCGTCCATTTCAGCTCACAGATTACAGATCTGTGCGAGTGCACGGTTGATTCGTATCTGGCTGATTAGGGTCGCGACCCTGCATGTTGTGTGCCGACTGATAAGGAAGTGGGGGAAGTCCGCTGGTCGGAGTACCAACCCTCCTCCCTGTCGCTTCAAAGCCGGAAATCTGCTGGAAATCTGCCGGCTTGGATTTTCAGAAAATTCCCAGAACATTTCCAGATATCTCCACACCCATGACACCCCCCCACTACACCCTTAATTCTGACAAATCGTTGCTCCAGTTTCCCTCCATCCATCTGCTTAGTCAAGTTTGTCATTTTGGCCTTCTGATGTTCATCTGAGGGAATTTATATCCTTCATTTTAAATCAGCAGAGCTGGAAACACTGACTCTTAACTCCTGTTGACAGTTAAATACGTACGAACTTAGAGACTTTATGTCATATTTGGATTTCTATCAACTGGTTAATAAATAAAAACCCATAATATGTCTATTTTTTCTACAGATCAGCATTATGAAACATATAAAAAGAATGTGGTGAGCTTTCCTGTGAAGATCCTTCTGAACCTTTTCACCTTAAATACTTTTAAATACTCTTTGAATCCAACACAAACTTGAAGCAGGTACCTGGCTGCTTAACCAGGCTGAACATCTGCTTTGTTTCTGTTTAAAACTTAACTGACATTGACTTTTCAGGCAGTTTCGTTGTATTTCGTGCCCGTCTCTGTTGTCTGGGTCGGTGTTTATCCCGTTCAAATGATCGACACGATGACCGGTAAATCCGTAGACCCTCCGGCACTTTTCATCCCGGTCCCAAACATAACTTTTAAACTACCTCTGAGTCCTCTTTTGTCTAACAGAGAGCAAAGTGTCAGCTGCTTAACCAGGCTTTAAATCTACAATCGATCCACCAAAAGGTCTCCGAATTCAGCTCAAGAACAAAATGTAAAGATAAAGTTTTTAAATGCAGTGAACTCACATCTTCTCTGGAAATTTCACTTGTCATGTGTTGGACAAATCCTCAGCTCTCCAGGTTTATGCCTGATATTTTACAATGTATTACATCAATATTCAAAAAAAGCTGCAGGCAGAGTTTCCCCAACATTATCTGATGTAATGCTCTTTGCACCCCCTCGCAGTTAGGCTTTGCATTTGAGTGGGAGACGAGTCGATCCCCTGCGATTGCAGTCTGATAAAGTGCGTAGCTGCAGAGCTTCGTTCTGCGGTGACCCGAGCACGAAACAGGCCCCCCCCCCAGGCCACATTTGACTTAAGAGCTGATCCCATCGAGCTAACAAGGTCGGAACAAATCAAATTCAGAATTTTGACACGGCTTATTTAAATCGGCCTTCAGAAATTTCCAAAATATCTGCTGAACGTTGAAATCAAATAGGACTCGCTTTTTTTAAAAGGTATCAGGCAGGTTTGTCGGCTCAGTGTGTTCAACAAGACCTGACGTTCAGCAGGTGGATGTTTTACATTTAACAGGAACATTTTAAGAAGACGTGCAGTGTTTTTGTTCGCTAGTTTGCTTCATTTGCATTGAACATCTTAAAAAAATGTGGCTCTGTAAGACTGAAAGCATCATAAATGAACTAAAATTGGACCCAAAACAGAACTTATATCTCTCTGTGTTACTCATATGAGGTGATTTGTTGGTGCTGATGACTAAATTTGATTAAAAAAAAAAACTTTTATGAGGGGGGGAGGTGGTCTGGTTCATGCAGGATGGTGCTAAACTTGGCAACCTGACTCATCGCGCTGCTGCTGCAGAGCTTCAGGCGGGATGAAAGGAGGAAAAAAAATCCCTGAACCTAGCAAAAGAGACGTTAGCATTCGTGGTTATATCTGCACCCATGAATGAACGAAGCATTATGTTACACTCTGGGGGCGTTCCCCCCACCCCCCCGGTAGTTTCCATGCACAGCTCTGTTTCAGCCGTCATTACAGCTGCTCTTTCTCTCTTGAGCCACCTTCCACCACCGCTGGAGATAAACATCCACGCTGCAGGCGCTGGATGAAGGTTTTCCACCGTGAATCGAAAGATCTAAAAAAAAAAACCTCAGAAATAACATGCTTTTGGATCTTTTTTTTTCCTCCCTCTCCCTTTTTCCTCATGATATAGCAAGGCTCAGAGTGATGTGCAACTTGAACTTATTGATCGTCAATTTGATACACTGCTGGCAGAGCGCATTAGATCTGTATCTCTGCTGAAACTCTATTAATATTCTCTGAGTGCAGAGCCGAGGAAGACGCGCTCAGATGAAGCTCGCCGTCTTCGGATCCACGTATATATGAGTCGACAGCTTCGGTTTGAAAAAAAAAAACAAAAACAAAACCTGAGGAAGATGTTTAGAAGATAAACATCTGTCATTGGTGCATACGGACACATCTGCAATTACATTCGACCTGTTTGCACTTAATGCTTCATCTCTCCTGCAAGTAAAAAAATAAAAAAAAAAGAAAAGAAAAGCACCGGTCTGTTGACAGCTCGTTGTAGCATGCAAACTCTAATTAATGCAGAGATGTAATTAATGCATCTCTGTTAGAAGTGCTGACTTGTACACTATTTGGAGCTCAATAAGTAGAAACTATGAGTGTCTGATTGTATCCTGAAAGCCTGCAGCTGTAATCTGTTTACTCAGATACTCAGATTTTTAACAGAAACCATCATTAAATATTGTAAGTCCAGTTATATGCATCATTTTTGAAGCTGTATCGGTTCTTAAACCCAAATAAAGACATTTGTTGGTTTGCGTTTCACCACTTTTTCTGACGAGGTTAGTTTCCTCGTCATGTTGAGTGCTTTTCCAGTTGGATAACGTCCTCTGTGGTTCTTCTGTTGAGCTTTTTCAAAGATAAAAAAA
>JAPZDV010000008.1:3177159-3188045 GCA_029814665.1 Acanthurus lineatus
CGCCCCCCCCCCCCCCCCCCCCCGCCCCCCGCCCCCCCCCCCCCCCCCCCCCCCCCCCCCCCAAACGGGAGTCCACCGCTGGAATAAATGAAGGGCACACCTGCATAATGTCGCCTGTTTTTAAAAACCATCGAAACGGAACAAAATATTCCACTTGAAATTACATTTCAATTTGTCTCGATTCATGGCGACCTGAAACTCATGAGTCAGTGGTCTTTAGAAAAACAGCAGCAGCCTTTTCAAATTGTTTTTTTTTTAAAGCGGCGATGATACATAAGCTCAGAAACGACGAAAAAAAATGCATCTTTTTTCCATAATGAAACTCCACAAGTCGATGCTGTGATTCAATAAAAAACGCTTCAGTGAAAATAAAAAAAAAGGGGCTGCAGTTTTTATAAAACTCATCCATTAGACGCTGATGTCGGCTCGTAACAGGTCAAACGATGCTTTAACGATAAACACGGGTTTTTAATCAGAGTAGCAACGTGACCTTAAACAGCCTTTAAGAAAACAGCCTGAACAGCTTGAAAAAACCCCACGTTCGTCCTTTATTGATGCATCCTTGAATAAATACATATGTATGTTTTATTTCTGTATAACTGGAGCAAATCCTTGAATATCACACAAGAAGAAGTTTATTCTAAAAGATATCTGACGTCCTTTTTTTGTTCTTTTTTGGCTCCAAATGGGAAAAAACTTGATTCTTTTGAACCGAATGTTTGAGTCTGAGCACATGTGAACATGTGAAAGGATTTATTTCAGTTTTTTTTAAAAAGCAAAGCCAAAAAAACTCTTTACTTCGCTAATGTTAGCCGTTCAACACTTTAACAGCTGCTTCGCGTGTTTTTAACAGGGGGGGGTGTGATCACAACTCCAAAAAGTCTGAGAGCGGGAGGTGGAAAACATCGTGGAAAGTTCACACTCGGAGTCAGTCACATTGTCACATTCCAGAGGGTTTTTTTCTTTTCCTGTAATGACAACGTTCTCGCTTTCTCTTGTCAACTTTTACTTCGGCCTGTAAATTCCTACTTTTCTCGGAAACGAGAGAATGTGCCTGAACGCGTCTCAGAAATTCAGCTCGACGCTGAAAGCGAAAACACAGCGGAGAGGACAAGAACAGCTGCAGCGAGGGGAAAGTTAACGCTGCAATGCATT
The DNA here is from genome assembly GCA_029814665.1 of Acanthurus lineatus. Lineage (NCBI taxonomy): Eukaryota > Metazoa > Chordata > Actinopteri > Acanthuriformes > Acanthuridae > Acanthurus > Acanthurus lineatus. The sequence continues at coordinate 3,178,315 of JAPZDV010000008.1, forward strand.
CTGGTCAACTGATGCATTTGTTTGCTGTAAGAGGACGACTGCAGCATTAATATTTAGGTTTGGAAGACAGATTTTGGCAGGATTTAGTATCCTTTCACATCATTTTCTGTAGTCTTTAAATGGAGGAATTGATGAGATGTAAATGAAGCAACTGTTTACACTTTTTAAACTGCAGCAGAATAAAAACAGAGTGAATCTGGAACATCAACAAAGCACCGAAATGACTCTTATTCCTCTGCTGTTATAATAAAGACAAGAATAACAGCTAGTTAATATCAATCTAAACATATTTTTCCAACTGGGAATTAAAGAAGCCAAACCAAAACAAGAAATTTTTAGCAGAAATGACAGAATATAGAAGCTGTATTCATGGAGTCCAGATTGGATTTCTTCTCTCTCGCTATAAATCCTGAATAAATCAATATAAACGACCCAGAGCGAGGGGCTCCGACTGCTCCTGAGGCCATCAGTGTTAAAAATGCATGTACCCCAGCTTCGCCATATGGCATGTACTACAACGAGGGCGGTTTTAAACATTTAAACGCCCTCCGAACTTCCTTCTTCTTCATGTGACAGAGCGCAGGACCTCGGTTTGTTTAGGAGAAAGCCCTCAGAACGCCGTGACGCCGACATAAAGGCCGGATTTAACCCTCCATTTCGCTCCGTGATGCAGTCAGCAGGGACGAGAGTCAGTGTGAGTGCATCTGTCACAACTCTCTGTGAGAGTGTGTGTGTGTTTGTGTGTGTTTGTGTGAGTGTGTGTGTGTGTGTGTGAGTGTCAGGGTCATCGGCGGTGGCGGCGCTGCTGTCGGTGGAGTGCACTGTGTGGTGAGATGACACATTAGCCCACATTTGTTCACGTCAGAGCTCTTTCAGCCGAACAGACAGAGTCAACAGCCAGACTGCTACTTCAGGGCCACGAGGGGCTTCGAGGGGGGGCGGGGGGGAAACTGCTCGTTCAAATCCAAGTGTTTAAAAAAAAAAAAAAAACAGGATATCTGCTGTTTAAAAAGTGAAGCGACACTGGCCATGCAGGAGGTGAATGAATGAGCTCTGATTCAAAAGATTATAGACGTCTGATTTCAAGCAAAAGAAAACATTCAGATTCGGTCACTTTTGAGCAGCAAAAATTCCACCTTAAAAAACTGGTGACAGCAGGTTTTGAAAAGTGTTGCCAACGGTTTAAATCCAGCACTTTATATTCACGACCTGCTTGAGAGAGCGGCTGTGTTAAGAGTGTAAAGATTAACCGGCACAAGCCGCCATAATTCACCGGCTCTCTGGCTCAATCTCACACCCGCTTCTGGCCATTCACAAAACTTTACACACTTCAAAAAAACTGACCGCCTCGTCTGACTCCGCTCAAAAATCTTTGCACCACTTTTTTAAGTCTCCAAAACATGCAGGAGGTGAAATAAAATGAAAGTGAAATGCGCCGCTGGCTTCTTCAAACCCCGTTTCTGGTCTGAAAAGGGAATTGATGCAATAACCGTAAAAGTTAGAGGTCGAAACGAGGCAAAACCCACTGACCCCAAACTCCCCCGAACTGAGGGCAAATCCACAATCGATCCCATGCGTGCGGACGATATTTACTCAGCAGAAAATACCATAGAAAAGCTAATAGCTGATAGCTAATAGCTAATAGCTAATAGAAAAGCTGGAGAAAGGCTGAACGCGTCATCATTCTGCTAAAGAACGCCAACTTGTTTGTAATTTTTTTGTATTTTCTATATTGAAAGCAAAAGATGCTCAAAAGCTGGGAGTTTTATCTTGTTCCAGCTTGTTAGAAAGCACGAAAAGTCAAAAAAAAAAACACAACAAAAAGCATTTAGTCGGAACTTAAACGGCTCCATTCTGAGAGAATCTGAGCTAAACTTTAATTAAGGCTTCATTATCTTCGAGCGAGCCATTAGTCAATTATAGTAGCGAGCCAGCAGCAGTCGAAGAATTACTCATCCAAGTGGGAGAAGTGCAAACACATTGTTAAAGCTGCCCCCCCACACCCCACCCACCACCCCCACCCTTCCACCCCACCGGGTAATACTTTAAGTTGTTGCTGCTTCTCTCGAGGCTGAAATCTCAGCATGCATCTTCAGTCTGCCGAGCCGGAGTCGCCCCGTCAGGAAGCTAACCACCTGCTCCCTGAACCCCCCCCCCCGAACCCCCCCGAACCCCCCCGCCATTTTACAGCCAGTCTCACTGCTTCCAAAATAAATATCCTGAGAGACGACGCTTTGTTACAAACGTGGAGACAGATGTGTTCAGAAACGATGTTTGGGGAAAAGTCCAGCTATGGTTGAGTCCTGCAACCCTGCAGCCCCGCAGCCCCGCACCCCCCCAGGCTGCAGCCCCCCAGCCTGCAGCCCTACAACCCTGCAGCCCTGCAGCCCTGCAGCCCCCCAGCCTGCAGCCCTGCAACTTACAACCCTGCAACCTGCAACCCTGCAGCCCCCCATCCTGCAGCCCTGCAGCCCCGCAACCCTGCAGCCTGCAACCCTGCAACCCTGCAAACCCTGCAGCCTGCAACCCTGCAGCCCCGCAGCCCTGCATCCTGCAGCCCTGCAGGGAGGATAAACACTGCTAACTGTGTTCTGTGGTTCGACCTTGTCATAAATAAGCTGAACATTTAGAAGAGCAGCAGTGAGCAGCTCATACTGCAGAATTTTTCCAATTAATTTATTATTGTTTAGTCAAAAAAGATATCAGAGGTTTCAGGTTTGCAAATAAATTCAACACAGATAAGCTGCAAACTTCACATCTGAGAAGTTTGAACCAGCAAATATTTGTTTTTTTCTCTTCATTAGGCCTCAAAAGTGAACCATTATTCAGAACTGTCCTTTTGTTTTCTATCAACTGATCACTGCGGTTTTAAATTTCAGGTCTTTAATCAGGAAAGTGAAGTTTTTTTGCTCTTCGACTTTCTAAGCTTCATGTAAATCGAGACAAAAAATGAGCATTGACTTTTTTTGAATTTAATGAGGACAGAGCAAGAAGTAAATCCGAAACAGAAACACTCAGTAATCCGTGAGGCATGCAGATTTTATCATTTGTGAACTGGCTTTCTGGGGCCCTGAGGGGGGAAAAAATGTTTGGAGCGGCTGGTTTTAGTGCCATCTCTCAACCCTCAGGCCTCCTCACAAACAATCTGAACATTTCCTGACAGGCCCGGCATGCAAAACATCTGCGGCTGTGCGGCGTGATGCTGCAGGACGCCCTTGAGTTCGCCGACATCCGGGAGAGGTGGAGCCAATCAGGCGTCGCTTTTTTTTTTTTTACAAATGGACACTTTTGAGCGAAGCTTTGAAATATTAATGTGGTGATGAGACCACCGGAGGCCGAGTTTAATCCACGTCAATGCAAATGGACCCCAAGGTCACCGACAGAACACTGCGGCAGCCTCCGGCCAGGACGGACCGAGGAGGAAAAAGCCTGTGAAACGGGGGTCTCCGGTTGGTCCTTGGGCCCACGGCGGGCTGAGGAGGAGGAGGCGGGGGGGGTTGATCAGCTGAATTGGCTGCAGCCTGAGTCACATCAAAGCGTTCAGAGCACAATATGTGTCTTTTAAAACCGTCACCCCCACTGGCCCGCCATTTTCTCTGGCAGCAGGATTCAGAAAATAACCACAGGAATGTTGTTACAGAGGACAAGAGCGATAATGAGTGAGGACTGTGTGTGTTTTTTTTTTTTTTTTTACAGCTCTGCCTTAATTTCCCTCATTATTTCTGTGAAGGACAGGACGCGGACGGCCCTCAGAGCCGAGCACGCTTCCACTAGAAAGAAAAGTTAAAACACATTTAAAGCGAAGCTGAGAGAGAGCTGCACTTCAAACAAGTTTGCAAACACGGTTGCATAGCAACAGAGGCGGCAGCATCTCCTGTTTTTTTTTTTTTTTTTACATTTTTTTTTTGTTTAGGTGACGGCAGCTGAGACCGGAGTCGTCTGCCGCCGGACACGAGGACTCTTCAGTGCTAATGATTCAACGCCCGTTTCACTGCGATGGAGTCCGGACAATTAGTGGGAATCAAATGGACTCTGCTAATGTGGTGAATCCAGCCCCCCCACCTACCCTCCACCCCCTTTTCCTTCCTTCCTTCCACGGTCTTCAGCCACATCATTTGAATAAAACAATCATGAAAAATGTCTGGAAGTGAGCTTGAAATCGGCTCTCAAATTATCCCACGAGAAAAAATTCGCTTTACAGCAGCACCGCGTTCGTTTGTTTGTTCGACGCGATCCTCGTTAGCTGCTGTCGGAGTTAGAAACTCGTCTTTTTGGGTTCACACATGAAAATACAACATCTACTGACTTCATAAATGAACTTTTACCAACACGACTCAGCACACAGACTTCCTAACATCATCCAATCAGCTTCAGAGCAGATTCGTTAGTGTTTTTGGTGTGATGTTTAAAGTCCATGACGACGTCTGCAGCCAGTGAAGACCAAACATGAGAGCCTTTTAATCTCGTGTCGACCACAGATCGTTTCTCAGTCATGCAAACACGAAAAACAAACCCAAAGGACCCGCTGACTTCAAAACGAGGGGACCAGAAGTTCAAAAACACAATCGGGGTTTCAGGTATAATTGCTGCCCCGATCTTTGGAGAAAATCAAACATCATCAACAAGAAAAAAACAAAACAAAAATCACAACGACGATGATTAAAATGAAAATGAAATAAAACACTTCACACAAACTTCAGAGGGTGTTTGCTTCAGATCTGCTGGAGAAACAGGAAGTGAAACCGGTTTGGTTTCCACAAACAGGCCTGATGTTTGATATTCTGACTCATTAAACAGAGGAAACCTTTGTGAAAAAAGAAAGACAGGAAGAAAGATCATTGTGTCAGAGTTTCTCTCCTCCCTTTTTTTTAAAAATTCTGTTTCTTCTTCTTTTCCTTTGGAGTGTTAACGCCGCCCCCGGTGGTGGAGGTTAATTTTGGGGTTGGGGTCAGACTTTCCCCTGCTCTGCTCCCGGTTAGCAGCAGGTTGTGTGATGATAAAAGCATTAATTATCCACAGCAGACCTCCATTATTCTCTGCAGTTTTTTGTTTCTGCTCTCTCTCTCTCTCTCTCTGAATATTTTCCCGCTGAGGTGGCCTTTCACTGCTGAATGAACACGAGCGCCGCGCAGCACTGTGTCGCTAATACTCACAATAATCTGTTTAACTCTTTGCGGTCCTGCAGCGTGAGTGCCGACCGCTCCAAACATTAATGGCGTGACAGAATTGTTCCCCTTCATCTGCTTCAGACTCCAAAATCCACCTCTTCGCTAATCTGCCAAATAACTTCGCCCCCTCCTCTCTCTCTCTCTCATCCGACGAGCTCCCTCTTTTTCCTCTCTTTGCTCTTTCAAACCTCGTCTTTTCATTTAACTAACTGGCTGTATTTTTTTTTTTTTACACACTCTCCAGTGTCTCTCCTTATGCGTTCACCGTTTGAATCTGCAGAGCCCCAATTAGTGGGAATGGGATGCTCTTCTCTGTCGCGGCCCCAATTTGGGATTTAAGACTGATAAGCAGAATGCTTCTTTACATAAAAACCTTGCCTGGTGCAGCGTTAATGAATTACCCTCCAACCTCTGCGTTTCCATTAAGCACATTCACACAGGATAATGAAATTCAACGAAATCACAGGTGCCCCAGATACTGTACAGTTGTGTAAGGTTAAGGTTTTTTTTTTTTTTAACATCGCTTACTGATGTTTCCGCAGGAAGCTCTGAAACTGTAGCGATAGCAGTGCAGCTCTCAAAGCTGTTGTGTCGTAAATGCAATCGAAACCTTCTTTTACTACAGTTCAGATTTCATGTGAGATAAAGAAGATAAAAGTCAAACCACAACAAGAAACATAAAAGGATTAATAACTTCTGCTTGAACCAAAAAAACCTTAAAATTTGTACATAAAGCAGATTCATACAGAGATGAATCAATGCATCTTTGCTGAACATCTCAGCTTGGAGTAAAAGAGGCATCGTGCAAATCCTTCAGGTTTTATATCGAATGTAACACAACAGTTTGTAGCAATTATTGCCTGATGACTCACTCGGCACAGCTCACGATCTCTCTCCTCTCTCATGCCTGATTTCTTGAGTTCACTGAGTTTTTCTCTGCAGGATTTTCTTCCTTTCAGCACAGCACAAGAGCTTCGTCAAGAGTCTGAAGCTATCAGGTGATATGACACCTTTCCTGCTTCCTGACTCCGCCCACTTCGATCACTCATGTCTAAATGTCTAAAGGTAAAAACTTAAGTTGTCTCAACATACATGATTTACATGTTTTACATCAAAACTAGGCAGAGCTGTGTTCATGCTAAGCTAAGCTAAGCTAAGCTAACCTTCTCCTGTCTGCAGCTTCATGTTTAATGGCCGATTCAATCTCATTTTACTACCAACACAAGAGCGAACAAGCACATTTTCTACAATAATCAACTATTCCTTTGACTCCTCTCTTTATTTCGGGGGAAAAAACAGACATCAGGTCGTCAGCGTGAAGTAAAACTCGTCATGAAGTGGCCGGCAGACGCCCACTTTGAGAGACTTTGCAGAGCTGCTGCTTGCTGGACGCAGAAATGAAACTGCTACCAATCCTCTTTCAGCAGGCGGCGAGGCATATTGACAGAAACTCCATTCAGAGTCCTTTAAGACCGTTTTCCAGCCCCTCATCCTCTTATTTTGTTACTCTCACCCTCCTCCTCCCACCTCACCCTTCCTCATTTTCTCTCTCATTTGCTTCTCTCTCTCTTTTTTTTCCCCGTCTCTTCTTATCTGAATTAATAAATGCAGAGATGGGCAAAGGAAGAAAGGACATGAGAGGAGAGAGGGAGAGGAGGAGGAGGAAAGAAAAAAAAAAACTAGGGCACTCCAACCTGGATGCATCGTCCAAAGCAATTTGCTCAGATGGCGAGCGAGGCAGAGAGGAGGAGGAAAACAAGGAGCTTAAGAGCATCTCTGCTAAAGAGGGGATGGCTTAGAGAAAACAAGCAAAATGGACTGACAAGCTGAGCCACTGTGAGGGATGAAGAGAGAGAGAGAGAGTGTTGGTAAAATGACAAAATGAACAGAGCGAGAGAGAGCGAGAGAGCGAGAGAGACACTGAGACCAGAACCCTCAATTTACCTCTTTACTGACAAACTCGATGACGGTAAAAACGGAAAAATGCTCACAGGAAAAAAAAAAAGCGACTGACGACTGAAATCGAGCACATGAAGATTAATGCTTCAGTCACTTTTTATTTTTCAGAGTTTTTCAGTTTAAAATCTGTGTTTGGTTATAAGATAAATCATGAAAGATTGTGATCTGACCTCGTCGCAGAAGATAAAACTAGTTTAATACTCAATTATTTGTTTTAAGACTTGTTTTTAATTTTAAAAAAATGCCAAAAAATCTGCAGCTTTCTTTGTTTCAGTCTTTTTTTAATTGAATATCTTGGATCTTTACATTGTTGGTCAAACAAAACAAGCAATTTGTAGAAGTGACCTGAGGCTCTGAGATACCACGATGTTATTCTGCAACAAATCCCAAAATGTTGCAGACCAGACAACAGTAAACGATTAATCCAGAAATAATCAAGAGATTAATCAGCGACCCGATTAATCACGAGCCGCAGAAACACAAAACACTGCAACAAAACGGCTTTTTTATGAGTTCGGATGCCAGATAGCAGCTTTTTTTTGGCATGAAAATGATCTAGAAGATGGTTTTTAAACTGTCATGAGGAGACCACGCGGCACATTAATGTCTTCTCAGATAGTCGCTGTTTTAAACGAGGTGATGGCGGTCGGTCCCACAGCTCATTTTTTAGTCCTGACGCTCCACATCAGGACATTAGAGGCCTGATATCGAGTGAACTGACGTGACAGAGGGATGAATGTGTAGTTTGAGGACTGTTTTTTTTTAAAATTCATGTTAAAAAAAGAAATATCTCACCTTGAATCTGAGTTTGATGTTTGTACAAACAAGACTAAACTAAAATGAAAATGATTACCATTTTTGTAGTTGAAGGAGAAGAATTTGTAGTAATTTTACGACATTTTTAGCAAGATAACGAAGCTTTTCGGACAGAAACCGACAGAGCTCAGGTTGCAGATCTCCGTCCCTCGTCTCCGGCGTCGTGATGCGCAGGACTCGGTTTATATCTGCAGATCAGCCGAGTCGGGTCATAAAAATTAACATTCTGATAAACAGCGGATGGGTCGCGGGTGGGTGCGCAGCAGTCTCTCATTGATTATTTAAATCTCCCGACAGGCTGACAGAATCGCTCAGGATCTGATGTTAATTAACGTTCTGTGTTCTTCAACGGATCCAAAAAGGTCACAAACACACCAGAGTGCAGATTTATGGACTGAAACTGATAGAGTAAAGCAGCCGTTCCTCCTGAAAAAAACCCTCAGAGACGACAAAAAGAACATTTATTTTAAAACATTAAAGATAAATTCAATTTCCTTTGCAAAGTTCCCCTTCATCCTGTTCGGTTTATAACCATAGTTCTGCGTTTTGCTGCTTAAACGTACATAACCGCATGCATGGAAACACTTAAATGACTGAACGCATCACCGTAGTAAACTGTTACATAACTCAGAGTAAAGATTTCACCTGGAGGCTCGTGCTGCTCGACATCATTTAAAACGCAGTTTGGCCCCGCAGGGATCGCTGGAGTCCATGCAGGTTCAAGTCTTTTAATCGCAGGAAATAATTTGTTCTGGTGGGAGGCGGCTGGTTGATTTATGATACACATGAACACGGATGAAGACGGAGGTACGGAAACAGCAGCAATGGGGAAAAAAAACGTCCATTTCAAAGGGAAAACGCCAACACGAGAGTCCGCCGCCGCCGCTGATGTGAACGGCACGGATGTCGTCTGCTCCGAGGCTGCGGCCTGTCGAACGTCATCATCGTTCAGAGCAAAGTATTGCAACAAACAAGTCTAAAGGGGATGTTTAAGTGGAAAATGGAGACAACATGCGAAACAGACAAACTGCATCAACGAGGAGGAAGCTGCTGCAAGTTGACACTTAAAGAGCAAAGTATGCTGGGAAATGCTGCTAACTGACATCCGAGCTAATCGCTGCTTACGTGCGTTTTTTTCGGCGGTGCTTTAGCAGAGTCGAGGTGAAGACCGTTTTTCATTAAAAATTCATAAACGGCGCAGTAAAGAGCACCATTACGGCCCTTTTTTACAAACAGCACACACACAAAGGAAGAGACGTGGAGGGAGAAGCTCTGAGGAAATAAACTCTGCTTTTAAAAAGGGTTAAAAATGAAACAATTCGGCTGAACGTGCCCTCGTTTCCACCACATGATTATGCCGTGAACCCTCAAAAAAGGCCGTGAATGAAGAAGAGAGGAGAGTCTGAGCCGCTTGGTGTCAAAATGTCACCTGGTTCGCACCTGGATTTGAAGTGTGAACCTCACAGACCAGAAACACAGAATCTGCACTTCATTCAGCCGAAGTTTCAAGCCGGAAGACGAGCAAAAAGACGACTAAAATGTAGTTGAGAGAGAAAGAAATGCAGGGTGGGGAGGAATAAAAGATGAGCCGTCGGAGTGGGTGGAAGCGAAAGAAGAAGAAGAGAGAGAGTTTAAGAGGCTGGTCATGAAGATTAGATGGAGGCAGGAACTGAAAAAGAGAAAAGACAGAAAGAGAAACTGAGGCTGGAATGAAGCGAAGTGAGAGGGGATGAAGATGAGATGGAAGCACAGAGATTGAAAAAAAAAGGGGGGGAATAAGTGAAAAAC
>JAPZDV010000008.1:3198067-3210380 GCA_029814665.1 Acanthurus lineatus
CTGGAGGCGGGTGGAGTGAAAAAGGTGGAGGTTGTAAACTGACTCTTGATATTGATCCTGTCGGCTGTTTCATGATTTTCTGATCAGTGTTGGACACAAACAGCAGTGTGGAAACAACACGCATGTCTCTCACATGTTCGGCCATTTTTGTTTCTGCTTCTCTCTGACTGTTTATCAGGTCAGCTAACACACCGTTCTTCACTTCAAACTAGTTAATATTTTACACACTTTGTTTCCTGTTGATTTGCGGCTTTGAACGTTTTAATCTTGTGATCTTTTCTGCTTTCGAACCCTTTTGTTCTCTCGCTGACCTGTTCAACTGAAGTTTTTAAATCCTGTTCATCACTAGGAAACTCTTACATTTCTAACAACATAACAACACAAAAAAATGATTCAACTCGATCTGCCGTTCAAACACACACACACACACACTTGGTTTGCTATTAAAACTTCATTAAAATGGACAACTGAGCAGGATTCAATGGAAACAAGCACAAAACCTTCAAAAGGTGTTGTTATCACATGTAAATTATTTTTTCCAAAAGACGAGCCGCTTCTAATAAATGTATTTTTTTAACTGCATATATTATTTTGAAATAATTTTTAAAAGTAGGTCAACTTCCTGTTTTGGGAACTTTCCTCTTTAAACCTCATGAGATCTGAATCCACTCAAAGTTCCCACACCGAATGGATCTGAATCATTTAACAGCTGATTTATTTTCACATCTGTTCTCTGATGTTCCCTTTTTTTATTAACTAAATTAAATATGAATAATACCTGCATGCATCTTCTGCTCCCTGAGTGCCGCCGTTTTCATGAAGTCACTCAAACTGAGAACAGTTTGAATTCAAAAACATAATTACACTATCACTCTGTTGTTGGTCGGCCTGCAGGTGCGAACGTGTTGAACGTGTTTTCAGTCTTAGTTTAAAAAAAAAACACCCATGTTTAATCAACCGTTCCTGGATAAATAAATGTCAAAAGGCATTTTATATGATAATTTGTCCATTTAAAAGTCCCAACACTTAATTACCACGGCACCTTTAGAGCCGCAGCATTTTTGCTCTTTTAGGCTGCCAGCGCTTTAAATTTTGCTCCCGCTCTTGTATGAACAAACAAGCTTTTGTGTGACATTTCCAAGCAGTCGATAATTAGGTTTATTGTGATATTCTGGCTTGTATAAGCATGCTGCTGCATTCAAAATAATGAGAGCCGCTGCCTTAACACACAACCTTCTGCACACTTAGAGCGGTGGCGGCAATGGCGGCCCTGTCTCGCCTCTACGGAAATCAATTGAGCATGGCCTGATACCATTTAGAAAAGCAGATGGCATGTCTAAATGCTAAGCAGGAACTAATTTGTTCATTTCAGACCAACAATGTCAACAGCGTATTACCCATTATGTCATTTATATTCACACAGCCGCGGCACAAGACCCACGGAGTGCATCGTGTCGCCGTCCTGAAGCTAAACTCTCGAGCAAGTCCATCTGCTGGAGGAATAAAGACTGCGACAAATTGAAATGTGAGTAACAAGCTGAGGTGTGATGACTGTTTGCAGTCTGAAATATCAAGACGGCGGAGGCCTGACGGGTCAAAGTAGAAGACGAGTGACCGTTTTGAGAGAGTGCACATTTGTTTAAGTGCAAATCAAAGGACAAGATGTGTTATATATAGAGTTTTTGGACAGTTTTAATGGATATTAAATGATTTTTATTCTATGTAAAGCGGCTTTAAGAACAGCAGTGTGACTCAGACTTAGTTTGACTCTGATTTCTTGGACTTTTTTCATCTGCATGTCACATAATGAGTGTTTGCTGAGCTGTGATTTCCACAACAGGCTGCTGCACAGACACAAGGATCATTTTCTCCTTTTCTTTCTTTTAAATGCCTTTGACAAAGTAACGTTAGACTCTATTAACAGCTCGATGCATTTGTCAGTAGATGTTTTTTTTTCACCTCTTCAGAAAGCTTAAGTCAAAAATCTGCTTTTGCATCTTAAAACTTGATGAACAGTGTTGATATGGCTTTTAAAAACAACCCGATGTTTTGCGCTGCCTGTTTGCCTAATCGGAAAAGTCTGATGATCACAAAAAGGCTCGAGACTTCTGTGCGGTGTAGCTCGAAATGTAAAGCAGCCGCCCTGGCAAACAGCATTACAGAGTCTGGGAGGCTTTTTTGAGCAGTCAGTGGAGCTGGAAGCGACTGCTCTGCTGCTGAACAAGTCAATTTGACTACAACTGCTCCGGTGTAGCTGCTGAAAGCTGGAAACAGACCTGAGGACCACTGAAGCCTCACAGGACGAGACACCTCATATAAACACGGCCGACTTCCACCAACAGGGAGGGAATTTTCTTTAGTGTTGACAGTCAGAGGGGTCACGAACCGAAAGACTGAACACAGTCAACAACACACTGAGCTCCAGGTGAGACGGCTGTGCTGCAGACTGACTTTGTTCAATAAGTTGGACGCTGAAATTAGAAAAACTTTAAAATCGTGACAGAAATTAAAGAAAATGTGCCTGTTAAGTGTGGCGTTTTCTCTGGATGATTACAGGTTAGCAGACAAAGCGAAGACACACGAGTGAAAGCAGACATTGTTGCGCTTGTCTTGAAAACAGCTTTAATCCGTCTTTGTCTCCGGCTGATCTCTGATTAAAGCCCTTCAGCTGCAACAAAACCACACTTAGCTTTATTTCAGATCCCAAAACAAACAAGAGTCCCTCCCATTAACGACGACTGCTGATCCGAACTCTGCACGGCGCTGCAACTCACTCACAAGAGCCGGAGAGAGATTCAATAACGCTGATGCATTTCGGTAGTGCTGACTACGGACAACTGTGATGAAACAGAATCAGCAGCTAAGAGTGTGTGACCATGCAGACGGGCTTATTATTGCGGCTCAAACTGGTCTCCTGCGGTGCTGGAGGGCCGACATGCACCGCGGGAGCGACAGCCAAACGCAGAGCGAAGCAAAACTCCTCGTTTTGTTAGAACGAGGTTTGTAATCAGTGATTCTGTTTCTTGGACTTTTGTTCGTCATTGTAGGAGAGAGTTTCTGCAGACATGAACAACGACGACGGGCCTTTCTGCCACATGACGACTGCACATGCCAGTGTGTGGAGAAATCGTCTTACTGTCAGTTACCAAAGTTTCACAGGGGTTTTTTTTCAATTAGCCTTTAAAGTAACTTTAACAATATAACTTTTGGATCATGGAGATCTTTATCTGATGGACTTCAGATAACCCAGTCTGAGAGGTAACCTGGTCTGGGTGATAAAAACAATCTCGATAAGGGATTGCAATTTAATTTTCTCCAATAAAGATAAAAAAAAGTCTGGACCTTTGTTACCTGATATAAATTGATGTGCCAGTCCATCACACAGCAGAAATATTGGTATTTCTAAATATTGTTGAGATTCACACACCAAACAGCTGACAGCGATGTAATTTCAGAGCAGAACCAAACAAAACAGACTTAAGGAAGTATTTTAAACAGGAAAAGGACAACAATGCACATTATCTATCAGTACGACAAACAGGAGACAATATGATCAATATATCAAACATCTGTTGAACAAGCAGAACACAACCGTCTTCATCTAATCTGCCTGCAGAAACTTCATTTGCCCTTTTCATCCACACCAAGTTCCTTTTACGACGACATAAGAAGCTCGTTTTGCTTCGAACGTGCTGAAAGTTAACTGCCGTTTTCCTCCGAAGCTGAAGAGAATTATGGGAGAAAAAAAAAGGCGACACAATGTCAATTAAATGAAAAAAAAAAAGGTTTTGATATCACAAAAGTGATGAAAAAAAAGGGTGACAGAGTGTCTTTTATCATCCATTATCTTTCATTATCCACACTGGCAAAAGCAATAAGGACTCCCACAGCTCGTTTTGTGGTAAAAGTGGTGAAGGACGATTCTCCGTGTGGAGGAACGTTCCCCTTCAGATGGAGACACCACTCCTAACAAAACCGACAAACTGCAGAAAATAATTGTCCCCGGTGCTTTTTTAACTGTGATCAAGTGTTACAGTCTGTCCTTTGACTTCAACTTTGCCTCTTAATACTGAAAACAGCTCATTATCCCGATCAGTGTTTGCACAAAAAAAAAAAAACAATCTGCGAAATGGCTTCATTTCGTCAACCAAGAAGTTAAAAGAACAAAACTGTTTGTTTTAATTGTGTGTTATCTCTTGTTGTTGCGGCTTTGTTCTGTGCAGAATAATAATAAAAAAAAACATAACCATTGATTTGGAAAACTTTTTACGTAGTAATGAGGAACAAACACACACACTTGCACACACACACACACACAGAAATGCATGTGGTGTTTGACAGTCTGAACCAAAGGCTCGGCGACGGCAGCAGCAGGGGTTTGTGACTAAGCTGCTGCCGCTTTGTTCATAAATCATCATACAGCAGTGTAATTAGTACACGCTGCGTTGGCCCTGATTGATAGCAGACAGGAATGCAATCATTCAGCTACACACTCACAAACACACACACACACACACACACACACACACACACAAACACACACGCACATACACACCGATTCATATAGATTCATATACAGATAGAGGGGAAGACTCGGTGTAATCCTCGCTCCTTTATTTCAAATTGAAAGATATTTTATCAACAACAGATGCACACACCGCAAGGGTGTGTTGTAGGTGTGTGTGTGTTTGTTGGATGCCAGTAAGTCCTGAGGTGTTGCCTCCTCACTGAAAACTGAAGGAAACAAACACAACAAGCTGCAGTTAAACAGACAAGCCTCATTAAAACAAACAGGGAGGTTTCGCTCGTCGATGCAACATGTTTGTGATTAGCATGACAACAACCTGGCGAGCGGAGACGAACGTAGCTGTTTGTAACCCAGGTATCTACACAGAAACATATTTTTAAAAAAAGCACACAAACACACACACACACACTGCAGGTTATTGATCACAGCTGAGGCTGAGAGAGAGACGAGGTCAGGAGAGTTACATTATCTTAATGCACTTTCTCCATTAATGGTGCACATGATTATGCACACGGATGCCAGGATGTGAGCGTGTGGAGGCGCAGTATAGTGAACTGTACATGCAGTTAGCATGTCCTTAAATATTATTCTACACAAGCTTTACATGCACTGTTTGAGCACCTGTTCAGTAATAATTAGGCCGTCATTGGTTTCTGGTTTAGTGTCTATAGTTCTAGTTCTAGTTTGAAAAAAATTATGGGATTTTTATGTTTTTCTTTGTATGACTTTTATTTCATTTGATTGCACATGAAAAAACAGCAATACAGCATGAAATACATCATAATAAATAACATGTTACATCCAAAAACACACTGAAACGAGAGTCATGTATCAGAATACAATCAGATTTTAGCACATATATGTAGTTTAATAGTTAATAGTTACTTTCTGTAACATGAAAAATTATCTGAGCTCGTGAAATCAAAGGAGGATCTTGTTTACAGTAATTACCATGATAAGCGTCCTCTTATAGCAGCAAACATGAATTTTTCATACACTGGGACAGAAAAAATCCAGGTGGAAATCAGCTTAAACCAAACCACCTTTGGACTTAACGTTTTGGGAAAATCAGCTCATTTCCTGTCTTGCAGAGGGCTGGATGAAGAGATTGATAACACGCTCACGTCTGTATGGAGCTACAGCCAGCAGCCAATTAGCTTAGCTTAGCATAATGACTGGAAACAGGGGGAAACGGCTAATGAAACTGCCTACCAGCTCTTCTAAAGCTCACTAATTAACAAGTTATATCTCATTTGTTTAATCTGCTCAAAAAAAAGAAGTGAAAAAACTTATTTGGCCGGAAGCGGTGACTTCATGGGATTACAAAAAATACTAAATTAGGAGCAGGGGGGCACCTACAGGTGTGTTAGCTGGGTGCTGACGTGCCTGCTGCCACCTGACTGGCATCCAGATGAGGAGGAAAGTGATTGGAGATGGATTGGAGGAGGGTTGGAGGGGTTGGGGGGGTTGGAGGGAGGGTGGGGGTGTAGCTTGTCAGGTTGATAGATTATACGTCGGCCCGTATGACAGATCGTTGGGAGAAACAGCAGCAGGAGATCCGCCAGGGAACGGCATCTCATCTCAGATTCAACAATAATATTTACATAGCCAGACTGAAATGAGGGCATCAGCCGTCCCGACAGGAAGGTAAATCGAACCAAATTGAGTGAGTGAGTAAGAAAGCAACAGAGAAAGAAAGGGGGGGGGGGGAGATAAAATAAGGATTTTCAAGTTATTCTCATCTGTGTACGTATATCTGTTTTACTGGGTTCGGTTACTTTTTGAAAGCAGATGTGTTACAGATGTGTTCATGTGTGCTGTCACACTTTAGATTTCTAGTTTCTTCTTTGTTTGCCTTCTTGTTTGGGTTTAATTTGAGTTTAACTGATTATTTTTGAGTATTTTGAATGTATCTGCCTGTGAGGTTTTTTGCACTTTGTGTCGATGCATGTGTGTGTGTTTGTGTGTTTGTGGGTGTGTGTCATTCAGTCGTGGCTCGTTGACTGAACAGAAAGGAAAGAAAGTGAGAAAAGGAGCAGATTTACAAAGAGCAAGTCGGTGAGAGAGGAACAGCGATGAAATCAGATAAACTTCAGGAGGAACGAGAGCGAGTGAACTGGAAGTTAATTAAGCTAACGGAGGGAGAGAGACGGAGAGAGATAATTCAGGCTGGGAGATGGAAAACAAAGAGAGACAGACAGGCAGATAAACAGGCAAACAGTGGAAAAAAAGTGAGCAAAGTTAAAGTCGGAGAAAATGGAGCGTCGGCTTTTTATATTCTCTAATGAAAAACATCACAATTCACGAATAAAGAGACTGAAAACCACCTTAAACACTTTCAAACACACAAAACTTGGACCTCTGCAAAAAACCTTTCATGAAGCTGCAAATGAATTGAAAAGCAAACTGAGGAAACCGTCAAAAGCAGCTGAATGTTTTCTATGATGCTCTGAAACTGAAATGGCCAATAAAAAAAGGCATCACATGGTCAAAAAACCACTGAATCTACAGAAAAATGCAACAACCATTATAATAATCAATCATTCAATTAATCTTTTTATGTTCGGAAATGCTAAACATATTGACTTGCTCATGTTGTTGTAAACTGAATATTTCTGGGTTTGGGATTATTAGTTGGAGAAAAACAACAATATGAAGACATGACCTGGAGCTCTACGATATTTTACTGACTAAACAATGAATCTTTTATATGGAAAACAAATAGATGATAAAAAGAACCGTTTGTTGCAGCCCTGAGAGGAAAAAACAGCCTGAAACAATTGTCATAAAAACACAACTATTTTGGCAAAGCAGCTGAAAAGACTTGGGATAAACATTTATTGGTGGTGTCATCAGCATCTGAGGCATCTTTAAGTCGGGTTTCACACCAAAAACACTTTAAATCTGTGATATTTTTTCAAGCTTTACTCCATTTTTATAAATCTCCATAAGCAGAGACTCCTGACACATCTTTTTTTAAAAAAGCAGAAGCAAAACCAGGAAACAAAAAAATGTGATGATCTGAGGATTAAACGTTTCCTTTTTATTCTGTCAGAGGTCGAGCATGTATGCATGTACAGCATCATCATCACGCCGAAAAGCTTTTCCGCTCAAACCCACACAGTGTCAAAGCACCGAAACACCTTTAAAAAAACTGAATTTCAGACCTTTAACACTAAAGACTTTGATTTAAATGTTTAAGAACAAACACACGCCTCCATATCTCCCTTCTGGCCCCTCGGAGGGAGCAGGACTGAAGACGAACCAGAGGAAAGAGAGCAGAGCTCCGTCAGTGTCGAGCCAAAGAAGTTAAAAAAAAGAAGAAGAAGAAGAGAGATGAAAGAGGAAGGAGAGAATTTATCAAAAAGCAGCAGGAAGGAGACCGAGAGCCACAGCAGAGATAAGGAGAGGCTGAAGTGGAGAGAGGGATGAGGAGAGACGGAGGTCAAAGGTGAGAGGTGAAAGAGCTCCGCGACAAACAACCACTGAGAAAAAACATGATCCAACCTGCTTCACACTGCAGCCACGGTGAGTAAATACACGGAGAAACGGTACAAAAAAGAAAACAGGAAGCTCAATGGAAAGATAGGTGAGAGAAGTAGAGAAGAGAGAGGGAATGTAAAGTTTAACATTAATCCTTTTGAGCCCTTAAAGTGAGAAAAGGGAGATAAAAC
This sequence comes from Acanthurus lineatus, assembly GCA_029814665.1. NCBI lineage: Eukaryota > Metazoa > Chordata > Actinopteri > Acanthuriformes > Acanthuridae > Acanthurus > Acanthurus lineatus. The sequence continues at coordinate 3,206,270 of JAPZDV010000008.1, forward strand.
GAAGCACAAAAGAAACGAAAAAGATAAGAAAACTGAATCCCTCAAACTAAAGAAAACCTGCAAACTGTCTTCATCTTTGCCCTTTTTTAATCACCGAAACAGAAATACAGCATCCGGTGTCTCTACAAGGGTCTATGCAGACCCTCGGGTACGTGGGTGGATGCTGACATTTACATCAACCAGGGCGCTTTCACACCTGCCTCATTTAGTCCGGACTTTCTGGTTTGAACCAAAATAGGAGGTGCGAAACCTCCCCCAGTCCACCGTCCAGACCAAAAAGCTGAGTTATGGTCCAACCAAGAAAGGCAGTCTTTTTCCCGATCAAACTGAACCACGGTTCGGTTCGTGTCCGATATAAAAGCAAAGGTTCGGACATTCGTACCAGAGACAGGAAGTTATAGCAGGCTAACGTTACCTGAATGGTAACTGAATGGAAAAACTACGAAACCATGACCAAAACATAAAATGAGCCGAGGAACTACATGGAGGGAAGAGGAGACCAAATGTCTTATTAACATTTAGTCAGAAAACTTTAATAAGGGCCGACTGTAAAAAACTCAAAATGTTACATTCAAGCTACAAAACAAGACATTTTCAACACGTCAGACGCCAACAAACCAATCAGTGTAAGGTATAGAGACACACAACCTACGTACTTGATGATGATGTGACTAAGGTTTGTCATGTAAAGTCTGTTAGTTCGTTTGTGTAAATGCCGTGTAAAACTGAAACCGACGTGTTTACAATGTTTACAGTGTAACACAAACATGAACCTCTGGTTTGGACCTTCATCTGGACTTCTCAGGTGTGAAAACGATCTCAGACCAACGTGGACCCTCACAGTCACATGGGCACAGAAATAAAATCTGTCTTCGCTTCACTGAGACCCGTTTGGTTAATCATCTGCTCCTGTTCACCTGTTTTTTTTAATTTAAAATGTCCCTCAGCTGATTTTTTTCCAAGAATTACACTTTATCATGATCTTTCCTGCTTAGCCTTTAAAAACTGTTGTTTAATTAAAAGTTGCCTTCTGTGGCTCTGGAGGAGTTATCATCAATCTGTGGTATCAGCCGGGACCCGACAGCCTGCAGAACCAACCCAAAGCATGGAGCTTTTTTCACGAAAAAGAGAGAAGGAGTCCATGAAAAATGCTGTCAGGTTGACTTATGGAAATGATGCAGTGCTGGGTTTTGCCTCTTGGCCCATCGAAGACACTTACAGACAGTAAGTCTGAACCTCTGAGCTGCACTGTGACTTGTTTTTCAGTCGGTCTGTTGGGAGTTACTGAACTTTATGGAAGTGAAACAGAATGGGAACATCCCTATAAATTTAGATAAATAGTTTTGCTAAGAAAACTGACACAGCATAACATGAAAAATGCTGTCTTCCCTTATTTCCTTCTGCAAAACCGGGTTGTTATTGGTATCAGCTTGGTTGAGGTTGCACACTGGTGCTAAAAGGTCGAGTTTAAACAGAGCAAACCAGTCATCGTCAGAGAAAATTGTCACTAGAAACGTCACTTTCATCCTCCATCCTTCTGTCTTTGTGTCATTTTAAAGATGGCAATTACAACGAACAGCTACAAATCTCACCTACAATGAGGGAGGAGCAGCCGGAAAATGAAACAGAGAAAAGAACCTGATGCCAAAGTGAGTCGAGTCAAGCCAAACTGAGCTGAACCAGGCCGACCTTTCAGTGGAAATGAGGCTCTTTCAGAGGAAAGAGCACAAGAGCCAGAGGATGGAAGGTAAAAGGTTGGAAATTGAAAGAAGAAAAGAGGAGAAAATAAGATTAAGAGAGGAAAGGACAGCTGAGAAGAAAGAGATTTATAGAGAGAGGAAGACTGAGACATTCAGAGGAAAGAGAGAAGTGACAGGACAGAAAGGATTGGGCACGAAAAACCCGGAGACAAAGAGAGACAAGAAGAAAGGGCAGATTGCCAATTTCACTTTCACCAATAATCATTGCCACTAAGCCTCCCAACAGCAGAGCGGGAGAAACATTTTCCCTTCATTTATACTCTCATTTTTCCTTTTTTCCTCTTTTGGCAATGGATCGTTCTCGCCGTCAGTGCCCCAACCCCCACCCCTCCCTGTTGCCAATATCTATACAGCGTCTACATGGAGGCTGCTGGCATGGGGGTGAATATCAACGACACTACGGATCAATGAGAGCCGAACCTCTGCGGAGAAACGAGTCCGTGTGTCTCTTCATGTGTAAACAGATGTGTGTTTAACATCTGGGTAATGTAAAACAAAGTGAATGTACACGAGAAAACAATGTGAAGACGTTCTGGGGAGCTGGATTGGCTGAAATATGGAGGAAAAAAAAATCTGACACACCAGATTATCGGCTCAGCTTACAGTTTCAAACAGCTCAGGTGAAACTCTGGCTCAGGTAAAATGTGACGAATGCGAAGAGAAGCGCGAACATTTGTCTTCCCCTTAAATCAATGTTGACATCAATACACTTCCTCCTAATATTTACTGCAAAAATGAACTTCTTCTTTCTGCTCGCAAGAGTCTCAAAGGATTTAGAAGAAGACAGGAAGTGCGAAATATGAAAGGAAGTTCAAGAGAAAGCAGAGAAGAAAACTGGTGTGATGGACTGATTGAGTGGAAGAAGAAGAAGAAGAAGAAGTGGAGGAGTCAGAAGAGGAGAGGAGATGAGAGGGTATGATTGGCGGTGTGACAGGAGAAACCGAATGAAGGGAGGAGGAAGGAAGGAGGATGATTGGCAAACAGAAGAGAGGAGAACACCGGGCGAAGAGGAGAGCAGAGGTGATGAATGGCAAATAAAGGAGAGGAGAGCAATGATGAGGAGGAAAGGTGAGAGGGAAGGAGAAGAATAACAAAGAGAACGAGAGGAGAGGAGATGCATGCCAAGTGCAAAAAAAAAGAAAGAGAGGAGAAGATGAATGATAAGTAGAGAGGGAGGGAGGAGGCACGAAGTGAGAGACAAAAAGAAGAGACGGATATTTACACAAAATCAGCAAGGATGAGCCAGAAAGAAAAAAGAGGAAATGAAATGACAGAACGACAAGGAGAGGAGAGGCCGAGTCAAAGAGGAGGAGACGGATTAAAAGGAGCTGAAGTGAGGAGAGGAGTGAAGAGGAGCAGATCCAGGAAACGAGCCGGCGGCCCGACAGTCGTTTGCGTCGCGCTCCGGTGCCCAAATATGGAAATGTAATGTGTGAATGCAGCTAGTGGAGTAACCTGCATTGATCTGAGATCAGACTGCTGCGACTGGCAGACAACAACACACACACACACACACACACACACACACACACACACACACACGCAGTCTGCTGCATCTGAGAGTGGACCGCACTCACAAACAGACAAACCTGTGTTCAAGGACGGACGGACAAACTAAAATAAGCAAATGAGCTCACGTGTTGAAATCAAGGACAAAAGACACACATGCATAAACACTCGTAGGACCTTAAAACGCACGCACAAACACACCGAGGCATGATGGGAGATGGCTGCAAGGCTAAATGTGAAGCCTTTTTTTTGATATTTTATTCAGAGTTTTTCAATCAAACCGCAGAGAAAACAAAACAAAACAAAACAAACAACAGCATTTCCACGTTCAGACCAACACCAGCACATCAGCAACCTCCACATGTGCTTTGGATGGAGGAGGAGAGTCAAGGCTTCATGTAAAAACTGCCTCATAAAGGCGACCAAGAAACATTTCAAATCTCAGGTGGTGAAGGGATTATTCCTCCGCCGCCACGTTCAGACGTGACCCACTTCCACACGCGTAAACGAACATACATGCACACAGGTGGAGGAGAAATCTGCAGTGCTTCCTGGATAAATCAAATTTACGCGTTAACCCCAGTGTGTGGGCGTGTATCTCACGTGTGTGTCCACATGTTAACATCTGTTCCTGCGTGTGTGTGTGTTTTGGAGACAGACTTGATTAATCGCACTTGTCATTAATCAGAACTGACTCATGGCTCTGCCTTTTAATCTCACTGCTGGTGCGAGCTTTTTTTTTTTTTTTTAATAACGCACAAACGTTTATTGGATTAGTTACCAGCTGCTGTCTGGCCATTTTTTTTTTTTGCTTAATTCTCCCTCTTTGCCCCGCCCTCGTT
>JAPZDV010000008.1:3210480-3224099 GCA_029814665.1 Acanthurus lineatus
GTTTGGCTTTTAATCTCTCTGCTGTTGCGATCTTTTTTTTTTTTTTTTAATAACGCACAATCGTTTATTGGATTAGTTACCAGCTGCTGTCTGTCCATTTTTTTTTTTTGTGCTTAATTCTCCCTCTTTGCCCCGGCTTCGTTCTGAAAACACACCAGGCTAATTAATTCTGAATGTGAATGCCATCCTTAGTGCAACGTCTCTCCACATCCACCAGCCTGTTAGGTGAAGCTTCAAGGCCGATGAAGCAGCACCTCCTCCTGCTCCTCCTTAGTGAAACAGACTGGAGTTTAAATCATTTATCTTGTAAATTTTGTGATGCCTGTCCAGTTGGCATCATGATTGGCTGAGAAAGTTCTGAAAGTCTCCTGGAGGTCAAACAATTTTGATGCGACTGACAGTGTAAAACTTATTCTCATTTAATTAGCAATTTGTAATGACAAATGTTAGCAGCAATCACTTTGTGTGTGTGTGTGAGTGTGTGTGTGTGTCTGTGTGTGAGAGAGAGTGTGAGTGTGTGTGTGATTCTGGAGAGCAGTGTGTCTACACTCGTCTGTATCATGCAGGTGATAACTGACTGATTAAAGCTCATAATTAATCAGTCAGTGGATGTAAATTGGAAAATGACGCCCTTCGTCATTGTGTGTGTGTGTGTGTGTGTGTGTGTGTGTTACACTGAGCAGATGATAGCAGAGGTGGGAGGGCTGACACATCTGTATGACATTAATCCCTCCACTGGTGGTCGTCCTGCCAATCACACAACGAGCCGGCTGAACAAATGAGACAAAGACGAGGAAGAGGAAGAGGAGGAGGAGGAGGAGGAATCCATGTGAATCAACCATCCTTTCTGCCCGACGACAAGACAGCTGCGGCTGCACGGCTCCCATGTCTCTTTTTAAAGAATATCTTAATGTCAATTTCTACTATGAAGAGACAAAAAATGGTAATGGGAACAGACGAGTCAACGGAGAGCGTTGGACCCACATTGTGCGTATTAAAATCACTGCTAGACCAGCACACAGCAGCAACAACCTGCTCTTTTGAGTTTGCAGTTTATTGCAAAGACATTTTCTCATCTGCACATGCACGCTCACATGCACGCTCACAAACTGCATATGTTGCACTAAGTGTTGGCAATTTTTCACGCATCTCACAACTTCAACAGATATAAAGATGATAATTTTAGTCAGTAATATGGGATGTAAGTGTCTCACTCTATCATCCACAGATCTGCACAAACATAAAGTGACGTTTCACACACATATAGCAAAATACACATGTTGACACAGACACTGAGACACACACACACATACACACACCTCACTGCTGCGTGATTAAAAAAAAAAAAAGACAGCAGTTGAGAGAGATGGCATGGGAAAAGACTTTAAAAAACACCTTTTATCTGTTTTCTGCAAGAAGAGACTGCGACTGGATGGCTGTCAGGGGGCTGCCATCGAGTGGTTCCACCACACTGAGAGCGAGTGTGTGTGTGTGAGTGTGTGAGAGTGTGTGTAGCAATTACTTCATGTGTGTGGAGAGGAATCAGTGTGCTGAACAGACAGGACGAGGATCATTGTGGTGTCTGGTGCATGTGTGCTTGAATGTGTGTGTGTGTGAGTGAGGGAAGATTCACATGTATGACCGCCTTCCATCAGATCGTCTAAACGCACTAGCGGTCGCACTTTGGGAATAAAACATGAGAGTGAAAGCGAAGGAGAGCGAGGATGAGGCGGGGGAGGAGCAGGGAGGGCAGAGGGAAGGTTGGGACCCTCATACTCTTCACTCCGACGCCTTCAAATCCTCCCGTCCTCTCAGGAAGAAAAAGGGGCCAACGCGCTGACACTCGACAGAGAGTGTGAGACTTGTCACAGCGCACTGACCTCAGCGTTCCTGTAAAATGGAGGAAAAAAAAACAAGAAAAAGGACGAGGGACGGTTTGAACAGGATGACAGCTCAGCCGCTCCTGTCAAGTCAAACACAGAGTGAACCCAGAGCACCGAACCGCTTCAGGTCGCAGCGAGCAAATGGTTCTTTCACAACACCGCCTGAATGCATCAGGACACACACACACACACACACATACGCAGACAGAGCTAATTGACATCTAACCCATCATGCCCGTTGCATATTTAGCTCCAACAAGCAATTACATAATGCTCACTATCATCTCAAACCTACTGAGTTGTAATGGGGCGACGATAAGCTGGGTGCTGTGATGAGTTTGTGTGCAGCTCAGCCAGGCAGAGGATCAGCTGGAGAGTTTAAACCCAAAGCGTTTCAATTTTCAGAGGCGAAGCTGAAATTTATCCCGACAGTTTATCACAGTTTGACTTCATTTTGTAACAAGCTGATGTTTTCTATGCAAAAATATTGCATGACTTCTACTAATACAATTTATTTTCACAGTAGAGATCTTTTTTTTTAAATTTTTATTTAATCCCTTCCTGTTCGGCAAGTACAGTTTAATGTGGTTTAATTCTTTATGTGCTACTGTAAAGCACAATGTGTTTGAGCGGAGACAGCATCGTACTGTTCACCATTATCTTCGTTTTGCTTGGAAAGGCACGAAGACAAACGCACTGCTTCAGTTCTGGATCCAGGATCCAGGACTCGAGCCACAGTACACAATCCTGAGTAAACCCCGACTCCCATGACGGGAACGAGAAAGGAGCTCCGACCGTTCAAACAACCACCGAAGACCAAAGAAGAAAACACACTTACATTTTACAGGACTGTAATTGCGGTTGCGAGCATGCCTTGCTATAACTGTGTTTTTCTCTGTTATGTGGTTGATTCACTGCACAGTCGTGCTTTGCATTCACGTCGGCTCTGTTTTAGGTGTTGCAGGGGTCGCTGCAGGTGTGTGTACTGCAGTGTGGGAAGTTTTTGGCCCGTTCGTTGATGCAAATTAACATTTCTGGACTCCCTCCTGGCAGGCTTGTTCATCTCCTCTTGATCTGATTGGTCAATTGGCTGACAAACCACCACGGTGTCATGTTGAGTTGTGTTTCTCCAAAAAAGTTGATCCAGCTTTAACTTTCCACCACAGAGCTTCTGCATTTTTTCCGCCTGCGGTCTGCATCATCAGCCCTAATCAGACTACCGACTAAAAATAAATAGGAGAAGTTTCATATTTACCACAATGCCTGATTTGGTCTAAAGCAGCATTTAGTTTTGATTTAAATATGATCTTTCAGTAACTCAAAATCTGCACTTCAAACTTGCAGACATGGCAGAAGAAGATTCACCTCGGGGAAGCTTTTTTTTTTTTCTTGACTTGGCTGCAAAACGCTTTGCTGTCAAGCAAAAAAAACAAGAATCAAGAAAGCAACAAATCAAACCTGGAGGACAAACAACAAGCACAGATGCTCCGAAAATGATTTTTTTTTAATTTTGAAGCTTCCTGCATTGAAAAGCGTTTTCTATTTGGCAGCGAACCGTCAGAAATCTGTGCTTTCCTTAAACTCACAAGCAAGAAAACAATTTGTGAGCGCTACCTGCTCACTGCTGCAGTAGTCGGGCTTAAAAAATAATGACTAAATGTTCTCTGTGGCTGGATTCAAGCATCTGCACATTGATTTTTGTGAGGTGATAAAAAGGAACAGAACATAATGTCTGCCTGGAAGATGTGAAATCAATTTCAAAAAATTGCACGGTAAGCTTTAAAAAGTCCATAAAAATGCACAACAACCTGTGTGGTGCTTTGAAATCCTCACTTTAGAGGCTTCGGTCTACCAGGACTTTTTTTTCCTTTTTTTTTTAATCTAATCATAAAAATGTTTTATCATAGTCAACTTGTTCAATTTAAATGACATTAAATGATCAAAAAATATATCATGTAACATTAACTTTAAAAAAACACTACAGGTGAACTGGGACTGTAGCGTTTTTGTTTGAAAATGGTGGATTTCTGTGAAAAAAAAAAGACATTTGGAGCGACATGTGGCGCTTCATTTGACTGCTGCAGTCATCAATCAGTTACTTTGGCTGTTTGCTGATTGTGTTTGTTTAAGCGCAGCTTTAGCTTCATCTCTGCGACCGTCAACCTTCCCTTCGCTTTCCCCTCGCTCCATCCTTCATCCCCGCGGCCACAGTTTCATGCTGCTGATGACTGTGAGGAGCGAATGATGTTCCCAACCAGCTCATTAACACGCTCCTCTCCACACTCGCCTTTCATGCCGGAAAAAAAAAAAAGCCTGATTCAATTCCAAACCTATTTAACTTTTTTAGTTCAGACACGGTCACTTTGTACATTAGCAATCAGAAAAACCTTAGACGCTCATGGCTTAGACACCCACAGAGTCGAGAGAAATGACATGCTGGGAAGAGGAGAGGACACACATGAAAGAGCAGCGCACATCTCATTAGCACCCTTTTCTCTCCGTCCAGCCAGGAAACTGGGCAGCCGGTCTGCCACCCATCAGGACGCTCGCTCACTCGCTCGCTCCCTCTCTCGCTCGCTTGCTCGCTCGGTGGGAAACGAGAACAGTTGAAACATTTCGCTGCTATCCTCAGACGGATCCCCGGGGATTGAGAAATCATCCTCACATTTCGAAAAGCCCTACGCCTGGAAATAGACTCTACGATGAGGGGGCGGACGGGTCAGAGGCCCCGGCACATAAGACATTTTCTATTTTCCAATCCTGACTCCTTAGTTAATGGAGTTTTTTGAGGTAAGTGCAAACACGGAGGACGATCTGCTGGCTCAGTGAGATTCAGCTTCTCGTGATATAAATGACAGCAGGAGCAACATTAAGTTACATTAACACAGTTTATGGCAGCAAGAGGTTCACAGATAACAACACAAGAGAAGAGTTGAAAAGTTCATGACCTGAGGTTGAGTGAGATGAATTTTAAAGCCTCTTGTTAAATGCAAATGCAGATCGATTCTTTTCATGTTCATGCAGAAAGTCAAAACTTAATAACTTTTGTGGTTTTTCTGTTTCAGTTTTATTGAAAATTGCAACTTAGCGCCGTCTGAGAAAATGGAAAAACATCGTCCTTCGTGCAGTCATCCGTTACCTCCGTCTCAAGGGCTTCAGCCAAGGAGCTCCACAAGGACGTACAGGCCCGACCGACGGGGAGGGTGCCCCCTTCCTACGGCACGATGCTGAATTTAAATGCGACGCAGAGAGATGATGCACCTCGTGTCGAACCTGCAGCACTTCTGGTGTCCGCTGAACGACAGAAACGTGCAGAGAAGCACCTTTGTTTTGCATTCAACACTGCAACTAAACTGTACAAAAAAAAAGAAGTAAAGTAAAACAGAAATGTGCCGGCATTTTAAAATATTGATGCTTTTTCTACTTTGCATTTGACATTTGAAATGTCTTTGCCAGACACAAGGTGCACCCGCGGGACCTGCGCAGGGTGTGCGCTGCCTCACACTCGGTGCATGCTGGGATAGGTTAATGCCCCCGCAGCTCTGAACAGGATAAGCGGATTAACAAATGGATGGATGGATATTGCAATTTTCAATGTGGCAGGCAGATTAGCAGATTATTTGCCGTAATTGCCTGGCTCACATTAACGCAGTCACTTCTTTTGTCAGACGGCGACAGCGTCCTTCATTATCTGCAACTTTTCGATCTTTTAATGTTTAAATATGATTCGTTAACCAAAGTTCAGTTTCCAGTTTTAGCACTCTAGTTGTTGCTTTTTTTTTTTGCAATAAGTTACCAGAAATTTACTGTTGAATTAGATGAAATCAAGTCCTTGATCAAGAAGGAGAAAACATTCATTTAACGACAGCTTTCTAACTTTGAAACACAACATTTCTTTTCGTTTTAGACCAAAAAAAAAAAAAAAAGCCTGTAAAATTTAATCTTTTCAAAAAAACATTTCCTCCCAAGGGCGGAGCAAGAGTTTAGCTGCGGTTCACAAATCTGGTGGTATGACAGTTGTCATCTCTAAATGAATTTTTGAGCCACTGAAGAGAACTTTATGTCATCAATGATTTCTTGGGTTTCGACATGTGAGCTTTTTTAATCCCTGTGCCACTTGGCTTTGATCCATTTCCAATATTTCAGTGTGCGAGAAGAGAAAAGAAGAGAAGAAGAGAAGCTTAAAGGGGAATGGACGTCATAGACACGGAAGAAAAGATGGTTTAGTGTGTGTGTGTGTGTGTGTGTGTGCGTGTGTGTGTGTGGGTGTGCGTGTGTGTGGATCCTTTTCTGTCTGTCACAATAAGTCACACACTCACCCATCACACAGTCAACCACAGCTTTGCTGCTGCAACTTACAAAGGGAGCTTGTCATGAGATCATACACACACACTCTCACACACACACACACACACTCTCACACACACACACACACACACACACACACACACACACACACACGGTACATTTATACTTATAGGACCCTAATTGACTTAAAGCATTTAGCCTTTATTAGCATTTTACTCTTAACCTTCACAGAGTGTGTGAACTCGACCCAAACCTCAGTCTACACACTCGCACAGCCTTTTAAAAGTCTCTCCAGAAGTGAGGACCGGCCAAAATGTCCTCACTTTCCAAGAATGTCTTCACTCCCAAGGTCGTACAAACACACACACACACACACACACACACACACACAAACACACACACACACACACCAGAGCTGTGCACTGCTGAACTCCCTTTTTTCCAGTAAAACGCTGCAAGCTGGACCTCCTGGTTATTGCAAAAATTACTCATGATTACAATACCGAGGCTCATTCCAAGACTCTGAATCATTTTAATCACCGCACACAAAGCACAATAAACAGGACCTTTGTTTTGGTAACATTTTGTGAAATAGCATCTGACTGCCACATTCACCCTGAGAGCTCGTGATGCAGACGATGTCACACAGCAAATTACAAGGATGACAGATGTTCAGCTGCAGCTATTTACAAGCAGTAGCCGCACTAATCTGTTTTTGCACTTTCGTTTGGTCTAATTGAGGACAGCTTGGACCAGACCCTCTTGAAAAAAAAAAAAAGAAACATACACAGATCCTTGTGGATGATTGACAGGTAGGTGTAGGCATCAAAAGCAGCAGGGAAGAGGAATAATGAAATGAGCTGTGAGCGGAAAGCCCAGAGGGCCTATAGAAAAGCACCAGGCAATCTCTCAAGTCATTTGACAATGATACACTATTAAAGAAGAAAATTGAAAATCTTGCCTTTGAAAGAATTCTGTAATTCTATCATGCAAATGAAAACGTCCGTCGACAGTTTCGAAAAAAAAAAAGGACGGGATGTCTGGATCCGTCTGGAATACTTAATGGTGTCATGTTAAGAGAACATCAACCTTTTGTGTCAAAAAAAAAACTCAATTTTTTTGATTCGCGGGAGAAAATCGACTCCATGGTTTGGTGTGAATAGAGAGTTGACCCCCAGCTTTGGATTAGAGGCGGGAAGGTCAGGAGTTAAGAGAGGCTTTTTATCTTTTTTTTTTTTTTTTTTTATAAAGGGCAGAGTCGTGGTGTAGTGTGGCGTCGAGAGAGAAAGAGAGAAGAAGAAGAAGAAAGGGGGGAAAAGACAAAGCGTTGTGCTGCAGCTGTCATACTGAATCTCTCAATCAACAGCTGAATTAGTGCTGGATATGGAAGCAATTAATCAGGTTTAACAGCAACCGGCAGGAAGAGGCGAGGGAGGGGGGCAACCTGTCTGTGCATCTGTGTTTGTGTACCGTTCGAGTGCGAGACGCCTCATAGCTAAACTGTGGGTAAACGGGGACGGCGTGATTTATCAGGGGTCTGCGATGTAAGAGAGCGGCTCAGTGGGAATGTTGCACCTTAAATACATAATATGGGGTTCAGTGACGTGCTGAAGCCGTTTTTTACAACCAAATGAATGCAGGGTTTTATTAATGTGGGTAAAGCTGCTTGAAATAGTGACAATGCTTCTACATTTTGTTGTTTATATCTTTCCTTGAGTCTCTCTTCAGCACAGTTTGAACAGGGAAGGATGACCTTCAGATGTTACATCTTGAACAATCTGGAAAACAAGGTCACCAACTATGTTTACATGCACACAAACTTCCTTCATTCCCATCAAAACCTTCACTGATCGGAAAATTCCAAAGCCACTGTTTGTTTGCATGGACGCTAAGTGAAGTGATCAGATCATGAGGTGCATATAAAAGCACCAAGTGTTTAATCAGGAATAAACCATTTTTACAAGAGCAGAGCTGTTTCATTTTCCTAAAAATAGCAGAAGAAGAAGTTGCACTTCCCCGTGTGAACAAACACCACTGCATGTTCACAGATATTCCTCCTCAGCTCGTCTGCTCGTTGAGCTGCACACTTTTAGTTTCCTCCTCTCTCGCCTCTGTGTCTTTTTAGTGTCTTTTTATGTGCCTTTTTCTTCCCCAAAATGATGCTCAACAATCTCAACAAGTTGGGATTGTTGAGCTGAAATGGTGGAAAACAGGGAAAAGCACAAATGTGTATGTTCGGAATAAGGATCGGCATAAACCACGCCTCTTATCCAGGATGAAATGCCTTTCTGATTGGGCCGTAATGGATCAGAATCTTCTGACTGACGTGTTTGCATGAAGCATTTTTATTCTGATCAGGCTTTTATTCCCCTACTGTTGCATGTTGCTCCCAGTCAATTAAAAAACGATGACTAATGTTAAAATTGGACAGCCATCGGTGCATCACTCCAGACGAGGGACCACAATTATCACGTCCACCCGGGTGTCATATTTGTATCAGTGCTGATCAGAGCCTGAGCAGATAAACACTGGGACTGCTGCAGAGTAATTAGATCTGAGTATGAACCCATTGCAGAAAATAAGCCAGATGTTAGCGAGCGTCAGTGGGGTTTATTTTGTCCGGAGTGAGACGGCTACAAAAAGACTCTTTCAGCGGCGACAGGAGAAGCTTATCCCATTTAACTCAACCACCTGAGCTGCCGTACAACCAGCCCGGCGTGTATCAGCTGATCTCTTGCAAGTGTAAGAATGGGTGTTTAAGATTACTCCACCTTCAGATAACACCGTCGGATGAAATAAGGACGCCACAGAACAAGAGATATCATCCGTTTTATTCCATTCATGCTTCTTCCCTGTCAAAAACTGAGCTGACTACATCATCCCCAACTCAACCGCTGACAGCTTGGTTGAAGAATCTCGTGTGTTATGCTGTTAGCAGCTAACGTAGCCTCCAGTCACAAGTCTCCAGCAGAGTTGAAGAATGTGCTGAAAAGGTCTGATTAGCCCATTTCTCTCCGACTCGACTGACATGATGATTTCACACAGACAGACGAAAACTCCGGCCGGTTTTAAGTCATAATTACAATGATTATGTTTGCATGAGTCACTGTTTGAAGGAAAATCCAACTCGTTCTTCCTCTAAAAAGGTCGAAGTAAAAGTCAAAGCCGATACCATCAAGTTTCCTGTTTTATTGTTTTTGTTAATTGAGTATTTCCACGTCAGGACCTGCCACCTGACCGGAGAACGCAGTCCGCCACCGTCGTCGTCTCTGACTGGACGCAGACAGGAAACCCATGTCCCATTGTTAAAAAACAAAATGCAGACAGGACTTTCTCTCGCCAGTCTGTTTCCCGTCAATCACCCGACACCTGCAGGAAGACACGACACTCTCCGGCAGGAAACAATCCCTGAAAAACATGCAGCCTGACAAACTTAATAGTCACATCAGTGTCTCTTTTTTTTGTTTTTTTTCTTCACACGTGGTTTGGTTTGTTTGCCAGGACAGCCGCTGATTTCCAGCCAGGGTTTGTATATTAAAATATGTCAAAAAATTTGATCTAATTACACATGGCAAGCATTTCAGAGTGATTGGAGGAAACGAACGGCAGACAGAGGCGGCGGTAAATGGGCTGTAACTCTAAATGACACCGGTATTCTCTTTTTAATGTGTGTGTGACTCGCATAGAAATGTGGCGCCGTGTGAACAGAAGTCGCCTGTGAACGGAGTGAGGAGGAGGAGGAGGAGGAGGAGGAGGAGAGACGTTAGCCTGCGTTATGCAAATGAGGAACAACGCTTGTCAGAACAGACGCAGTCGATCAAGACAATCACTATCCACACACACACACATATAACACACACACACACGTATAACACACACACACACACACAGTGAGGGGCGATGCAGTCAATTTGGAAGATGAAATTGAAGCAGCCAAGGACGCTAAGAGAGGCGAGAGAAGCAGCCAGACGGTTAGCCGAGCTCAAATCCTCCTGTTTAGCCCTGTTTCATTTTAACGTCTCATCAGTACAGACGGGGCAGCTCTCCCCCCCTTTCCTCTCCCCCCTTTCCTCTCCCCCCACCCCTGTCCTCCCTCTCCTGGCTAGCTTAGCTGCTGATCTCCACAACCTGTTGCTACCAGTCTCCAAGCCACACAGAGGAGCAGGACAGTTATTTATGGACGGGGGTGGGGGGTGGTGTGGGGGGGTGGGGGGGGACAGAGATAAATCGATGCTCTCTTTATTCTTCCGCGGGTCCATTTGCATGACTTCAATGAGGTATCGAGTTTCTTCATTCACTCCAAAAAGACATTAAGTGTCTTCACGCTTTGTTTGCTCTGTGTTGTTTTATGAAATTCAGATGAAGGTGAAGCTGGTTAGTATGTTTGCTGCAAAAATCAAAAAAAAAGTCTGAGGAGGATTTGAATAAATAAGTTTTCAGCTGGCAGGATGGTGAAAAGTTATCTCCGGTGATAAATAAGTTATTTCTTTGCACAGCTAAGGAAACCTGCAACTAAAGGTCTGCAAAAAAGAAAATGGCTCCTGCAGCAGCAGCAACACTGCACAGTTTGAGACACCTGATGACGGTTTGGCCTTTTCTCGTTCCTGCACTTCAACCAGGACACCAAATCGACTTCACTTTTTTTTTTTTCCTCACTGGCTTTTTCTGACCTGCAGAAATTAAAAAGCTTTTACTTTCCAACAATCATCTAAACTAGAACAAAGTGTGACTGTATCACAAACTAGAACAAACAGCAAAGTGATGACAGCTGGTGATGATGTTTAGTCACTAAATTACCGCTAAGAACGACCTTTACGCAGCGTGCTGCTTCTAAACCACACACAAGAGAAACGGGAACATCTTTGCTGTCTAATGAGATCCAAAAACCTCCAGCTCTTATTTCAGTTCCTACGTCCATCCACGAACCTGATCATATCCTGTTTTTGATCGTATTTGACTATTTTTAAATTCCCTCTGTAGGCAAAAAAAGTCCACAGCTGAAGCTTCTGTGATGATCCGAGTGAGGCAAACCATGTTAGTGATGTTATTAATCGCTCATTCGGCTACAACAGGAAATGTCATAAAGTCGCATCAGAGCCTGACCTGCCGCTGCACTCCCAACACAGACGGTAAAAAGCAATTTCCATTTTGTCACCAGCAGACTATATCTGGAGAGGAAACAGTGAGCGAACAGACGGGGAGGCTGTGCTCGGCGGAACAGGCGAGCTCAGGACAGGCTGGGAGACAGACTCGAGATGCTTGTCTAAACATTTTCACACTTTTGAATCCTCCCCCATCTCTCTCTCTCTCTCTCTCTCTCTCTCTCACCCCTCCGACTCTCCCTCTCTCTTCCTAAACAATGAGGCCTAGAAGAACTGAGAGCAGCAGAGTGGATGTGGGGAGGAAGAGAGGAGGAGGAGGAGGAGGAGGGGAGGTTGTACTGGCACCCTTTTTAATTCCACCAAAAGCTGCTCCAACAAAAGGTCCCCCACTCGGGAGCCGGCGTGGAGCGGCAGGCAGCCAGGCCGGCTGAAAAACCGGGTCGTGAGCAAAAGAATGAGAGAGAGAAAGAAAAAGAGAGAGAGAGAGAGAGCGACAGAATAAGACTGAGGCTGAAAGAATTGGGGGGGGAATAAATGAAAGACTGAGCTGGATATGAAAAGCTTCATTTTTTATATATTTTTTTTTGCTCTGCACGGCGGTAAAAGTCAAACTAAGGAGGGTGGCCACATTGATTGTGTGTGTGTGTGTGTGCGTGTGTGTAAGTGATCTGCAAAGACTTTCACGACGCGGTGAAAGCTGAAAGCAAATAAAAACCTTCCTCTGACCCTCCTCAGACCGGCTCCTTTGTGATTCATGGCCCCGTTCCTGTTGCTACGCTGCGTAATCCCTCTTCCCACTGACACCTGTTTGCTGAGGAATCACTCAGGAACGCCAAGGTGTTCGCCACGATACGCTTTATTTCAAGAAATGGGATCAGGAATTTGCTTGGTAACCGTTTCCCCTAAGAAATGGAATTAAAAGAGAAGAAAATAAATAAAAACGCTGACCGAGTGCAGACACATGCTGGCAGACAGAGGAGAGACGAATAACAACAAAAAAAAGAAAACCTGGGCTCTTTGCAAGCTGAGCTGATGGAGCTTCTCACAGCAACCCAGAGTCACACCTCCTTCCCCTAATTACAGCCAGTCCACACACACACTCACACACACATGGCTGTGTAACAAAGGCATGTAAGATTGTCTCATCCACAAAAGTCGTATCCAGACGACCTGCAGAGTCCTTCCTTTGTCCAAGAAGCGTCAGAACTTCTCTGATTGTACCGAAAAACAAGTACACAGCATTATGCAAGAGCACGCAACAACATGATTAGCAGTCCATCGCTCATCAGCACAGAAAGAATTGTGGGAGGTCATTAATATTTGAATCCTTGATCAATAAGAAAAGAAAAAAAAACCACAGAGGCTGAAGGAGAAAAGAGACAAACATGAATGCAGACAAACAAATCAGACGCCGCGACATGTGCAGATGATAAGAGGACACAAAAAAAAAGCTGTGATGAAGTCGTTTTTTCTCACAGCAGCAGCAGAAGAAGAAGAAGACTTGATACTGTTCTTTTCTGGGTGAGAATCGCTAACACGCATGGCAGCCCAGACAATGACAAACAGACCGGGGCCCCGGCACTGACGGCCCCCAGCATTACTATGCAGTTTGTGTTGGTGTGAGTCATTAATATGCTCCAAATGAGCATCAGCGGTCTGTTCCTGAGGGGATGATTATCACCCCATGCCTCACCGGGAGGAGCCATCGACATTTGAGTCCGCAGGTCAGGACCCAAAACGGCTCGTTTCTGTTGCCTGGTTTTTTTTTTTTTTTTTGCTGTTTCAGTTACAGTGGGTTTTTTACATTTAGTGGCTCATTATTTCATGATCTCATTAAAATAAGCATCACATTCAGGAGAGAAATGGCTTATTTAACCTCTTTCCCCCGTCACTTTTCTTGTCTTGTTTACGATGTGTCCTGATTATTGTGCTCTATTTGCCTTGATAGCAAAAAAGGTCTTGTAAATACAGTTTGCAAAGTTCTTTATAATGAAGCCGAAAACCAAACAATCTTCTCCAAAAATAAATATTAAATCCTACAAACAGACTCTCGTGAAGCTTCTAGCTGCTTAACACGGTCGTTGACATTTCAACCTGGTGGTGACACCTATGATCAGCCTTCAAGGCAACAAAGATGACCCCTCCCCTCCTTCAGACCTCCAAATACACACACACACACACACACACACTCCTCCTGGGACACACTCCTTGACATTTAGTCATCTGCCACCAGCCACAGTGGGACCTGAACCTCCACACGACCGTTTTTTAAAAAAGATGGTGGAGACTGTGCATCGTTTCCAGCAGCAGCAGCAGCAGGGTCAGG
>JAPZDV010000008.1:3228826-3242904 GCA_029814665.1 Acanthurus lineatus
GCTGACACCTGCCGCTCGTTTGTGTGCGCGAGGACGAAATAAAAGAAGTTATATCACAAAAGTGGCTGACAATGAGTTTTATTGATCATTCGGTTATTTTCGATTATTATCAAAATTTTTCAGAAATATGATTTTTAAATATTATATAAGGTGAAAAAAATATGTAAATGTGCTCAAGTACTGCATTTATAAGTGTAGTTTACTATTAAAGTACTTTACTAGTACTTCTCTTTAATGCTGGTTCATATTTCCTCTTTTCTTTATAAAAATACATATATTGAACTTTGAACAGGGGAAGTCAGTGCGTTATCACGAGATAACGAAGCTCGTTTTCTGTGATAAAGGGACAAAATTAAACGAGTTTTGTTATCACGTGATTAGGCGTAAATAACCCCGTTATCATGAGAAAAGGAGCCCTGTTATCCCGTGATAATGAGATCTTGAGATAATATGATGGAAAAAGAGTAATAGCGAACATGGCCGCCCTCGGCTTCCGTATCATGTGTGCAATAAACCACTGTTGTTGCAGCTGGGAAAGTTGAAGTTGATCTTAATGAGACAAACTTTATACTGCTGGGTATCTTTACATATAACAGCACTTAATTATTTCTTAGTAGATCATATTTTATTGTAATTATATGATTTTTTCAGCTGTCAGAAATCAGTGCAACTGTCATAATAATAAAAAACAATGTGATGCAAATTGCAGTAAAACTCCCTTATTTTTGCATAATGACAACAGAACAACCGATTCCTTGTCTCAATCTGATCATGTGACCAGATGATACAATATATTGTAGTAAATTAAAGCACAAGAGCTGAAACTGTAACCACCTTATATGCTCATGGATCAAGGCCTTTACTTGCTGCCATATTGTCATGTTTACTTGAGTGGATCTGAATATTTCTTCCACTGTGTCGATGAAAACCATCGATCATTCAGTCAAAACTACAGCTGCGTCATGCAAATCACTGGAAAATGTTGGGATCAAAAACTAAAGCCAAAATTAAATTTGCTTACTTCGTCTGATCAGCAGCCAAAAATCCTTTGTGTTCGCGGATTTAAAAGTCAGATAACCGCTGTGACAGAAGAGGGTACCTTTGTTTTTAATCAAACTCATAATTCAAGAGACTCTAATGGATTGGATGAATAATAAAACCATTAATGGAAGTGGAAACCTGTTCCTGGGCTTCAGTGTGTCCCCGTGTGCAGGTCTGCAGAGACATCACCGACACATATCGCATGCAGCAAAGCTCAGAGGGCTTCACAGGCGAACAACATCAGTCTGAGCTTTTCTACGAAGACGAGAAAAACTCCTGAAAAACACACTCGGCTCATTAGAGGAAAAAGAGAGGAAACCTTGGGAGAAGCAATTCAGAGAGAGAGATGCACCTTCAGTGGTTAGAAAGAAACAATTAGCCTGCTAAAAATAGGCTAACTGTCTCAATGTTATCTAATGTTGTCATACTAAGCATTTCAAATACAGTAAATCTAACACATAATAGCAAGACAAGGCGGAAGCTGTAGTCATTATACTATATTATCTATATGTGCTGTGAACTCAGATAAGCTGAAGCTGTAACCTTCAGAATATCAGTAATATGAGGACGAGGAGACTGTAAACAAAGTCAACACTAACAGACAAGAAAACCTTCAGAAGAGGAGACAGACTGCATATATTTTCTAATCCAGATTCATTTATTGGTATATAACAGCTCCAGTTACATACATGAGCAGTTTCTCATATAAATTATGTCATTAAGCTTATTTTGTTGTCATTAAAAGCTCAAGTTTACCACAAAAACAACAACACAACCTCCACCAGAACACAAAAAACAACTTAAATCCTTAAGAGTTTAAAATATCCTTTATCCACATCCTTTCTTACCCAAGCGATGATGTATTTCCTCCATTACACACACACAAAAAAATAAAATACAAGACACTTGAGCCAAAGAAATTGCAAACATAAATTCAGGTTTGCAGCACAGAAGAAAAAAAAAAGCCTTCAGGCTTGAAACCAGCATCCATGGGGGGTTTAAGTCTCTCTGGATGGATGCTGTCATTTACTCTGTTGTCCCCTTTCACAGAAGAAACAGTGACACTGAGAGGTTTGAAGACAGAAATATTTCAAAAAAAAAATGGAGAAGTTTGGAGGGAAACAAACAGACAGAGAGAGAGAGGAAGTTCTCCCGTCTGTTCGGGCCGATAAGAGAAGCATCTTTGAAGAAAACTGCAGCAGAATTTAAGTTACAGCACAAAACGAGTAACGGAAGCAGATTCACAAAGAAAACGTTTTGTTTCGCAGCGACGCACCGTGAAGGCAACACTCTATTAACTGTGTGACTGTTTACGAGAGTGTAAACATAATGAACTCTATTGTAAAAAAACACTATTTCCTGTTACTCACCTTCCTGCTGCATTGTGTCAAATAATTATGCAGATTTTTTTATGTGTTCAGGTGACTCATCTTCCAGTATAATTCCATTAATTCAGATTAGTAAACAACTGAGGAGTAAACTGCAAAAACTACATAACATTGAGATGATGGAAACATTATTTAGCTGTAAATTCAACCACTTTTTTTAATGTTTTCTTTACTTTACTGAACGGTGATTAATAAGTTTGTTGCCTAAAGGAAGAAGGAGATTATTATGGGTTTTTTGTTACATGCGCTTCATCTCTCTGCTGAAAGTCGGAAGTTATTAACTTTTCTGTGTGTTTCTGCTTTTAGATAATTGAAAATCCAAACGAGTGCTGTCTGAGTAAATGGAGAACACTGGCCTTTTTCTGACGAAATCTCTCTCTGAATGCAGCAGCATCCCACCTCTTCACGGCGCTGTGAGGAGAGGGGACGTCCTCCTCTCCAGTCGCCTCATCGTCCTTGTAAACTTCCTTGGTTGAGCCCTTGAGACGGAGGAAGACGGTGTTGCCTGGAATTATCAACAACCCGAAACAGAAACAACACAGAACTTGAACTTCCTGCATGAAACCTAAAAATAAGAGCTGAACTGCAGGTGTAACAAAAGCTGCATGATTTATCTCCATCTGCCTTTAAAAATGATGTAAAGTCAGAATAAAAATCAAATCCTGGTTTTGAAACATTTGAAAAAGCACTTTTATTTGAACTAACCATCAGATGTATTTCCGCTTTTATTATAGGAGCTGCTCAAGGATTGTTGGCTATAGTATTAAACCACAATTGCTGTTTCCATGGTTACCACAGGAGTCGCCAAGCCAATCAGGAACGAAATGTTAAGGATTTAAAACTTTGAATAACTGGGTTACTCAGACGAATCTAACTTCTTTTAATCCTTAATCATAATTACAGAAAAACAGGTTTGTTGTTTCATGATGTTTACAGAAGCTGCTCATTTTTAAAAAAAAAAACAAAGCTAACTGTAGCTCTGCATGCTAACACGCTGCAGGTCGGTCACGTTTATCTCAAAACCTGAGTGAATAAAAGTGAAAGAAACTCAGAAATCTGTCTTTCTGTAACGTGGTTGACCTCTTTTTTTATATTACAGTCTTTTGTCAGATGCTTCTCAGCAAAGCGACTTCCTTTTTTGGGTATAAAAGTTTGGGGAATTGATCACTTTGACACAGGAGACATGAAAAGCCGGAGGGGGGAGGAGGAGGGTCTGACCACCAACCTAACAAATAATGGTCAAGCAGCTCCGGCTGAGCCGCGGCCTCCTGCGAGTGCAAACATCAAACACAGAAAGAAAAAAATAAAAGACACATCTTTCAGACTCTAAAACATCAGACGCCGCCGGCGGTGAAAATGTGGTTACAGTCTTGCGTCAGACGCTCAGTAAGTCATGTTCAAATAATTCTCAATCTATCAACATGATATAAGATCCAGTGATGCCAGCTCACAGGAAGCAAAGACTCCCCCCCCCCCCAGCTTCCAGCTCTTGCAGACCAACAATCCCACTTATTCTAAACCCGGCAATCAGCCTCACAGCCAAAGCATCTCTTCAGTAACCAGCTGTGACATTTACAGTGGAAGACTCTCGCCGCGTGAGTGCTGTGATTTCTGATTTTAGGCCAACAAAACAAGCACCTATGTTACTGCGGGAAAAATCGATTTAAGTAGCCACCCCCCCCCCCCCCCTTTTAGCTATTCAAAATGTGTCACTGTGAAAAAAAAACACACTGCTGCCCTCTGCAAAGCTGGTCTGCCTGCCTGCCTGCCTGCCTGCCTGCCCGCCTGCCTGTCTGCCTGTCTGCCTCTTAAACCTTCCACATGAGGCCCCCACCATTTCGCTGGGTGTTGGACCCAGCCACCCACCTCTCCATTATCACCTCATTAGCGGGCTGCAAACTGGTCCACCCTCAATTTTGGCTCCAGCCTATCAGCCCATTAATCACAGAAGAGCAGGGAAACCTTCTGTCCTCTGAAGGCTCACGATGTATTCTGCTGGCCCCCACTGTGTGTGTGTGTGTGAGTGTGCGTGCGTGTGTGTATGCGTTTGTGTAGGTGTGTGTGTGTGCGTGCGTGTGTGTGTGTGTGTGTGTGTGTGTGTGTGTGCAGGCATGCTACTGCATACAAATGATCCAGCAACATCCTGCCATCTGTTGACTGCTAAAAGTAACTGCCTCTACGGCGACACACACTCACACACACACACACACACACACACACTCACACACAAGTCGACGCTGCTTTCTGTCAGTCTGTTCTTCATCTGCATCCAGAAATATAATTATGTAACTCAAGGTTCGTCTCGGTAAAGAACAGATGGAACAAAAGCATGAAATCATTGCAACAAGTCCTCATAATTAAAGAACAAAATAGGTTGTCAACGCTTTCCAGCATCGACTGGAAAAAAGGGGGTTTTTATCATCTGCTATCCATATGGCTGAGCTCTGATTCATTTCAAGGCAACTTAAACTACTCTGTTATGGATGGGCAAATATCGTCCTCAGTGGTTTGAATAACAGCTTTCACTGTCTTGCAGGAGAAAGGAAGCCAACTCGTGTCTCCGGTGTGAAACTCTCCGTCCTGACCTGTTCTTTTCTACCTTTCAGAGCAGTGAAACACTCTCACACTGCAGCTGAGACACAGCTAGCATCCGTCTTTTAGCCGTCACTGTAGTTTTCTTTCAGGAAGGGACAGCTGCATGGCCTGAAGAGGTTGTGTACTAAAAGGCCAATAAAAACAAACAGTGAACAGTTAAGGACAGTGAAATAATAACTTCATTTTTCCTTCATTTGCTGTTAAAAAAATGAAAAAAGGCAGCAAACATCCTTTGAATCATCTGCACTCTTTTTGATGATTTCTCTGTTTGTGATGCAAAGAAACAGCCTGGAAAAAGTCGGCCAGCTTGTGCTGCATACACAACGCCCGCAGTAAATAAAACTCAATCATTTTAATTATATTAAGGCTTAAAGTTGTGCATAATTAAGGTCAGGAGCAGCCTCGTAGCTGTCTGCCACGCGTCAAACGGCTTCATCGTCTCAGCCAAATGTGATCACTTCTGCCTCCACAAAACAAAAATGACAACAGCCAGAACGAATAAATTGAGACGTTAAAACAGGAAATATTTACTGCCGTCCTTGTTCCCTGCAGGTTAACTTCATAAACTTAACTTCATAAACTTAACTTCATAAACTTAACTTCTGCCATGTTAATACAAACACAAAGCATCTGATTACCTGACTGCTGATTATTAGAGAATCAATACGTGTCTCTTAAAGCTGTAATTTCTTGTGTTTTGACTTTTCTTATGGCACACCGGCATTATGTTCTCATTAGCTCTGTTTACTTTTGCAATTATGAAAACATCTGTTTTCTTTTTTTGTGTTTTCTTTTACATTTTCTAAACTTTTATAAGTTGGTTCCTTCAGATTTTCTATAGAAACTCACAGACTTTCAATAAAACCGATGTATGAATTTACTGCTGCTGCATTATGACATTTATATGATACATGTTATGCTTAAACTTTAAGAATAAAAAAGACATTTTACACATTTTAAAGCATCATGCGGCTGGTAGATAATCTCCTCTGGCAATGAAATGCTAAAAGGCCACATATGTGCCATTAGGGGAGAATTTGTGTGACATAAATAATGAGTAAGCTGGCTCCAGGCCTGTTTGGCCCTGTGGAGGAAACGGAGTAAATTAATTCCTCCTGCTGTAATGATGTTGTAAACAAAATCCGAATCACTTTATATCACTTCATATGCCAACGTCTGTGCAGGAATTTATCCCGGTGCCGTTAATGCAGAGATCCAACCCGGACGGGGCATTTAAACATAATTACCAGGACTGCAGACGGACTTTTTCACTGCTGAAAGCGTCAGGAAAATCGATTTCGGGAGTCCTAAAATAAATGTGAACTATCTAAAATTCAAGATGTTGTTTCTTTACTTTGCTATTATCGAAACTTGCAAACTTGCTGTGTTGGTGGATTGAACTTTTCTGAACGTAAACTCTCAGTGCTGCTGTGTGTTTAGCCGTTAGCTTCCCGAAACAAAAACACTTTAGGACTCAGACAGACATAATAAGGCTCCTATTAGCAAACCGGCTCTCCTCCAGCTGTTTTTACAGCAGTTTGTGGCAGTTTTACAGCTGGAAACACGGAGTTAAACCCTCGCTGACAGTTTCTCATAATTGAGTCCTTTTGGGTTTTAACAGAAATATTTCAGATTCTTCGTAAGTTTCAAACCAGTTACAGTAACTATGACAGCATCTGTTCGGTTTGTCATTGGCTAAACAATAGTTATGTTCACATATATACATAAAAAAATCCTTTGTGTCTCATAAGTGTTCAGTGGAAACACTTATGAGACAAACTCATCCCTCAGAAAACAGGACAGCGTCGGTCTCAGAGCTGATCATTTCAGCGCTGATACACAAACATCAACCACACTCGAGAAAATAGTTCATTTCAAAATTGAAAACAATCAGTAAAATCACGGCACTCCAGATTATATTCATCCATCCGTCCACTGAGAGGAAACCAGGCAGAAGAAAAATGTTATTTTCCTTTACATTGCCTCTAAAATCTCCAGTCAGCAAGCTTCCAAAAGGCTTTGAATAATTTAGCCGACAAATCCTGTCTTACCACTTTGTGCTTCCTGGCTTCCTGGAGGGGGGGCTGTAGTGGTTTAAATGGTGGCTTACAGCCTGAGGGGTCACAACCAACCAAAGGGGTTACAGGATTAATCTGAGAGACCACAAAATGAAGGACGGGATTTAAAAAAAATAAGATATTTCTGCAGCACAAAATGATATTTTCTTTCATCTTTATTTTCTTCAGAGATCTTTAAATCTCTGTAATGTTTTTGAATTCAACAATCATTGAAGGGAATTTCACTCAAAACTCAGACGAGAAGGTCAAAAGTCTGAGGAAAGAAAGTGCTTACAAGCTAAAAAATCTGGTTTAAACATTAGAGAAGTTGGCTTCTTTCTGGAAAAAGAGGTGAAGAAGCGACACCATCTTGTTAATTATAAACTGGTGCTGAGCAGCAAACATGCAGTTCGGTTCAGACTGCAGCTGCAACGTGGACGTGATTATATGCGACTGTACGTCTTCTTCTGAAGGCTTCGGTCAGACTGTTTGCCGGCTGGTTTAACGGAGTCACTTCCTTCAAATCTCAAACACACAAATCATCCGTTTCTTCATATTCATGCTTTTGCCTCGTGAACAGATTGAACCCTGACGTCCTTCTGGCCTTGACTCCTCAATCACCTCTCCACCCCCCCTTCCACCATCCAACCCTTCCAGCCCTCCATCTATGCATCCATCTGATCTCACCCCCCCCCTCCCTACCCCCCTGTCATCGCACACAGGAACATAAATCAAGCTGAACCTCGGTGACAGCCCGAACAGCCCGAACACCTACTGAGATTTTCACTCCAGCGTCTCTCTGATCCGCTGCTGGATCCCCATGAACCTGCATCAGCTCAGACGCCGTCTACTCTACATGTCCACACGCAAAAACTGTTCAGGACACTTAAGAGCCAACATGAAAACACACACACACTCACTCACACACACTCACACACACTCACTCACACTCAATCTGTCGGGCTGCATTAGGAGAGCTGGAAGCAGGTCTGAACGGGCTTTCTCCCTTATTATTTTCTCCACAACCAGCCCATGAATTTTATATGCAGCACTCCCATTGGCTCCCCCCCATCCTCACCTCATTCTGGAAGCTACGAGCCAACAAGGATTTGCACGCACACACACACACACACACACACTTACACACATGCTCACTGTATGAACAAGTGCGCTCACGCCAATGCTGGTATGTTTGATTTGTGTGGGTATAGATTGGTTTGTTTTTATGGCGGAAAAGAAGGTGGTGGGGGGTGGATGGATGGATGGATGGATGGATGGATGAGAGCATGGTCCTCTTAAAAAGACAGAGTGTTTGTAGTGGGTTGGGGGGGGCAGGGTTTTGGGGGGGTCGGTCTCTTGGTAGATAATCTTTCAGTCTCTAAACTCAGAGGAACAGAGGGTGAAAGGTGCCTGTCAGTCACTGTAAGGAGTCCCAGCTGAGGTGACCCAGGTTATGGGTTTGCTGAGGGAGGGGGCCGGTCACATGAGGAGGGGTCAACAGAGACCAATACACTTTGAGAGAGAGAACACTTTCTCAGTGGAATAGCTTAGTCCTTTAGGGAGGGGGGCAAAGAAAGGAAAGGGGGGGGCCGCCGTCATGCGTAAAGTTAATGTTCATCTGAAACAAAGCAGGTTTTATGGACCAAGAAGAATAAATTGTTTAAATTTAGTGTTTTAAAACTTGCTCAAATTTAATTTTATGGCAAATTGCAAAACAAAACTAGAACCTCAAAGACACTGGCAAACAACCATGATGAGACAACTTTCACAGATATTCAATGATCAATCAATCAATGATCAATCAAACACCAAACTAATGCTGCAGGAAAGTTTAAGATGTTGGTTTCTAACCTCATTTATATCAGGTAATTAATGACATTTTGGAAATGCTCTTTGGTCGAATGTGTCCCTCTATTCTGCCTTCTTCCATAGGTAAAACATTACAGCTTTTTAAATTCATATATAACACAATATTAGACTTTAAATTAAACATAAAACTATCATTTTTACCTGAGAAACTCTGCAAAGTGTCCAGATTTAACTTTGTCATAACTGTTTTCCTGTCTGATTAATGCCAGGATGACATCAATATGTCTTTAAAGACGACACTGATGATGCTGGATGCAAAGTAAAATGATCACCACAGTTAAAAAAAATCATCAATTTATACCAAACCAGATTTTATGAAGGTAAGCACAACAGCTGTAAAGATGTTTTAATCGATGGGCTGTTGGTGCTACAGAAAAGTCATTTGGACCTCAATTACAATCCTCTGGGCACCGTTTATGTAAGATTTGATGCATAAATGGATCTAATTCTTATTGAGTAATTTTCTTCAGTCTGACCCAAAGAGTCGGACGAACCATCAGAGAAACATCGCCATCCTTTGCCGTCTTTTTTAAGCTCCAGAAGAAGAAATGTCCATCACAGCTCCCCAAACGGCTCGTACAGAAAACCCTCGGTGTTTTGTAGTCGAGCTGCGGCGACGTTGCACCCAGACTTCTGACTTCCACCAGAGGAGGAATGTGGAGCAGTTTGATGGGCATCTCTTTGTTTTCTGGAGCCGCATTGAGGTGGAAGCGCCAACTCCAATAACTCAGCAGCAGCAGGCCGACATGGAGCCACCAAGCCTCCGTGATCCTTTAAACTTCAGGGGTCGTGTCTTCGAACACATGTGGGTGGACAGCAAATCTATTTTCATTCTGAGAAAACAGATTCCAATATGATCATTTATGTGTTTTTTTTAGCTTTTTTTAAAAGTTGACTGGTCAGAGTGTGAGAGGAGAGCAGGGTGGGGGGTTAAGGCAGATGGGATGCTTCAAAGCCAAAAGCCCAGAGTGCGAGGAACGTGCTGTGCCAAGTTTTTGTGTTAGTTTCTGTAGCTTTTATTTTTATTTTTTCTCCCGAGAGTCGATCGCTTTCATGTTGCCTGGTCTAAATGCTGCCTTCAAGTCATCCTGGTAAGCTTCTAGTTGAGACTTCTGAAGTGGTAAATGCGACGTGTCACGCTTTCGAGTGCAGTTAGTCGGATGCAGCGCTGGTAAACTGCAGCCTCGCAGCCTCTGATCAGCTGCAAGAGCCAGAAAACTAAACCAGAAAAACCTGACGTGTGATGAGTCGAGTCAAACTTCAGCACATCAACGCACTTTATTTAGGAGAAACTCATAAGAATTGCTGCAAAAAAATGAAATTTATAGGTCATGATTGGGAAAAAAATCTATCTAACTTTGTTTTTGCTTTTTTTCCACTTTTTTTGATCAGCCCAGATCTTTTAACAGGAAAACAAAATAAAAAGAGTGATGATTTTAGTCATTTATAGCTAAAAATGAAAAGATCTAAAGGCAAATTCAAACCACTCAAAGGCTGCGTGTGTGTGTGTGTTTTCAAAGGTTTCACTGGATTCAGATTTTTAGTTACTTTGGATACAAAGAACCAAAAAACGTTTTCACTTTTAACTTTAGTTTGGACGACTGAAGTCCACCTGGTTTTTCAACAAGACGTCACGACTTCGAACGTTTTCTCCCAAACAGATGAGAAAAGAAAAGCAGTGTGAGTCCGAGTCTGTTCGGACTGACATTTGCAAATAACCACTCTGGTTCATTTTAACTCGGTTTCGAACGATGGCTGACATTTTCCACAAAGCACCATTGTGTCAGAAAAGCTGCTGCTTTGGCATCCAAGGGATAAAATA
This sequence comes from Acanthurus lineatus, assembly GCA_029814665.1. Lineage (NCBI taxonomy): Eukaryota > Metazoa > Chordata > Actinopteri > Acanthuriformes > Acanthuridae > Acanthurus > Acanthurus lineatus. The sequence goes on from JAPZDV010000008.1 coordinate 3,239,599, forward strand.
ATGGACTTTCATTCGCACATCCTTTCGTTTTTTTGTGAATGACGCTCGGCGAAAAGGGACGAGTCTGTCTTGTTGATGATGGAGTATAAACGGGAAAAGTAGGAGAGGAAATGGGTGAAACAAACAAGGAAAAAAGATGTAAATGTGGAGAAGAAACTGATGTAAAAAACTTTAAACTCTTCATTGTGGGACAGGAAAAGCCATGTGATGATGAGACACGAAAGAGTGGAAGACGTCACATCTAAAACTTCTCCAAAAAGCGTCACGGTGGTAAAGTTTCAGGAAGGAATAAGTGCTTTCATTATCTCCCTGCAGGATGTTTCTGTCTCTGAACAGTTGCCCCCCTGCAGCAGCTGGTTGAGCACGACACTTTCCGTCACTTAGGGAACAAGACTTTGCAATGAAAAGCCGACGCCAGGCACGAGAGATGCGGGGGGGTGGGGGTGTAATGCATGAGCCTGAAACAAACAAACAAACAAACAAACAAACAAACAAACAGCAGTGTGTTTGTGTGAAGTGATGCAGAGCTTCATTAAGGTTGTAGCGACTCTGTTCAAACCTGCGTCTCTCTCCAGTGACCTTAAAGGATGTTTTTGTACAGCGAGACGTCGAGTTACAGGAAACGAGCTCAGGATAAAGCGTCAGGCCGAGAGAACGAAGCCGCCATCAGTTAAACTCGAGCGAGGGTGAAGCTGAGGGGCCGGACTTTATCGAGCTCAGCATCTCGCCCGGCGGGATGAGGGTTAAAAAGGAAACTCGTTCTAAAATTATGTTTTTACTTCGGCTTCGGGGGTTGAGGTCAAGCTGCTTAGATTAGGGTGAGTGTGTGCAGCTCGTGTGTGTGTCACGGTAGTGGCGTGTGTGTGTGTGTGTGTGTGAGTCTCAAGGAGGGGGGAGGAGGGTGAGAAAGTGAGCAAAAGCACCAGAAACAAGTGATTACCTGCCTCCAGGCTCGGTTATAAAACGTCACCGCTCTGAGAAATGAGTCTGCGCCGGCTGACCTGTAAACTCTGACATCATGTGGCGTTCTGGCGGTTGAGCAATGTTTATTTTTTCTTACAAAAAAATGAAGGAAATTACTCTCCTCTCTTTATTTCCTTCCACACACACACTCTCCTGTGTCTTGCTCAAGCTTTTAAAAACACAAAAAAGGGCCTCTGGAACTCCTCAGTCGTACATATTTGAACTATTTTCACTACAAAACCTTAAAATAAGTGAAACATGACATAAAATAAGGAGACAATCCTTATTAATATGTTTACAAAGCCAGAATACCTAATAAATCCCATAAATTAAAACATTAAATTAGGAGGAGCGATACATAAAAACTTTAAATAGCAGAAACAAAAGTGTGTTGATGTTCAAACAAGCCAGATTTTTGTAGAAGCTTTAAATGTCATTGCAGTTTTTGCTCTCCACCCATGCATGCAGAAACACACACATGCAATGAATAATAAATAACAAGTATCCTAAGCTAAAAGTTGCATGGTTAAAGGAAGTATTGCACAGTTAATATGAATAAGAGTATATTTCTAAAAAGGTATGATGAAGGAAAATATTAACGTCATTAAAATATTTCATTTCTGAATTTGAACATAAAACATTATCTTGTCAGAATAAATCATTATATTGAGTTTAATATTCTTTTAATTAACAAATGTTGACAAGAAAAGAGTCCAAACTTCACATTTACAGTTTTAACACTGATATGCAGGTTAAAGGAAACATTAGGGATGTAAAGGCTTTTTAAGATTAAATAAATCAAATGCAAGTAAAAAAGTGAGACTGATGATATTTTGAAGGCTGTTGAGACAAAATTCCTCTTTACACTCGCTTCTTAAAATAAGTCACAGGCATCCTCACCAGCGTACAGTGTGAAAAATACTCCATTTTGTCCCTGATCTGTTATGTTAGACTCATATGAATCAAACATGCAACATGAACCTGTGAATCACATCCTGGAAACTGGACATGAAATTCTTTAAGTGTCAAAAGTCAAAAGCGGTCGAGATGTGAATGATGCTCATATTAAAACGTCTAATCAGGACAAAGTATTTCTGAACATGTGTGTCTGTGATTTTGAAGTGGCAGAAATCATCGGTGGGAATAAAGAACGAGCCGCTCTGAAAATCAAACGACGTCACTCATGAAAGTAAACAGGTTTGATTGAGCGACTCAGAAGAGCCGCTTGATTTTCAGCCTCGTAATGAGACGTAATGAAAACTCGCTGTAACTTCCCTCTGCGAGGAATCAGGGATTTAAACCGATTCTCTGATCTCACTTTAAGATCACCTCGTAAAAAAAGGCTTAAATTAACCTTTTTTCAGCACAGTTGTGATTCTCTGATTGCTGCTGTTGCTCTCAGCCTCCATCTTTCCTCTTTTCCTTTCACTTTTCCAGACATTCAAACACTTTTCCAAACCAATAACACCACAAGGATATCCACTTCCCCCTCCTCTGGTTACCTCACCAGCCCGAGCGCTCACTTTTGGCCTGAGCTGCACGTATTAATGTTGTGTTTTGGCTCCAAAAAACAAAGAGACCTCAACCTAAACCCTGTTGTCTGGGCCTCCGTCTGCTCCTCAGGCTGCAGCTTTACTCCGTCAAAGCTCGAGTCTGTCACTTCGGAGGTGAGTTGGAGTCCATCAGGAATTTAAACAACCGCTCTTTCTCCTCAGTTTGAGCTCCGCAGTGCGAGACGTTACTGTAACGTAGAAGTTTTTTGTCCCCATCAAGCCCCGAACTAACACACTCAGTCCAAATGTGTAATTGGTTTTCATGGAGACGCTGAAAAGATTAAGGCCCTGCTGGTTTTCAGTGTGTTTCACAGCAGACGCAGAAACACTGCAGCACATTGGCATTTAAAAAAAAAAAAAAAAAGGTGTTGGTGTTGTGCCCGGTGCATTATTACCTGAGCAACCTGCGGCGTCTTATAAATAATCTGAAACACATCCAGCAGCGAGCGGCTGACGGCGACTCCTGCAGGAAATCATCTCAGCAGCAACAATCAAGTCTTTTCTTCAAACCGTCTTTGTGTTTTTTACATTTAACCAAACGTCTGCATCAGATTTGCTGAAAATAAAGAGGTGTAACCAAACATCTGCGGCCGATGTTGGACGCCACTTTTTAAACATGATGACATCACAACATGGCGATGACATCAACTTTCTGGGTTCCTGTTAATCCGATCGCTCAGAGATTCGGCTCTTTGTTCATTTCTGATCGCTGTTCTTGTTCTTTGGCTCAGCTGCTCACTGCTGCTGTCTGTTTTTTAACCCCCCCACCCACCCCACCCCCTCTGGTGGA
>JAPZDV010000008.1:3259042-3275643 GCA_029814665.1 Acanthurus lineatus
CCCCCCCCCCCCCCCCCCCCCCCCCCCCCCCCCCCCCCCCCCCCCCCCCCTCGATGACAGTCAGATTTGGTTTGATCCAAAAACGCAGTCGACAGGAACAGACTGCAACACAGAGGGAAACTTCACAGCAACATGATGAGCCGCTAATTAACAAGCAATTCTCCTCCACTTCACAGTTCACTCTCTCCAATCTCACCTTACAAAACATGTTTTTTCTCTTTTGCTATGATCATAACACACCATGTGATCACACACACACACACACACACTGGGGACGACCGACAACATGATCGGTCTGGAAATAATCTGGATTCAGTCCGACATGGACCCACGTAAAGATGAACCCTTTAATAATCATTTCATCAAGCTGGTGAGCACATTCTTTACTTTTCCTTTCGTAAAAAACGAGACTCTGAAATTTGTTACTGGAATTAAAAACATAAGTGGTTATTCAGATTCAAACCCTTAGAACTTCAAATTAGCTCGGGATGATTAAATCCACCCTGAACTAACTGATTGTGCAATAATTCATATTTTTCATTTAATTCAGCTCCATAAAGCTATTTTTAATTACCATACAGATTATTCCCTTGATAATAGCACACTTCTCCATTGTAGCTTTTTGTAGTTGAGAACTGTTGCTTCGATTGTGCCTCAGCTTGGAGTCAAAGCTTTGGTTTTTCTTTTTTTTTTTAAAGCCTGCAGATGAAAATGAGAAAAAGCAAGCTGAGTAATAAAGGTGATCAGATCCCATTATCATATCAGGGTTTTGTTATCAGCCTCGGCAGGAGGAGAAACAGCAGAACATGTTTGTCTTGCATCGACGTTCGAGCTCGACTCAGTGAGGGAAGATGAGGAGAAAGTGAGCTGTTGATCGTCAGCGCACTTTCATCATGTATACTCTGAAAACGCAACCACACACTCTCTCTCTCTCTCACCCACACAGTCTCACACAAAAACCACTAAGAGGGTAAAAATAGCCTTTGCAACAGTAATACAGCACACAGCCAATTAACTGGTATTGTGTTTAGAGGCTTCCAGCACTCCAGAGGCTACACGATCCACCAGTGAGAATACAGAGCCGCGAGCTAAAACAGACACCGGCTTTTGTTTTAGATGCAGAGAGGAGATAAAGGAGAAAATCTCTCCTGGATACTCAAAACTGTTATGGAGAGAATAATCAATCTGGAACCAAAAGTGCAGCCGAGGAGACTTTAAGTGCTGTTATTTTTCCTTCTCCTCGGCCCGCTCGCCACCAACCTGCCTTATCTGCCGCTGAGTGTATCTACATTCGGTCCAAAATGCCACTGGAAGGCCCCCCGAGGACCGACGTGAACCTTTCATTCAGCTCTGGGTTTCTCTTGTTCGCAAAGAGACGATAAAATTGCAGACGTGAGGGGCCCCGTCTCCATACATACCTACACTGGCGGCTTTGTCTGTGAATGTGCACCACAAAGCACATGAGAGGGGAAATAAGAGTTCGACGCGCCAGATTTTCTATTAAACATATACGTCAAACTGTCAGCGTGAAGGTTTGGGGTTAAAGTGCAGGGATACCTAGCTGGAGTTCAAAATGGAGGCGAATCAGTTCAGAGTCTTTGCAGACAGATGGACAGACGGACAGACAGCAGTTTCTGTCTGAGTCAAAGTCAAACAGCTACAGATGGTTCATGAACTGTCAGCAAACTACTGAAACTGTGACAAACGAATAAATCAAGAAAAGCAAAGCAGAGAACAGTAAAAATTTAGCGAGAACCATTCTGGCTCGCTAGATTTAGACGGCGGCTTTAAGTCTTCCATGTGGAGACTGTTTTACCCCCCATTCATGTGCTCTCAGATGATCTGAGCCTCCAAACTGGGAAGCTGTTGTTCCAAATTTGTAAAGTTCATGTGCTTTTGAAGTCGCAATGTGGAAAAAAACAAAGACAATGTGTTGCATTATTATGCTCAGAGCTTTGAAACGCGAGATCGAAAGCTGTTACCACTATTTTCCCCCTGCAGCTAACGGGACGGATGATACTCAAAACGGACAAAAGTGTGTCTGCAGGTGAGCGATTAACACCGTCTTAATTTGAATCAGGTGGATTAAAGCTTTGGTTGTTTAGTTGTGCATGTTTAATGTGAGCAGATAAAATAAATGATGACTTTATTGACAGATTGTTGGCCACTCAGATGTGTTTATTGTGGCGAACTCGACTCTTTAGTGCTATTTTTTTCTCTACTTGTGTCTCCTGCTGTTACGTAGATTTTAATCGTTTCTTTGCACACACCTTTGACGCAGACACAAACAGAAGCAAAGCTGCAACCAGGGAATTTTTGTGTCATGCATCTCTTTATCACTTTATGAATTTATCATCTAATTTGTTTTGTCTGTTAAAAATGTTGGTGCGACACTTTGCCGGAGAAGTGCTAATTATTATTGCATTTACAGTTTCATTCGAACTATAGAAAAAGCTGCAAATTCTCCCGTGTGAGAAGCGAAAGCCGGCGGAGGTTTTCTGCTCTGTAAAGTTCTCAAACAATCGTTGTCTCCCAACTTTCTGAACCATCAGTTAATCGCTTCAGCACGTCGCAGAAGACGAGACGGTCCCCTCTCAGTCTGACCTCATTCACTGTCACTGCGCTTTGTCATTTTATTGAGTTTTTTTTCCCCCCCAAAAGAAGAACGCCTCACTGTTTCCCAAACTCCAGATGAAACTGACCACTGGTGTTGTCGTCGTTATTATCGAGTTTTAAAGTTGTCGCCAAAGGAAAAGAGACAAAAAAACCCCCCCTCCCGTCTTTCCTGCACTGTCGCAGGAAAGTCAATCGAGCTGCGTGAGGACAGTTTGCTTTGATATCACGGTGGGAACTGCTGATTGTTTGGTTTACCACCTGTGGTCTGAAGCCAGGAGAAGATTGCAGCCACCTGCTGTGGAGTGCTGCTGAGTGAGTGATGGCTGTGTGAGTGTGTCACAAAATATCCATGTGTGAGTGTGTGTGTGAGTGTGTGTGTGTTTGTGAGGAGGGGGGCATTACATGTGCACGAGTGTGGAAGGAAAAAAAAGGGTTTGTGCATGCATGAAAAGTGTGGAAGTGTAAGCAAGAGTGTGTTATATTATATTGTGTGTTTGTGAGCACGCGTGAGCACGTGCAGCAAAATGAGAAAGTTTTTTTTTAGGTGTGTGTTCATACATGCTCTTTCAGATGTGTGTGTGTGTGTGTGTGTGTGCACTAGAAATCTTTCATCACAGCGAGGTGGGCGAGGAGGAGATAGAGAGAGACTTTGAATTGGCAACAAAAGCAATAACAGCACAATCTTTGTAGTTTATGGGTCTGAAATTGAATTTGTGCTTCAAAGCTGTTCACCTGCCATGTCACAGCGGGTCACGTCATTTCAGCTCCGTCGGTGTTTTAATCTCCGAACCTCCAGCGAACTCCAGCTCACCCGCCTCACCGGATGACCCCAAAATGGCTGCGGCGAAGCCATTAAACTGTCTTGTCCAATTATAGAGCCACTTTATCTGACACACGCGGTCATATTCAGCAGCAGCCGGTCACTACCTGCAGTGCCACGTCTGTTAATACACTCTCACCAGCAGCTATCATAATGCTTTAACGCCTTTAATGAGTGTATTTGTGTGCATGCGGGTGTGTGTACGAGTGTGTGTTTTCAGAGTTTGTGGACGGCAGAGGGTCTCTCCTGCAGATCTTCTCTTTTACTGTCTCATTTTATTGTTTTCTCGCTCATTTCAGTCAAAGTCGGCGTTTCTCTTGTTTGTTCCATTCAAATCAGTTCACTTTACAAGAGGTGCTTGATAAGTTTGCGGCCCGAAGCAGAAGGAGACGAGTTGTTCTGCTCTCATTTACATGCACTCGCAGCTCAAACCTGCAGAGTGATTGTGCAGAGAGTTTGAGGTTAACAGCTTTTTGTGGTGTATCTGATTTGTTTATTGTAAAATGGCGAGTCTGCGCTGTCTGAGTTAATGGACAACATCAGGCTTGGTGCTGTAAGAAGGGGCCTCCTCCTCCTCCTCCTCCAGTGTTGCCCACATGTCCTCGTCGGGTGAGCCCTTAAAGACGGAGGTGGGTGGATGATTGTACCGAGGCGGATGTTGTCCAGTTTCTCAGACAGTGCTGACCTGCAGTCTGCGAAAGTTTCCTCCGAACTCTCTGCATAATCACTTAAAGAGCTGAGCTTCACATGCATGAACTGAGAGCCGCGGAGCTACTTTCCAACTGTGTTTGGCCGTAAACTCATCAATCGTCCCTCATCGTTTTAGTTCAGGTCGGTTTTATTTTAATATTCAGTTTCTGTTGTATTTAAACAAGATTAAAAGGTTCTGCAGCCACAGAAGAGCTGAGCATTTTATACTGATAATGCATGTGCTGATAAATTTATAATGTATCATAACAAGCAAATTCACACAGAAAATGAAATTATGTTTTGTTGAAATAACAATTATTATAACTTCCAGTAAAAAAACTATTTTTATACTTTTAAAACACCGTGGACTCATTTTGTTTTTCTATTTAAATATCAAATACATGATGGACAGATGTTTGATAATTAAAAAGACATAATGGTCACAAATAATCAGTTAAAAAAATAAAATATGACAAAGTCGATGTTACTCAGTGAGTCATAAACTTTAATAATAATAATTAGAGGTTTATCATTTTTTTATTAGCACAGCAGCAGGGGAGAAACTTCAGTCATCTGTTACAAATGTTATTTCAGTAGATTTGAGCTCGACTCATGCAGTCAAGCTGACATTTAAAAAGCTGCTAGAATTGATTAAAACCATATTTTACTGATTTATATCCAAACCTGTGAATATTTTCTATTTTATGATGCAGATTCACCAAAGACGGTTTAAGAAACAACATAAAATGAACATCTTATAGGAGCAGATAAAATCCTGACAGACAGACATCAAACACTCCTCACGAGCCGTTTTTCTGCAACGTTTTAAATGATCCCTCTTGTTTTTGTCGTGATCTTTATTGGCACATTTACAGCGAAGAGTGTGTGTCTGAGTCTCACACTCTCATCGTCTTCACTGCTTCAGTATTTCTCTCCCAGCACTTTTCATCTCCACCCATCTTCTGTCTTTTTTTTGCTCTCTTTCTTCCTCATGTGTTTTATCTCAGTCTCTCAATCTCATTTTCTCAATTCTTTTGTCTTCCTCCTTCCTCTTTCTTTCACTCCTGTCTTGCGGCGATCCGTCTCTTCCAACTTCCTCGGAAAAAAAAAAAAAGGAAATTTGAACGCATTCAATTAGCCCATCATCCATCTCTCTTGCCCTCCTCCTCCTCTCGCTTTCTTTTCTTTACTTTTCTTTTCCTTCTATCTTGCTTGACTCCCTCCCCCAGACTAGCCTTTAGCTCCTTTTAAGTTATCAGCACATAAAAGGTAGTCAAACTTCATAATATAATAGTTGTGGCTGTCAGACGCTGCGGCTCACCTTCCATTGAAACGCCTCTGACAGTAATTGATGCCTCGCTCAGCTGCAGCCACACAAAGGCACTCAAGGAGCCGCACTGCCATTGTTTGCCACATGCAATTGCACCATTAGGGAGAAAACCTCTTCTGTACTTAAACTTTCCCTCGCGAATTGCCGAAAACAGACAGAAATTTTGGAGGAAAACAACCAAGTACTGTTGAAAGGTCCCTATTTCTTCCTGATGCCTGAGTGGTTTTCCAAGTGCCAGCCGGCTTGTTTTGTTCCTCGGGCGTCACGCCGCGCCGTTGGGTGCTCCTCCCGTCCACGTTTCCATCCTGACTTAATGGGACGCTGGAGGATAAGGGACAGCGAGGCTGAGCGTCCACTCACCGGAAAGGACCTGATCACGCTCCTGTCTGGTTTGTTCATTTTTAAAAATAGCTTTACCTGCCTTTTTTTTTTTTTCCTCCCAGACTCTCCTGCTCTGTTTACTTGGCTTTCACCTGTCAGATGTGATCTGTGGAGGCTAAGGGGTGTTTCAGGTACACTGTCCCGTGGCACAAAAATAGATTTGAGTGGCGTTTATTGTTATGTACTATACTGTTTCTCTAACTCACTTTTTTTTTTCCCCGATATATCAGCCAGAAATAAGTCACAGTCCTTTTCAAAGATGTGGCTTTATTTTGAAAGGCTGCATCTCTTTTTTCAAATGGTGGCACCATGAAAGACCCGTTCGGTCCCTTTATGTTGCTGTGGCTTCTGCATCCTTTGTAGTTGTTTTTAATGTCTGGACTTTGTTCAAAAGTAAAGAGGAATCTGTGCTTCTATTAAACCCGAACTGATAATCTTTGTCCAGCAAAAACTTCCAGTTCTGTCATTTGATGTTTATATCATAGTTTGGAAAGACAGATGACGTCATTTGTCGGCTGACGGAAATATGAGGACCAGACTTTCAGGCTCAAATTGTCAAAACATGGATGGGGATTACTGAGGGAGAATATATTTACTTTGCAGACAATAGAATATGAGGCTGAATGGCACTTAGAGTTAGCGGTGACGTTGGATGGTTGGAGTCTGAGTGGAGCTTATGCTAAGCCTTCACACACACACACACACACACAACACATTATGCAGTGATGACGAGATGCACGGCAGCAAATAAACTTCCAGAGCGATGAGAAAAACTTTCTGCAGACACGGCCGAGGCCATCTCTGCAGAGCATCCAAGGATATGAGCTGTTTATGAACAGTTCAACGACTACAACTTTCTGCTGAGAGCTCAGTGAAGAAAATAAAAGAGAAAAGCCATGTTTGTCTGCTAAATATGTAGCTGAAGTCAGCCGCCAGTTAGCTTAGCATCAAGACAGGAAACAGGTGACCTCTGGCTCAAAATCCACCAACCAGCACATCTAAAACTTAAAGTTAACATGTCATATCTTTGTTAAATCCATAAAGAAATCTGAACAGATGACAGTTTAGGGTTTAAAGGGGGTTTAGTGTCCAAAGGCAGCGACTTTCTGGAGTTTGTGCAAGAAAATATGATGCATCTGAACAATGGTGCCCAAGTGGCTTTTGTGTTATATTATTCTTAATTCCTCATCTCTCCACTGTCATTGCCAAATCAAGACATTTAATGCCAAAAAAGATGTTTCCGTTTAACATAAATTGCAATTAAAATGCAGGATTCAGACTCTGACGAAGGTTTAAAAGGTTTATTGTAACACCACATTACAAAAAAGGTGAATAAAGCCAGGTGGATCGGATGCTGGAGGGTTTGAAAGCAGGCAGGAGGAGATGATCCGGAGGCAGAATGGTGGCTGAGAGTGAGCAGGCTGGCAGGTGGTAGATTGTCCTTAACACACGAGGGTGAGCACAAAGAAATCACGGATTAGCACCGGGAAGAACCACAGGGGACGCAAAGTCCAAAAATACTTGAGTGGCCTGGATGCTTGCTTCACACAGCGGCTGGAGAAACGATCCGGCAGGAGAGCCGAGGTGGATGTTCTGCGGGGCCGATGAGACGATGATCCTCAGGTGTGGCGTCGGCTGGCAGACCCACGAAGACAAACACAGAGAAACACACAGGAAATCCACATCACACAAGAGGGCAAAGAAAAGACAGACAAGGCAGGGAGCAGCACGGTTTTACAAGGGATCATAACACAGTCGTCATCTGTGGCCATGAGCGATATATCGAATAAAGCATGTGGATAAAAACACCTGAGCAAACATCAGTGTCTTAAACACAAAAACACAACAACTGCCAGTGTTAATGGTCAGAAAATGAAGAGTATCAGACTGATTTTTGCACACATGAACAGCTTTCATGCATGTTTTTTATCCATATGTGTGAGTTACATGTACATGCATCTGCACTTTAAAAGTTATTTCTTATAAAAGCAAAAAGAGACGAATGAACGTAATGAAAGCAGTTCATCTCAGTGTTCGCATAAGCTGCTTTTCTGCGGATTCCTGCCTCATCCTCACGATCTGTGTGCTAATTATGAGCTATGATAATTATCTGATGCTGTCGTCTTCTCCCGTGGAAAACATTTAATCTGCCAGCTCCGACGCAAGCAAAAAAAAAAAAAAACTTTATCTAATTCCTTCCAAAGAAGCCATTTTGGAGATGCATTGTTGCTGCTGCTGTGCATACTAAATGCATCTTGTCCCCTTTCTGAAAAAAGGCAGACTGAGCCGGAGTTGTTTGCAGCTCCGAACCACTCGGCTTCAAAAAGTTCTGCAGAGGCTCCAGAGTCCGAGCAGCTCATCCGGCGGCAGACTGACACATAATTGCCACAGAGACTCGCGTGTCCCCACTGTTATCAGGCTGCACCTTAACAGCTAACCAACGAGAGAGAGCACGGCACCCCGGACAAAGACTGGGATTGTTCCATTATGTTCATTCCTTTTCACTCAGTCCGTCCATTTCATCCCTCTGACTGCTCGTCTCCCCGGCTCCAACTCTCTCCAACTCATCTATCTATCTATCTATCTATCTATCTATCTATCTATCTATCTATCTTGGATGTAAAAGTAAAAGTTCTGGTTTATAGAAGTCAAGTTTCTCTTTTTGCACGACTTTAAATCGACATGAACCGTCCAGCTGTGTAACTTAAATGTGTACTAATAAAGTTATTGGTAAAAAGTAAACATTTACAAACGGTCTTTGGGTAAGTTGGTTCAATAAAAACATTTCATTGTGAGCTCAAAGTCATGAGATGGACTGTGAATCGCAGATCGATGGTGAGAGAGCGTTCTGGGGGGAGGATTCGCCCTTTAAATTATTAATTCTTTCTAACATGTCTAGCCTCGGGTTTCTTTGTCTTGTTAATTTGCTGATGTCCCCCCCCTCCTCCCTGCACTCGCAGCCATGTTTCTGCCTCACAGGGAGGCGGTTTTTCTAAATCCGAGCCCGCAGTGAGAGACTCTCGGGATGTGCTGCTGGAGCTGCGAAGCCTCCTGAGGATCTGTTGCTGCTGGAGCTTCCTGTTGGATCAACACGCCGATGCAAACCCAGACGCCTCCGTGTCTCCTTTATATAGACTCTCTTCAGCGGCGTTCATTAAAAGTAGGAAGCCAGATATTCTTTTGTTTGGTATTTTTTTGCATTTATTTGATGGAGACAGTAATGAAGTGACAGAAGGGACGACAAGAAAAGGCAAAAACTGGACTCAGATTAAAGATGTTGTATTTATTTGTGCAGCATTTTAAACCCTGAGGCCTCTAAAATGCAAAAATATGTCTTTTTTTTAATAAATTATACATTATATGTTCAGTGTTTTGGATTCATTGTGGTTTAGTTGGAACTTTTGGCAGAAGTTAAATAAAAACCTGATAGTATTGTTTTCATGAGGTGTATAATCATCCAAAATTAAACATAGCTGTTGCTTTTGTTCATAAGAATAAGCCTTTTTTATGGGGCGGGTCTCTATTTGTGCTCTATTTTACTACAGAAACCCAGAAAGGACAAACCAAACACTTTCAAAGTGTCTCTTTTTACAGTCTTTTGCAGTTTCTCTTACACCAAGTAAAGTGGTGGGTGAGTGGAGGAATTTTTTAGACAGCCGCAATCTGCAACCTCACCACTAGATGCTGCTAAAGTCCTACACACTAGACCTTTAAGCCATCAGAAAGTCAAGGACTTAAGGTGGTAATCCCCTTCCTTACTGTATTCACACTCAAATTTAATCTGTGTGCTTTTATGTAAACACTCACTGACATAATGTTTGTGCATCAGAGTTCACAGTCAAACAGTTTGATGTCTTTGTGTTGATAAAGTGACTAACAAACTCATAGTCATGAAACGAGACAATTTAAATGTCATAACTCACAAAGTTATCGGGACACAATTTCCTTCTGAACGTGCACCTCCTCCGCAGTTTAAAGTCTAACGTCACAAAGGACAAAACTATTGAATATTTGACGCCTGACAACTTGTAAAGTCAATCATTAAGAAGTTACTAAAGTGAAAATGTTTCTCAGAGTTACAAGCTGAGTTATAAATAAGACCAGTGTTTCATTTATGTCAAGATGCACAAACGCTGAGGCAGATTAATGTTACAGATCATTTACAAATAACTTCCATTGGTCTTAATCTCAATCTAATCTCACATGTAAACACACTAAACCAACAGCAGGTTCCCTTATTTACATAATACAGAGTTTTTTTCAGGTTATATATGTTCACCAGTAACTAACAACCACTCATGGTCATGAGGTTTTTATAGATTTTGCATTTTGACAACAATAAATGGCTTAATTATAGAAGATATAGAAGAACAGAGGATCTAATTCAGGAACATTATGATGCATTGAGTGTCATAGCGGCTGCAGACCCTGAACTTGAAGGCATCATTTCTGTATTTCCTGCTCTGGAAAACCAGTAAGAACCAGTCCTGCTGTGTGGAAAAACCAGCAGTCAAAACCCCCCGAAACAAAACCGGTTTAAACTTTAATATCTTCTTAATGGAACACTAACTTTCTGAATTGCCAAAAGAAACACATCAAAGGAAGTGAAATTAATGCTATTAAAACCGTAAATTCTTGTGGTAAAAACTTAGTGACTTTGCATCTAAAAACCCTGGAACTTTTTCTGGTTTTCTGCTGTTCAGGTGGAGTCTTTATGAGCTACAACAGCTGGAGTCTGCTCAACAGTGTTTCCCTTAAGCAACGCTGTCAACCAGAAATTACATTTATATACGAGTAATTTGCTTTGTGAAATAGGAAACAATATTTCTGCCTGACTACTTAAAGAACAAAGCTCTTTTTTATAGGAAATCTCAGATGCGGGTGAGTTTAGGCCGCAGAAACACTCAGAGAAAGACTGTAACTTTGGTTAAAAGTCATTAAAGTAAACTGATGTCTTGTGTTTTAAAGACTGTGTTATTTTCTAAACATTAACAAGGTGCTACGAGTGTCTGATCCGAACACATGAAAACAACAGAAGAAATTCCACTTGTCATGGAACTGAAGACACAAAAACGTCCTTTTTTCTTTGTATTCAAACTTCTTATTCAAAGCTGGATCCAAGTTGCATGTTGTAGGCCAACAAGAACAGCTAGTAAACTCTTTGCTGAGGTTATTTTATCAAGCAATGATCAGTTTTCTTAATAAACTACAGCAGATTATAAGATGTCTTCAAGTCCTCTGAAAGGTTTGTTTAAGTGCTGGAAGATGTTGGTACCAGAAGTGACACAAATAAGATAACAAGTGTTTAAATGCATCTTAAAATTTGCAAAAACTTGTTTTTTATGTGATATGAAGTCATCAAAAGTGATGTGTTATCCCATGTGGGCCTGTGGATGATAAAAAATGTGACAACTTTCATGTAAATTCAGTGATTTGAGAAAATAAGACTCAAACGAGCCACTTTTGCTGCCAACAGAAGTCTAACTTCATCTTCACCGGACGATTTAAGCCGAGAAAGAAAAAAATCACACAGCCTGTCTAATAAAAGCAAATGTAATTCTTCTTTTATTAACTAACCACAGTTTGACTTTATACATTTATTTGGTGGTGAAGCAGCAAATGTGATATGTGACCCACTTTTCCATCATTTGTTCAATTATATTTTACAGCATTAATCATTTTGCCAGGCTTGTGTGTTACGATATGCTGGATATCTCGTTTAATGTCGTTTTTTTTGCTTGTTTATCTTCTTCTCTCTGCGCTCTGACGGCGGACGAGCGAGCGACACTTTCACGCCTGTGGAACAAATTTCAGAAACAGAAACAGAAAATCTGGAATAAATCTGGAATGAGGTTTTTTTTCCTCGCTGGGCTCCCGACAGTGTCGAGCCCGCATAAAACACCGCGCAGCAGGAGACGAAAGGCCAATTAATTCAGAGCTTTTGGGGGCCCTCGTCGTAGCTCGGGGCCCCCTTAAAATGCTAACCCACTTTCAGGCCACTTACGGAGCCGGCGGTGCCTACGCGAAGTCATAGCCAGATGATTAATGACGTTATTAAACAGTTTAGAGAGGTTGTGTGTTCTTCTAGCTGGAGCCAATTTGGAGTGATTTGTGAGGTGAAACAATGTGGTGGAATGAAGTAGAGCGTGTTGGAGTGTGTGTGTGTGGAAAAGTTGAGTGTTTGAGCGTGCGTGTGTGTGTGTGTGTGTGTGTGTGTGTGTGTGTGTGTGTGTGTGTGTGGTTGGTGAGTGTGCTAACAGTGTGCACATAAAGGTGAGTGTGAGTTGATGAGTGTCTCGTGGGTGTGTGTTGTCAGTGACCGAGTTGAATGTGTGTGTGTGTGTGTGTGTGTGTGTGTGTGTGTGTGTGGGGATGGATGAGTTAAGTAATGTATGACCATGTGTGTGTGTAGGTGTGTGTGTGTGTGTGTGTGTGTGTAAGCGGGAGAGAGAGAGAGTGAGACATGCAAAGGTCAAACTGGGGACAGGTGGAAATAAGCCAATAAGCCAGAATCTCATTTCCTGTGAGCTGAAGGGGAGAAAGGGTGAGACATGGAGAGGAAAAAAAGAGGGAGAGGGAGTCGGAGGGGGAGAAAAGAGAAGGAGAAAAATTTCATTGATCGACTTTTGGAAGGAAGAGGCAGAGTGGCAAAGAGAGGCAAACGAAAAAAAAGGATGAAGTAAGAGAGAAAATGTCTAAATTGGGTGTTAAGAGAGAGAAGAGGAGGGAAGCCAGAGGAGGAGAGGTGAAGAAAGAGAGGAGTAATAAAAAGAGGAGAGGTTTGAGAGGAGAGAGAAAAGGAGAAAGGATGAGAGGAGAGATGATGGGAAACAAGCAGAGGAGAGAGAAAAGGAGGACAAGGAAGGAGAGGAGGAGACGAACACAGAGGGGAGAGAGAAGGACACAAGATGCTATGAAAAGAGACAAATGATGAAGAGGGAAGAGGAGAAAAAAGAGGAGGTGAACAAGGACATAAAGTGAGAGACAAGAGGAGAGAAGAGGGGAGGAGAAAGAAAAAAGGAGAAGAAGAAAATTAGGGAAAAGATAATGATGAAGAGATTATTTTCACCGTCTCCTCAAAGACGATCTTTGAGGGAGGAAACATGAGGAGGACAGAGGAGATAAAAGAGGAGAGGAGAACAGGTGAGACAGAAAGGGAGGAGAGGAAAGAGGAGAGGAAAGAGAGGAGGTGAACAAAGAGAAGAGAGGAGACAAAGAAGAAACGAGGAGGCAAAGGAGAGGAGACAAAATGAAAGAAGTGAGAGGAGAAAGGAGGAAAAGAAAGGGAGGAGACAAGTGGAGACGACGAAAGGAGAGGAGAGGAGAGGAGAGGAGAAGTGGTGAGATGAAAGGAGGAAAGAGACTCTGAAAAGAGATGAAACGGAGAAGAGAGGAGGAAAAAAAAACAAAGAGAGGAGACGAACCAATCGGATTTCAGGAATAAGGAGAGAAGATGAAAGGAGAGGAGACAAAAAGAGAAGAGAGGAGAGCAAAATGTGAAAGTGAGAGGATCGACAGCTGCTCCTGAGATCCTATTAGAGCCCGGCCAGACACACACACACACGCACACACACACACACACAAATGCATGCACACACACACACACAAATGCATGCACACACACACCTCCACATGTAAACATCTCAGACAATTGCGTACACAGTGTAGCAGAGAGCAGAAAATTCATCCTGAATACACACACACACACACACGCCTCATCGCTCTTTAGTGATGTCTGCATTCATAACACACTCACTCACGCACGCACACACACACACACACACACACAAACACACACACGCACACACACACACACACAGACTTAAAAACACACGGAAACAAGTGAGAAATTTAAATTTAGCTGAACTGAAGCTGCTCCGGTGTCTGCACATGATGATTTGCATGAGACAATGTTCGGACACGACCGCCACCCACCTCCCAAAAAAAAAAAAAAAAGCCCCCACCTCCCCACAAACACCTCCCACCGCTGACCCCTCTCACACTCACATACGCTCACACACACTCAGAAACACACTGACTGCTCTCTGAGAGGAATAATGGAAACATATGATTTCCATTCTGGGTGTAATGTGCAGGGAGTGGCTCCACACATTCGTTTGACTGTGTTCATCCTCTGCTGTCTGCTCACTGACCCCGCTGGGCGTCCAGGGGACTGTGCCAGGCCAATACTGCCCCCTGCTGGGCCACGAGGACACAACAGCTACATTACAGCAAGATGAAAGCTGATTTCAAGCTGCACCAGTTTGCTATTTAAGCTGCTTTTTGCATTTCTTGCTGGTTTTTAGGTTCTCATCAACATTCAAGCCGAAGGATTTCAAACATTTTCAGTTTTGCTTCGTTTCTGTATCCTGTAATCAACACGTGCAAACTGCTGATGCAGAGCTGCAGCCTCGTTCATGTGATCCAGTTGTTTTTTGAAAAGAAACTCCTCTAATTTTACACATAAACCTCAGTTCATTCATCATAAGGAGTTTAAGAAAGCTGATGAAAAGTTCTGTTAGTGTTCTTGGCTCTTAAGGAGCTTTTTTAACGTTAGAAAAAACTAACCTGGTAATAATACCATCATTTGTTTTCTAGCAGAGAAAGTGAGACGAGCCTAAAAAAGACACTCGACAGCAGTGATGCTGACTTGTAGATGTGACGATGATCAGGCAGAGTGGAAGTGGCAGAGCTGAGCATCATATCATGTAGTTTGACATGTAAGAGACCTTGATTACAGTGATGAGAAACAGCTGGAGGCTCCGCCCCCCCCGACTCTGGCACATGTGCAGACCATCACACACATACACAGGTGAAGGGAGGGGGAGCTTCTCCATAGGAGGTAACAGGTCACTGAGGTGCAGATGAAGCTGTTGCAGGTGTAACAAGACGAATCACAGCGTGTTTTGTGAGAAATAGTTAGAATTAAAGTCCACTGAGCGCATCAGCCAACAATCATCACTCAGTTTAATTAAAGAGCTCGTCTTCAGACTGCTAACACTGTTTCTTTTGTCATAAATGATTCACACTTTTTCACATTTTTGCTTTATTTTGATGGATTTTAAATGATTTATGGAAAAAGAAAGATGCTGTTTGCATACTGCAGATAAAATATACCTCTCTATAACTGACTCATGATATCAGGAAGTGAATTCAAACAGATTCAGAGTCGCAGTGATGTGACAAGAGCCTTTTTTTTGTGTTTTTTTGCTCCATCAGTGTGTCTTTTCCATGAGAACATTACATGCAATCCAGAATCAGGAGAGCAGGCTCATTGCTGCAGTGCTCTGATGGCAGATAGAGAGAAAAAATGACCTAGTGTGTGAGTGTGTGTGTGTGTGTGTGTGTGAGAGTGTGTGTGAGTGTGTGTGTGTGTGAGCAGGAGAGCTCCTGTGTGAGGAATAGGGGCTTTACAGTTTTCAGCCCTCTGCTTTCATCTCGCCGTAACCTCTCCCTTTACCAGCGTCGAGACAAGATGAAAACGCCCTCACATATTGCAGCTGTGTGTCCGTCCTGTGTGTGTGCAACCCCTCACACACACACACACACACACACACGCACACACACACACACAGACCTCAGTTTCAGATGAACAGAATCAGCTTTTCGCCCTCTCTCCGTCTGACTCCGTGCATCATCATCGGGGGGGAAAAAAGGTGCCGGCTGTTATTACAGGATGGAGGGCTGAGTGGCTTCTTGCAGCTTCCCTGCATCCACTCCGACCCCTCCCCAAAAAAAAATGAAAAAAAAAGAGGAGAGAAAGGAATGTTGCTATGGAAACAGTTCGGACAAATGTAATTGTCTCCCTCCACCATTGCAGGTCAAGGCAGCGGGTGTTTCAGCTCCATAATCTCCCCGTCGCCTCTTTATCTGCCCGCTGGCCTGTGAGTGTGTAATAGGTTTCCTGGAGTCGTGAGTGACAAATATGGCGCATAGGCTGATTTTAAAACCTGTGTGTTTGTGTGTGTGTGTGTGTGTGTGTGTGTGTGTGTGTAAGAGGTGTTTGTATCTTATTTTGCTCTCAAATGAGATACTGCATCTTTACAACTCTGGAGAAAAAAAAAAAATGACAGCCAGATTTTTTGGAAGAAACTCAGAAATTGTTGGTCATTTTAAGCCTCCTTTCTTTCTTTCTTTCAGTTTTTTTGAATTTAAACCTTTTATATTTTCTCTTTAGTCATCCAGCAAAAACGGTAAGAAATCTACTTTTGTGTCTCGCAGGCTTCTCGTCACAAGCCTCTCTTCTCATTCTCAGCTCGCACATCCTCCCTCCCTCTCCTCACCCACCTTGCAGAGGAAGGAGGAAGTCATGAATGCATCTTTTTAAAGCCGTATCAGTCAAACATGATATATTTTACAGCAAAATGCTGAATTTTCTGATCTCAAATAAACTTAACAGTGCTCATCAAAACGTATTTTTACTTTACATATAAAGAGTTACACCTCTTTCTTCCTCTCTGTCTCATCATCCTGAATAATTAATTCAGTTTTTGGTTACAAAAGGAAGAGTTCGGCCATGTTCACACCTCTTTTATAGGAGCCCAGCTCCTCCTGCAAACCTCCCCCCTCCTCAAAACTCTTATAATCTTTCTTGACCATTAAAAAGAATTTTAATAAAGAAGCTTAATTTCAGATGAACTGCACAGTTTCTTCTCTCATCAGATGTTTGCCATGATCTCTGTCAGAGTGAGTTATGATGAAGGTGTTTGTGTGGAGACGATCAGCTGTGTCCTGATGATCCACAGAGGTTGAAGCAGCAGCAGC
>JAPZDV010000008.1:3275736-3300350 GCA_029814665.1 Acanthurus lineatus
GTGCTTTTTTTATATTTAGATTAAGTATTAATTTATATAAAAAACAGGCTGTAATTTATATGTGTGCAGTTATGCATGTGTGTCAGTCAATTTGCATCAGTCTGCCTCTGTCGCCTCCTCTGGAAACAATCAAAGAAAAGCTGCTGGCAGTTATTCTGTGAATTAATGTAACTTCTTGCATGAAGAACCAAGATAAGACAAAGTCATTATGAATCTGAAAAAACAAAAAACCAAAAAAGATGTGAGATAACGGGCTTCAATTATGAGGACGTTGTCTTTGCTTGTTGTCTCATTCTGCTGTGATCATTTCACAGAAAAACAACAGAAACCAGATACATCACATCAAGTTTGTGGGTTTTTTTTTTAAAGAACACCAAAGACTGAAGGGAAACAAAATGAAGGTTTCTAATATCGATGTTTTATTAATCTCCACTGGAGCCGGATGTGTAAGAAGGATCTATAATAAATGAGACGTGTTTTGGATCACAGCCTCTCTGGAGATTTTTCGGGGAACAGAGAAAAAGTGCAGCTGTGAAGACAAATCAAGACAAACTGTGCAACTGATATATTATCAGAATATTCTTTATTTCCTCCTGATAACTTTGACGCTGATTGCATCTCAGAGAGTTACGACAGTCGGTTTAATTCTGTACAACACCCCCCCGAAACAAAAACAACAAACAAACTCAAAGTCAAACTGGGCTGCGTCGCCGCATTTCAATGTGATAATGAAAGTGAAACGCAGAGAAACAGAGATATGAACCAACTCACAGAACAATCCCTTTGAGCGACTGCATTTCTGAACCTCTCGCTCCTGTCGCCCCCCCCCCCCGAAGAGTCCTGTGTTTAGCGACTTTAACAGTAAACAGGATAATTAACTCACAGTGAAAAAGTCGAGGTTTGACTTTGCTGAACGTACAAACAAGTGGCACAACACCGTGATGATCGGAAATATCGGCCACAAACGTGATTTAACTCATCAAGAGCCTTGAAAGACGTTTCGAAGGAAAAATCCTGCAGCTCTGCAAAAAATAACGATGTGGTTGTTAACATGCGAGGATGATTAATCAAACATCTGACAGCAGCCACATTATGTGGTCAACTGATGACTCTGACGCTTGTTTCCAGACCACAACTACAGGAGAGTAGATTATAAATACAGAAGGAAGTTTGATTATCATTAAACACACATGAATGAGAGTGTGTGTGACTCTTCATTTGTGGTTGTGGCTTCCAGCATTCAGAGACACTAATAAGAGTAAAATGTTGGGAGAAAATATGGGATTTTTGCAGCTTTCTAGGTTCAATTTTGAGCAAATATCAGCTTCATTGTGGTAATTTTGAAACTGATTATCAACAAAACATATCAGTCAACCGGAGCCGCAGCCACCAATTACTTTCCCTATCAGATAATCTGTCTGTTATTTAATCAAAGGGTTGATAATTAAGTCTATTAAATGTCAGAACATTGTGGTAAACCCTCAGGCAGAGATCACATCTCCAACAAACAGTTCACAACAATCAGATTTACAATCACCTGTTTGAGAAGCTGCAACCTGCACGTTTTTGACCCTTTTGCTTGATGGATTAACTCAGTTAATTAATTATCCAAATAATTGGGGATTATGTGTTTAATTGACTAACTTTTGCAGCTGCACGGTTTCTGACACAACGTCCATCTGCATGGCCTCAAAATGTCGAAAGAGTCCGAACTTTCAGTGATGTGACTCTGAATTAAAGTTCTGCATTTTGAATAAAAACGGACCTGTTTTGCATTGACAACTGCTTTTTCTCCATCTTCAACATCACATAGGTGTCATTAATTAAGACGTATCTGTCTCACAGCTGCTGCACCAACCAGCCCTTTTTTTTTTAAAGACCTTTGCAGCTGTTTGGCAGCAGCGGTGTCACATTGTAAATGTTAGCGAGCGACACAGTAAAGATGGAAGACAAACAGGCATTTAAATATCTTTAGAGCTTAAAAGTCTGACAGACAAAAGAGAAAATGCAACACTTAACATCTTTACTGGAAAATGAAACTGCAAACAAGAGACACACAAAACTCAAAATACAAGTGACTGATGATAAAACAGAGAAAAATCAAAGCCAAACTTTTTTTCTTTTCCTTTATACACCGTTCAACAGGACCAAACAATCCTTCACATCTGTGTTACATCTGCTATTATACGTCCACACATAAACTATATAGCTGATATTGTGTTACTGCAGTGAGGAGATGAAACCTCACATTATTTATTATAAAGTCAGACATTTTCATGGTGATATGTTGTCCAAACCTCGAGCTGTCAATGACGCCGAGGGATGATTGATAAGTTTACGACCCAAGACAGAGGAGGAAGAGGAGGTCTCAGCTCTTTCTACATGAACATCACATCAACTCTTTGGATGATTTTGCAGAAAGTTTGAAATTAGTAACTATTGTAGTATTTGTGTTTTCTGGCAGTGGAAATGAACAACAACATGGACCTTCATGTGGTCACCTGCCACCTGCATCTCAACGGCTCAGAGGAGGACATGTCGGCAAAACTACAGAAGGGAACCTTCTTCACCGTGAGGAGGCGAGATGCTGAAATCAAGCGCTGCAGAAAGACGACTGAACAAAGACTTCACAAGTCTTCTGCATGTTCTGCTGCTCTCAAGTTTGACACAACGTTATGATCAAAGTGAAACTTGGTAAACCTTTTTTTAACAAGACACGCTGTTTGTTTTTTTTAACGCTACCATTACTTGAAAAGCTCTGAATCAGAAAAATTAGAGAGATTATACAGGCGGTGCAGAAGGCAAACTGCTCAAAAATGCTGTTTCATAAACACACAAAAAAAAGACTGTTTCTTGTTGGTGAAGCAAGCAAAGTGAAACTTTTTGAATTAAATAATTGAAAAGGTGCTTCAGAGAAGAATTTTGAGTTCTGAGATTTGATTTTAAGCCATTCAACAGCACCTGAGCAAACAGATGTGCCATGTTAAGTCAAGTCCATTTCAACCAGGACAGAAGCGTCACCTCCAGCCTGAGAGCTCGGCGCTGTGCAGACTGTTACAGGAGGAGGAAAAATCCCAAAAAGTGACCTTGAAATCACCTGTTACATTAAGACTGAACAGACCACTAACAAAGGAAAGAGATCATTTTCTTAACCTGCTCATCCTGTTACTTTAGCGGATGATATTTCATGTTTCACACACTGACAGTCTGAACTCCGACGACTTGAAACATCTCTGTCCCCAACATCCTCCCTCCCAAAACCCAGCAGCTGCTTCTGCTGAAGTGCCTTGAAACATTTGATTATCATCTCGAGAGCATCTCTCATCATCATCTGCAGCAGCAGAGACTATATGAGTCTGCTGCTTACACATTTTCTGGCTTTTAATTGTCTTGAAACGTCACACGCCCACTCAGAGACAGCTGCTGCCGTCCAGGAAAGCTGCACTGCAACGTCTCATCGCTGAGGTGGGAAAACAGCGGCCCAACACCCATTTCTTTCTTTGGCAGGGGGTGTCAGAGCTCTCTCAGCCACACGAGCTGTCAGTGACTGTTGATTAAAGGTCTTGTTTTTTAATCAGAAAGTGGCCTTGTCGCTAAAATAGTGAACGTAGCTGCACAGAAACTTCCAGGAAAGTGTTGTAAGCCTGTGCAGACTCCAGCCGCTGCAGCCTGATCTGAAACACAGCCATAATCTTCCTAAATGCTGCCCTCTGGTCGATGACAGCTGTGTCGGGAGTTCACTTAGAAACATTTCATCACATTCTCGTTCATCTCCAGGCGGTCAAAGCCATTATGATGATGATCTGAGACATTTTTCTTTAGGTTTGAGCCTCCCTCTGCTGAACTGAATGAGAAGGAGGGCTGTAAAGCAGCTGTTTGACTGTTGGGTCACAGATTCTCCGACTTGGGAAAATCACAATGGAAATGATGGAGGAGATTTTTTTCCCTGCACTCGCCAGCTGTCATTGAGGTAAGAAAAGAAGCTTTGCATGCTTGATAGAGCAGCTCAGTGGCCGATGGAAGAAAGAAGTTTCTGTTTCTGATGGAAAGTTTGTTGATTGAAAGTGTGACTGAAGGAAATAAACATTTGAAGGAAAGAAATGTGGTAACTTGTAAATCTAAACTGGAGCATTTCATTTCATTTCATTATCAGGGACGTAGTTTCCCTCGTTTCAGCGACATCCGCAGTGGAAATCTGCGTTGGGGTCCTTCAGGAGCTTCTTGCGGTCGACGTGCAGACAGTCTATGTGATACCAGGCGTCGCACACGTCGCACTGGATCCACTGCACCGTGTCCTGCTGGGGGAGGCGACACCGCGGCGCCGCACACGGCTCCACCGCCCCGACGGTCACCTCCTCCTCGTCATCCTCGTCGTCATCCTCATCGTCGGAGGAGGAAGAGGAGGAGCCGGAGGATGAGGAGGCTGAGGAGGTGGAGGAGGAAGAGGAGGAGGATGGAGAAGGCAGGGAGGGCCGGGGAGGGAGGGGGTGTTTCCTGGGGCGGCCTCGTCGCTTGCTGCAAAGAGAAGAGAAAGAAAAAAACTGAGTGAAGATAAAAGAGATATAGGATGGCACAAGCCACTGAAACAGGATTGTTTATTATCTTTATATTTCATCAAATCTGGGTTTTTCACTCAACATCTGCTGCAGATTAACTCCTTTTTAAAAAAAACAATAACTCTTTTTAAAACAGCACGTCTTGCTGGTTTTTATTTGTGAGAGTCTAAAATAAACCAAAAAAAATTAAAAACTAAACGTCTCACTGTGTCCTTATCTTTTTCATTTTTATCCTTAAAATCAGCCACCAGCTCTGAAATAAAGTGATTATTTCAGACATTCCCCTGCTGACATCAGCTGTGGGAAATGTGTAAAATGTAACGCTGACTTTGTAAAGCTAAGGTGGGACATTTAGTGTGAAATCAATGCATAAATAAACTGCAACTGTTGGTATCAGTTTAGGATATAATTTGCATTTAATTAACACTTCTGGCTTCACTTGCAGTGAAAGAAAGAGAAACAGAACGACTGAGGCTGAAATGCTCCTTTTGTACCCTATCAGGACACCATCACCTGTCACCTGTCGTCACTGAACCTGTTTACCTGTGGAATGTTTCAAACAGGTGCACCAACATTCCACAGGTAAACAGTCTTTTATTGCCCCGTCCCAACTTGTTTAAACATGTCGTTTGCATCAAAAAGTATGTTCACAATAATCAATAATGGTGTTTTTTAGTTGAGTAAATGTCAGCAAACATTTTACCTTGTTGGATGGTGGAATCGGTTGAACTGCATCCTGCCTCTGTCCTCTGTGCGGATCCTTACTGAGGGGGAGGCCAGGCTGTAGTTCTCTCCTCCGACCACCAGAGGGGAGAAAACCGGGGAGCTGTGAGCCCTTCGCCTCCCTCTTTGTGAGCCCGGAGAGCTGTGTGCAGGTCTTTGTTGGCGGAAAGCTGCGATGTTGCCGTGCACCACCGTCTGGACCCGGTGCAGTGTCTGCACTTCCTGTTTGTGAACAGCAGGGCTGGAGAACGATGTTTGGAGGAGGTGGTGGTTGAGTCTGCTGTTGGTCATGGCGCCGTGGAAACTGCCGATGGTCCTGATGCCGACGGGGAAGGGCTTGGCCTCCAGTGGCCGCCGGACGTCGTTTTGGCTCTTGGGATGCAGCGGCAGAGGAGGAGGAGGAGAGCTGAAAGTGTCCGACTCAGACTTGTAGAGCCGCCGCCTCTTCCTCCCCTTCGCTCTCTGTCCGTCCTCCAGAACTCCTGCTGGAGCTGAACATCCAAACGAGATTATCGACTAATGATCACACACACCTGCACTTTTCAGTTGAACTAATTTTTTCAGTACAATTTCAAAAGCCTGAATTCAGCTGAGTTTATTTTTTAATCTGAACCTCAAACTTTGACCGCTGTTTGGACTTTGCAAGGTTCAATTCCAGTACAAACTAATAATTAAATTGTTTTTGCATTAATTATCTTAGAATAGCCACTTTTACCTGGTCTTTCAATAAAAATGTTTAAAAAAATACATGTTTTCAAAGCATTATAAACAAATCTGCAGCCTCTAAAGTTCGCAGGAAGCTCATTCAACAGTTGCATTTTTCTTAAAAGCATTTCGTTAACTCACCGGCTCGACTTCTGGGCTCGTCCGAGCTGTCGTCCTCAAGAAGCACCGTGTGCGCCGACTTCCTCCTGCTCCTGGAAGCTGACTGAAGGGACTTCGTCGAAGGCACTGAAGCTGCAGAGGGGAATGATGGAGGTGTGGAGGGAGGGAGCAGCGAGGAGAAGCCCACCGTCAGAGGAGGCGAGGAGGAGGAGCCGGGGTCCGAGGTGGTCCCCTCGTGGCTGTGGCTCCTCTTAAAGGTCCAAGGGCTGCCCTGCATCTTACTCAGGCTGCCGATGGAGTTGAGGATGACAGTGGCCCGGTTGATTGACAGCTTGGACAGGTCCAGGTTAGAGGCCACTTTGCGGTCCGGATTAGTTCTGATCCGGTTCTGTAAGTCTGAAGAGAAGGTTCCCGCCTGGAGACAAGAAATAAATGAATTAGGGCGACACAGAAATGATCTGCAATCATGATTTTGCCATCTAACAATAAAATGAACAAAATCAATTTAGATGTTAATGTTTAAATTCCATTCTTTGCTCACAGAAAACAAATCAAGTTCCTCCTGAACTAACATCCAGCCACCAGGGGGCGATTGAGAGGTTTTGGCTTTACTCTTGGGGTCATGCCACTGCACTCTGCAGTCTTACTGAAAACTTGTTCAGCTGTTTAAAGTCTGAGTAGATGACTCTCACATACAGGAGCCGTTCAAAGGTAGTGAGGAAACAACCAGACCTGTTACAGATGTGCTGAATTTTGTTTTTAAATTATCTTAAAATTGTCAAATAATTAAAATAAAATTTCAAAAAATAATGTTCAAACCCAGAGAAATTTGTAATGTTGTTCAAAGTAACACTGTGTTTCATTTTGTTGCTGTCGGTGATGAAACACCAGATGACACATCAAAGAGTGAGGAAGGAAGGAAGGAAGGAAGGAAGGAAGCAAACCTGAACTGATGCAACAGGAAAAAATATTTAACACCTGACCTCGTCTGTGAACATTTTAGCGTGAATTAGTCAGATAAACTTTTATCTGTAATGTTGTTTCTTTAGTAAAGAGACACAAACTAATGCCATCTTATGCTACTTTAATGAGGTCATTTTTCAAACGTGCTCTGTTTTCATTGTTTTGATTGAGAAACTTCTGGCTGCAGAGGTTACAAACTTTGCATTTAACCTCAAACTTTCAGTCACAAGACAGCTTTATGAAAAAGTGAAACTCATGACTTAATCTGTCATAACAAATAAAGCACTGTTATAAATCAGGACTGTGAACTTAAGCAGCTCAGAATCTGACATTAAAGAGTATCTCTGCTGAGTTCGTCATTAAATACAACAAATAGTTTACCTTTGGAATCGTGATCGCATCAAAGTCTATCGGGCGAACTTTGACCTTCTGGAAGAGGAAGTAGAACTCGGGGCTCCCTGGAGCCGATTGGCCTCCGAAGATCAGGGTGTCCCCGTCCGAGAGCTCCCACTGGACGCCTGGCTGGAGGCGGACCTCGTTCACCCAGGTGCCTAACAACACAGGAGCGAGAACAGGAGGAGATTTAGTTTTTAATGACATTTTTCACGACAAACTGCTGGAACTGACTCTCATTCAGGATCACAGACACGCAGATGGTCTCGTGGTCGGTCAAAACGAGAAATACTTTACACAGACAGGCGATGTCACCTTATCAAAGAACTTCTTAATATACGAACGTCTGACAAACAAGAAAAAAAATAAACCAAGCGAGCGGAGCTTCAAAATAAAGTCATTTTTTGACTATCAATGTGTTTACAGCTTCCAGAATCGAGGCAAAATGTAAAACAGTCTGTGAAATGGACCTAGAATTGTGGAGCTGCAAGGCTACAAGGCAATCAAACGGCCATGACAGCGCGGCGCAGCCCGGCACGGCACAAAAATGAGGGATGCACAGCGAATACTAAAATGTAATTTTAATAGCAGGAATGAAAAATGTGTGAAACAGACTGTGAAATTACTTGAAAAATTAGACGGTGAGGGCGCAGTTTGGATTCGGGGCCTGTCAGACACAGTCCAGCAGCCTTAAGAGAAGACTTTCACTCTAAATCTCCTCCTTTCTCACCTTGAAAGCTTCCTGTGCACTTCAGCTTCCACTTAAGACTGTTAGCAAACTGAGGCGGGAAGATGTCAAATCTGTGACCTCCCTGCACTTTCTGTGAAAACTGTTCTCCTCTCCCTCCTCTTCCTGATGTCTCCTCAGTTTGATGGCTGATAGGTGCTAAAAAGCATGTCTGAAATGTTTATTCTGTATTTTTGTGGGTGTTTTTTTGCTGGTTTTGCTGTCCACCTTTTTATTTCCTTGAAGTGGGACTGAAACTCACCAGTTTCTTCACTGCTCATTAATGTGATTATTTTTTTTCTTTATTTTCTTTTAGTTCTTTAAAGCCCCCAAAAAACATGTTCTGGAGGCTCTCACTGATCCAACATCTTCCTCACACATTTTATGTAGCTTTTTCTTTTGATTTTTCATTCATCTGTAGGTTGAAATAAATTATCATTTCTATATAAGCAATTTTGAGGTGGCATCAGGCTTTGTGATCTTATGAAAGAATGTAAAAAAAAAGTTCAGTTGCTCCCAATTTTTACTTTCTTACTCCAATTCTGTTAAATTTTTCACATAACACATCTAAGTGGGATCACTGCATGTTGTCAGTGGGGCTAAAAAACTCACCTATCAAGACAAAAGTTGAGGTTTCAGAGATGCAGTTGGTTCAAAATGTGTGTGTGAATGTGTGTGTATCTGAGTCTGCATGTCTACAGCTGTGTTCAGGCAGTTTATAACTGTGTGTGTGTGTGTTGGTTTTGGGGGCTCAGCTGTTGTCAGGCTGCAGGTGTTCGTTTTGGCATTTCTGTCAGTAATTCAGCTAAACACAGTTTGTGTGTGTGTTTTACGTCTCCACAGTGTTTAGTATCTGCTTGTCAATCCTAATCGGTTGTTGGCTCAGTTTTTGCTAAAAATATGTATTTTTATTTATCAAACAAGCAAGTGTGTATTGTCATCTGTCTAAACACAAACTAAATAATATAAACACAAATATTTGTACTTTTTTCAAAAGAACCGTTAGTAGAATTTAAACGTGTGTGTGTGTGGTTTTTTTTTCTGTGTGTGGGTGTTCTTGAGAATGTGACATTTCTAGTAAGCGGGTGTGTCACTTTGTCTTTTTCTCACTTCCACAATGACTTCATAGGTGTGTGTGTGTGAGTGTGTGTGTGTTTGTGTGTGAGAGTTTCTCAATCATTAACACATTCATTCAGTTTTTTGTTGTTCTCATTCCCGTACGTCTGTTTCTTAGTCAGCAAACTGAAAGCAATGAAGAAATGGATTTAAATTTCTTGTATGTGGACAAGTGTAAATGTGTGTGTGTGTGTGTGTGTGTGTGTGTGTGTGTGTGTGTGACTCTCTCACCATGGCTGCTCCTGTCCTTGACGTGAACCCTCCAGCCCTCCTCCTGCACGACTGCATCATCTTCACTCGCCTCCTTCTCCGCGAGCAGCTCGGCGTGGATTCGCGACACCGACGCCGAGTCGAGCGTGACATCACAGAGCTCTGCAGCTCGGCCCAGGCGGAACACACAGTGACTCAGCGCGGGCCTGAACGTGTACAAGTCCCGCGCCGAGTCGCCAGCTGAGGAGCCGATCCGAAGCAGCTGGAAACATGGCTGCACCCCGGACAGCATCACTGCAGGGTTTGATTGTCTGCCACTGCTAAGGTCTCACCTGCCGACCCAGAGGTCACACACTACCTGTGACGGGCCCCGAGCTACAGGCGGCTGCGATCCATTATGAGATACAACACTATGCTAGTGGTTAAAAGTTAAAATGGATTCATTAAGGTCAGACCAAAGGGTGCTTACTGTTAACATAAAGCTAAACACCGAGATAAAATATTCTAAACATCAGTCTGAAAGCAGAGTGTGAAGGTTACAGGCAGGTGCAGCAGCAAAGAGCAACAGATGTTTGCATTAGTATGGGAAGCCGGAGACTTATTGTGCGTCCTGCTGTGAATACATAAATAAATAATGAGGATATAGAATACTGTAAAGCTGCTGAAGTGTGGAAATGAGTTTCTGCACACTCCTATAAGCTCAAATTCAGAATAAATCCCCCATGGAGTAAGAGGCTAGGAGACGGAGGACTTGAGAATGAAGAGCTTCAGTAATATAGACAGCATGTGTGTTAGTGTGCTGCTAATTCAAAAAGGTGCACTAAATGTTAAAAGCGTGAAAAGTAAACCTGCCAAAAAACTTGACAGGCGTGACTTTTAGAGTTCTGACATTTAATATTTTCGGGTCTGAACAGCTGTCAGCCGAGCTTGTGTGTGTGAGAGTGAGATTAAAATCCCTGGCTCCTGACATCGACTGACATCAGTCGGCTAACAGGTGGGAAACCTGACAGGCTGAAACTGCTGAGGACTGTCTGATCTGCAAGAAAACAAAAGAAAAAAATCCTTCAAAACAAATTTGGCTTTTGCTTAATAGCTCTATTTTGTGACTTTAAAACATCAAAGATTTTTATAAATACAATTTACTTGGCACTTCAGACGACATTTAAGCACAAAAAACCCATTTTTTTCATGTCATTACTGGGTCGCGTTAAATTAGACTAAAGGCAGACTGAAACAGAAACATGCAGATACTTAATTTACAACAGACCATAAAAACTGTCAACACCATGATGAGCTTTAGCTAGCAGCCGCAGTGTGCACCGCATGCCGTGCATCAGCTGCGCAAATCATGGGATCACGACACAAAGCAAGAAACAATAACCACAGAAATGAACGGCAACTCAGGTCAAATAAAAACACATTTTTTGCAAAATTAACTGCATCTTTTCTTTTCATATTTTCTCAAATAATTTAGTGCACAATGATTAACGTTAACGTGAAATCAAAAAGAGCAGTGATAAGTCGTAGTCCAGGTTTTTAGCTTGTCAGTAAGGAGCAGGATTAAGCTAGCTGACGTTAGGACGAACTGAAAGTCAAAGCTGCCACTTACAACAATAACAGAACTTCACACCGACTTTATGTGAATAACTCCTCAAAACAACGAGAAAAACTCCGTGAGACGCTCAACCGGCGGGTTAAACTCATAAAACTTTGTATAAATGTTATCGTTTTTGCGGTAATTTCTCGCCGTTGTTCGTCAGTCATTCGGTGCGGCTTTTCGCCTTCTTTCCTCCCAGGAGGAAGTCCTTTGAAATTTGGCGCGCCACTCCCGGGGCTTCCTTGCGCTAGAACCCACGTCACTTCCTGCTCCGCCCCGATTGGCTGGCTGCCAGGGCGCCTTCAGCGGGAGTAGGACGGGCCTGTTGGACGAGCCCTGATGTCACAGAGCCGGGTACAAAGGGTTCAACACTGGGATGAGATAGTCTGAACTCAGTCTACAAGCCTTTTCATCAGCAGAAGTACTGTACTTAATTACAAATTTGATGTACTTTTACTCTACTTTTTAATTTATGGCATGTTATAGCTACTTCTACTCCACTAGGTCTAAAATACAGAACACAATTTATGCTAATATATTTGTCTGACAGCTTTAGCCAGCACTTACTTTTCAGATTATAACTACTCAGAAATTTTCTGCCCATTTAAAACCACGTATTTTCAGTTTTGATGGATTTGAGCTTGATTGATTTTTTTTCCTGATAAACTGAGGAATAAAGTGTTCCTTTATGAGTTATGAAAATTCCAAATTCAAGATCAATAAACTACTTAAAAACCTCTTGGATTAACTGGAAAATTCACTGTCACAAAGCTGGCAAAGAGGCTGTTTCATGTGAGCTAATAAAATAAATTAATTTAGCTTAGAAAGTAAAAATAATTTCATAACGCATCAGGAAATATTTAATGATTTAATCATTTAGAAAAAACCTAACAAAAAAAAATCACCAAAGTGGAGTTATTTGGTTTTCACTGCCTATGAACAGCAAGAAAAATTGTTATCTAAAACAGTAACTGGTCATTTACTAAAGTTGTCAGAAAAATGTAGAGGAGTAGAAAGAGATTTAAACAGTTTTAATATGAGTAGATTAATTATGTTGTGTTAAATGGGGATTATCGAGTACAGTTACCTCAGATTTGTACTCAAGTATTTGAGCTGCGTTCCACTAACCTTGATAACAGTCTATAGGCTATGAGTTACTTCCTCTGGGCATATTTGCTAATGTTTAAGTTAAAGAGCTGCAATTTTGGACCATTATGTGTTATGTAAGCTGTTTTCCATGTGGGAAGACTGTCTGCTTTAACAAGCTTTTTCTGGCATGTTTAGAATTACTTTTGTTAATCCGTCACTGAAATTCAAATGAAAAAATACAAAAGTGTGTACTAATGAAATGGTAAGAGCATCAAAAGCATTAATACAAAAAAATAAATAAACCCCTGGACTCACTCTCTGTTGAAAAGTTATTTAATTTGAATTGTTCATTCGTTACAGAAAAAAAAGAAAAGCTTTACAAAAGTCTGTGCAGGATGCCAAAAGGTCTCATATAATACTGTATATAAATAATCGTTGAGTATTCGTCAAGCAAACAAAGAGGCGTGGTGGCTCGTTCATGACGGTGCTGTGAAGTATTATTACAGTCAATGATTACGCCTGCAGCTTTGGAAAAAGGAGATCTGAACAAAATATTTTATGTGAAACATTAAAGTGATTTCATCAAAACAAAAGCAACAAGTAAGAACAGAGACTTAAATGCAGACGAACCCAAATTTCTGGTGTAAATTAAGGACTTTTCACATTGCACATACTGGGAGTTTACTCTGAGGTAACTTGTTCCCTTTTCACAGGGTTCATTAAAGGCTAACCTGAGCCCCGGGCTATATGACTCACACTGTGTTTCCACCTAACTTGGGTTAAATGTCAATTAAAACATGCATACAATGTTTACATACAAGACTGATGCATGACCTCTCTGTTTACTTCACACTGGTACCTCTTATCATCATGGTTAATCAATTTTCCAGAGATAATAACACAAATTTGAGGCTGCCTCTGTCTCACAGCAGGGTTAGCAAAGCCCTGGGCTAAAGTTGGAGTTGAGTCGGTATTGTTGTGGTGTGAAAGCTTTCTGAACCCTCAGGCCAACGTCTCCCCGTTGCTAAAGGCTGAGAAAGATCTGAAAGTGCTGCGAGCCTCGGGCTGAGTGCAGTGTGAAGAGTCCTGTGAAGGTTTAACGTTGGTCTTCCTGATTATCAATCCCTATCTGAACCTGCACATCCTGAGCGATTCACACTTCACTGTTTAATCTACATGTCCAATGACAATGAAGGTGAATTGATCAGGATTCTGCTGATCGATTAAAACACAACACAGAAAACTTGTTCCTTTTTATCCGAACAGTCAAAATATGCTGAGCTGAAAACTGACAACAAAAATGATTCATGACCGAAAGCAGAAGCATCATAACCGCAAACAGATCAGATCTGGATGATTTCTGCTGTTTGTTTCACTTTTAAAAGGCTACAGTTTAACAAACAGACTCATACTTTCATAATGTTTTCATTCTTTCTCTTTGTTTCCGCACATAAAGAGCTCGATATTATCTCTCATAACCAAAGACGTTTCAGCTGCATGTTTCTCTTTTACCCCACAGACATTACTGCATTTCTTTAATTACTAAACAAAAAATAAGACAAAGAAACTTGTCTTTTACAATTAAAACAATTACTATGATGTTAACAAAGCATTTTTTCGATTATAGAAAAAATAAAATCTGCAAATACATTTCTTCAAAAAGTGGAAAAGTGATCTTTCTCGTCTTTTCTGTGGCACTTTTGCAGATGCAACAGCGGTAATATTGACAGTGACAATACTTTTCCAGCCAGAGTCATGGGCTGAAACAAGCAACAGGGTTTAAATCAGCCTCACAAGCCGTCCTGACGCTGAGGTTTCCCACAACCAGCCTACAACTATGTGCATGTTATATGAAAGTTGTGAATCACAAGTAGATGCCAGTAACATGACTTAAACATGTTAAAGTTATATTTTATCCACAAAACTTAAGTGTTTCTCAGAACGAGAAAATACAATTTAGTTTTTAAACTTTTAAATAAAGATTAGCTTCAAGTCAAAGATTGGAATTAAGTCAAATTATTCAAGAAGTGAAGTTAAAGGAGAAAACTAGTGTCATTACATAATAAAAATACACACCATTACAGGTTAGTATCTACAAGCAAAGATGCCAAATATACAGACATGAGTAATGCAACAAAAGTTAGTAAGCTAAAGCACAAAAAGTTTAATCTGAGGACTTTTATTTCCACCTGACTGACAGGAGAAAAAACTCAAAACTTAGAGATAAAGAAGCACAAAAAACAGAGTTTGATGCAGAAAAATGGAGCTTTAAAAGTTTTTATATTTTATAGATTTGTCATATATTTATGGCAAAATAATGAATGGCAGAAAATAGCCTTTAAATGTGGAACAAGCTTTCTTGTTTTCAGCCACATCAAACTGACACCAACAAGAGATTAAAAAAAACAGTGTAAATGATTGACAGCAACCTTTAAAAAACACCAGTATTCTCCTTTAACCATCACTCTCAGCTGAGAGCCAGCAGTGAAGGGGGCTATCAACACTCAGGGGGGATCATGGGAAACCAGGGCCAGACGGCCAGTAACAGGGTCAGGACGGACTCAGGAGGCCGGCTGTACAGAAAAGTGCAATATTATTACTATAATTAATAGCTATCAGCATCATGGCTGCTGTCCCACAAGCAATCTACAGGTCAGCATGCTGCAGTTACACTAACTCTTGGGTATACACCGGGGCAGCAGATATAGGCTATAATATCGGAGTAAGGAGGAATACAAAGCACATCAGTAGCGAGAAAAGTCTTTGTGGTGTTAAATGTGATGCTACCAAAAAAAAAAAAAAACTCTCACAATGACAAATATTCAGGCGTGTTCATTCATTCATTCAAAGGAGGTGTGAGTGATTTTTGTTTTTTTTTTTACACAAAATGCACTTGTCTAGTTTGGAATGATGATTTTTTTTTTCCTGTATAAAAAACATTCTCAGGTGCTTTGGGGGGGGGGGATCATGGTGGGGAGAAATGTGCGATTACCACTTTTTAAGCAAGAAAAAAAAAAGTACAATGCATTTTTTTGAATCGTTATCAAGAAGCCCACAGAAGGAGTGCTGCTGAACTGGGATCAGTTTGTCCAAAAAACTGTCCACCTGAAATGAAATTGTGTTTCTTATTCAAAAAAAGGTTCTTATTATGTATCATAGTGTGAGTTTAATGTGACAAGACCAGTGTTTTCTTATTATTCTCTCCAATTATCTGTCATGAATCGAAGACTAAATTCAATCAAAGGAAGAGCCGATGAGTTGCACTGAAGTGAATTAAAATTAATTGATCTCAGTCTCAGAAACTACAGTCGACAGTTCTTCTGATATTTTGCGTCGAAGTAAATTACTGTTATAATCAGAGATATTAGCAAACTGCGACACTGAAGGCGTCGTTTCATGGTTTTTCATTACACTCTTTGGAATTACAGAGTAGATTAACAGCAGAGCAAATCTTCCAGAACTGAACGATCATTTTATTAAATCTCATTGTACCCACACATGGATCAGCACTTCTTTTCTGTGAGGGCTCGACAATAGCGGCTCTGATGTGTAATGAAACTGAAAACATCAGATGAGGTTGAATGACGGAAAGTGAAATCCTTTCATTAAGCTTTCAAAAGCTGTGGCCACCTAAACTTTAGTGCTATTTTTCCAACATATCTACCACTCTGCAAAGGTCTGGTCCTTTTGTATCAGTGGATGAATCCCGCTGCAGTGAAATAGGGGGTCTAATTCTTTACATCCCATAATATTGTAGGAATATACAACAGTATCTACTTGCTTTCTTAAGCTGCATTAAAGCAATTTCAGCTAATCGGGAAAAACAGAAAAAACCTCTCATCATCCCGCTGTGGGATCTTGTAGGAGATATTCCAAGAGGGTCACAGTTAGCTTAGCATTAAGCTACAACAGTCTTTACCCACAACCACTAGCTTCAGTAAACAGGAAGTCCTGTTCTTCGTACACTTTTTTAACTCAAAACAAAACCCAGCTGATCCTTGAATGCATCATAGCTAGCTTGTCAGCCAACTAGACACAATAAGGATCCCACCCCCCCCTTTTTTTTCCTCTTCTGATGTAAGCTAGCAGTTTCCCCTGCAGTATTTGTGCAATGCTAAGCTAAATAGGCTTAATGTAATAGTCAAACTCCCTGCCTGGACAGAAAACATTTTATTTTTCAAAAGTACTGGAGTGTCTCTTTAATCAGGTGTCTTTTTTCACCAGATCAGTCACTCAATAATGTTTTTCAGCATTTTTTTAATGAGAAGTTTTAATTTTCAAAATCAGTTTTGAATAGAAATGGGATGAGCCACATATGTTTTGTAATTTGGTTGTTGAGGTAACAAGGATGCACTTTTATCATCTGTCATTTCTCCCTCTTGCCCCTTTTTTTTTTGGCCCTCACTTGAAATTAAGACTCTGACACTGCTGTTTGTTGTTGTATCAAACAGTGCACCCTAGAGGCGACCACAGGTACTGCATCTCTGCTGAGCCAGTCTTTGATGAAAGGATTTCACACGGCGTCACGGTGACTCGAACGAATCAATGTGACATGACTCAGACTGGAGCGTTTTCCCAACTGAAGGGATCTCCAGCTCTGCACGTTAGTTTGCTACCTACAGATGAGTGGATGAGCGTTTAAAGGATCAATGCAGCATCGGATAGTATAAAATCTTGCATAAGCCTTGCAGTAAGAAATATATTAGCATTTTCACACTTTAAGCATGCAGAAGACATAATCTTTGATATTTACAAGATTGGAAAAGGGGATGATTAAGAGTGACAAATGTTGGGAGGATTCCACTTTCCACCTGGTGGATGTTAATGATGTCTCAGTGCTATTATTATTATTAATATTGCTTTAGATTTAACTGTAAATCCTTTGGCTTTCCTCACATTTGCACCAGAGCTCATTTCATTTCACCTGATATTTACATCCTGCACAAAGTCACTTTCAGGAGCATTACTGTTGTTGTTAGTTTTAAAATACAAATGTGATCAAGTCAAGAAGTCCCTGCACAAGCGAAACACGACTCTATAAAACACACATACAAAATCATGAGTATGGTATCTTATACACTCGTGATTCCTTCTCTTAAACTCCGCAGTGAATAAAGATTCAATCCAAACTAAAATTTCCTGAATGAGAAAGAAGAAAGTTGGTCATTTTTTTTGCAAATTCATATATTATATATACAATAGCTGCTACTTATTTTTGTCTCCTTTATCCACAATATGAACCTTTTTTTTTGTTTCAAAAGGTTCACATGTCAAATTTTGTGCTTTTCTTTACCAGACAACAAACATTTGTGTCTGTACGACTGCGTTTCGTTACCCTTACAGGTCACACAACTTGCAAACTTCCAAGGTTGACATCAATTCAGAAACAGCGTGAGCTAACAACGCTGCTAAAAGCTAACAGCTAACAGCTGTCGATGGAAACAGTAACAGTGACTTTAAATGTGATTTTTGGGACAGAAGATCCTTGTTATGATGATGAACACTCAAGTTTAGTGTATTTCAGTAGGTGAAGCATGTGATTGATGTTGCTATGTTGCTGTAATTCCTTTAATATAAATAAATATGTAAAAGTGCTGCATTATTATTACAGAACAGGGGCTCTATGGAGGCGACGCAGACTGTTTTTCCCTGCAGAGGAAGAACATGCTTTTACAGAGTTTCAGCATTGTGACGTGTCTCGCTCTCATTGTGTGAAGTCTTTGGTGTAAATCAGTTCCATGTGAATTGAAACACAGCAGAGAAAAGGGAACTAATTAGTTTCACTAATTACTAAAACGCTGTTGTTATGGTCGTGAGACTTCAATCCAATTGACTCCGTTCGTGCGTCTTTTTAAATACGTTTGAACTCGTGTCACATCACTGTTTCTACTCTCTCGTCTGCATTTCTGTGGTCAGTCACTTGTGACTTTTCTTGTCTTTCTTCTTCTACAAAATCTAAGAGTAACAGTTTAATTTTACCATCTACTATGGAGTTAAAAGAGATCCTAGAAGAACAAAACTTGAACAAAAACAGCAGAACAACAGATTTGATCCAGACCTGAAAACATCTGTATCACATCCTCTGATGCCTTTTTAACTCACACATGCTTCTTCTATCATTCGGCCTTGCCCACACAAACACGGGTGTTTTTCAAAACTGAGCTTTTTCTCTTCATTTTGCCCTTTTTGCCCACACAAACTGCTTTAAGGTCAATTAAAATAGACTTTTTGTAAAACCCCTAGACTGAAGATTTTAAGGAACTCATGTTACATTAGAGTCCTGTTATCTATTTTGCTTCTAATGAAGCTACTTTTCATACAATTACATTAAATGGAAGAGGCAGCATGTCGTGTTCTTGAACTGATGTGAGATTTTTTTTTCTTTTAAAAAAGCACCTGTGTGAATTTCTTTTATTGGTACAAGAAGAAGCAGAAAAAAAAACTTGTTTTCAAGAATACCTGTGCACATGTGGAGTCGGCTTATCTATCAGGATGTGAATGCCCTTCATTTAAAAAGAGACATAATGCGGCCAGAGAGGAGCTGGATTCATGTAAACTAAAATATCTGTAAACATTTGACCTTCCTTGTGTCGATGGTTAAGCAGATGTTGAGCGAGACGTCTTTGTAAAACTATTATTGGTCTGTGAAGAAGAGCTTCAATGTCATTGAACTGTTGGTGCGTTTGGATTCATCGAACACAAACAGAAAAACACGTGGATTCATGTTTTTCAGTTATCAGCTACTTCACCTGTTCGCTCAGGTCTTATTTTCAGAGAACGTCCTCCTCTTTTTCATTTCCTATTTTTCATGGACTGAAAGGAATCACATCTCCATGCACCAAGGATCTAATATTGATGGTTGCTTTGTATGAACCCTCCTGTACAGACACACACACTCACACACACACACACACTTCTCATGATCACGGTGACTCAGTCTCATTTCGTCGTTATCGCAGGACGGTCTGCTTTTCCAGCCACTTCATTTTAGCAAACAACTGGGACACAATAATCAGAGCTGCGTCCTTTGCATGATGTGCTGGGAGGAAAACAGGAGGCTTTAAATCATGCAAGTAATTTATCTGTTCCCCGAATAGAGCCCCGTTCCATCTCCGTCGTCTCTTTTATCACCACTCGTCACTCTTTGGTGTCCGTGAATCGTTTCCTTCAAGTGAGGAGACCAAGAATCCAATTATGTTCTCAAGAGCTGCACCAAAAGCCCGGACGTGTTGCACAGTATTCTTCAGATTTTCTTTCGCTCTGACAGGGTTTTGCAACAACCTCGCTGGGGGAGATCGAATAAAAACAGACGAGGACAGCAGTCTGCAGTTAGTCATTCCTGTGGGTGTTTTTCTCTTGGCGTTTATCACCAGCGTGAGTGAGACGAGGTGGACGTTTCTGGACGGCCTTCCTTGGATGATGCCTTCAAAAGTGGCAGGTTTGACATCCGAGACGAGACAGAAAGGAAAACAAACGCCGACACTCGCGGAGCAGAGGTGGAAATCCAATCTACTGGGCTTGTTTTTTTAAGTTTGCAGGGTGTTTTTATTTTAGAAAGAACACGTTGAGGAGGTTTTTCTCCTCATGGAAAGTGGTGAATGATTGCTGAGACAAGCAGATCTGTCCGAGAGGCGGAGACACTTCCTGACATACTTGTACTGTTAATAATAGAGCGTGTGTGTGTGTTTGTGTGTGTGTGTGTTGGTGGGATGAAATGCAATCATCGCAGTGTTTGTCTGATGCAGTGAGGGAGCAGACAAAAGTGCTGTCAGAGGCAACACGCTGAGACTCGCCGCCGTACAGGAGGCGCTCTTTGCTTGTTGTTGTTGTCGGAAGCTTCGGTCTCAGAAAACAACGTCTGGTTCCTTTGAGCTGAACCGACTCCACCTGTCAAAACTGTCAAACTCCTGTAACTTTTCTTGACAACCTTTTTGACAGGAGCTAAAATTATTTGATCCCGTTTCGGTGTTTTTTGTTTGTTTTTTTTTTTTAAAAGTGCTGAGAGTGTTTTTTTGTTTGTTTTTTTTACTCTTTTTCACATCTTCATAACTTCTTTTTGAGCCTGTGCTGCTGCGGCCCGATGAAGAGTTCATGCAGTCAGTCTACTCTAATGTCGGTATGTTCATGTTGATCGAAACTATGATATCTACTTTAATGTTTAATTTAAATGCATGCATTTTCCGTATGCATAGAATCGCTTTACTTTGCTTCTTCTTTTGATAGATTGGGTTTAGTCTTCTGCGTCTCGTTTAGTGCATTCAATTTTTTTTGTTGGATTTTTGTGCAGCTGCCTTTTTTGTTGTTTTCTTTCAGGCTAAACTGACATCTTTATCCAAGCGTGAGTGTTTTGTTCTGTGATGTTGTTGCGGTGATCGAGGACTTGGTGGTGTTCGGGTATGAAAAAGGTTGTGGATGTCGTTACTGTTTAAGGACCATGAGCTACAAAAATACACCATCCTCTCAGATGCTTTAGGTGGATCCCTCCTTCTGCTCGGCTTCGCCACTCTCAGCTGCCGCCGCCGCTGTCTCCACCTCCGCCCCCGCCCCCGCCTCTGTTACAGCTAAATCCGACCCAACAGTGCCCCTGGAGGCCGTGCCCGGTGATGCAGCACCACACAGGCTGCCATCGGGGGTTGCAGCTTGAAGCGAGCGAGGATGAGAGGCGGGACTGGCGCTCATGACAGAGTCAGGGGTCCGGCTGGCGCTGAGGTCGCCATGGGGGGCCAAGGTGGCCTCCAAGCTGTCGGAGTGAACCTCCTCGGTCACGGCTGTTGGGGAGACTGCGTTCAGGAGGGGCTTGTGGGAGGCGTAGTTCACCGGCACATCGGTGTCGCTGTCCAGTGGCAAGCCAGAGACGGTGAACTCCACCCCAGAGTCGCTCATCTCCAGGAAGTTATCTGAGTTCAGAGCCTGGTAGCGTCCCGGTTTGGACACTTCGAGGCCCTGCAGAAAAAGAGGGAAAAGAGAGAGATCGATGTGAGAGTTACAGTCAAAAGGAGAAGAAATGCACTAAGTAATGTGAAATTACACAAAGAATGGACATGAAGGAAGAAAAGAAAAAAAAGGAGAGAGAAAAGGAGGTATAAACGAGGCAATAACAACACAAAAGGGGAGGAAAAGGAAATAAAAAAAACTAAATTGCAAACGAGGAGGTGGAAAGTAAATGAAGGCACAAGAAAAGAGGGATTTGAGGAGACGAGTACAAAACAGATTCCTCCAAAGACAGGAAGAGATGGAGGAAGGTGGTGTTTGTGGGATGAAGGAAGGGAAGGAAGGAAAGAGTAAAAATTGAGGTCAGTGAAAAAAACAACATGAATAATTTACACACATGTTTCTGGGTCCATATTTATAGATTCACCTTCCACTGACATGCAGACCGACTGCTCATTTATCTTCATATACATTCAAAAACCTGCAGGAACTGACTCAACTATGTGGAGAGGAAATAAAAACTGTTTTTTAATAAAGATATGGAACATAAAACAAAGGTTACCTGCCTTTTGTTTTAATCATAGTGACTAATATTAATTATTTAGACTAAATGCATGTCAAAACAGTGTGTGTGTGTGTGTGTGTTTCTGCAGAAGTCTGGCAGATTTTGTTGTGATTGTTTCTCAGATTAACAGCGAGTCTGAGAACTGTTTGTTCTGCCTGCTGACATGTGTTGAAGTAACCGAGTAAACTTTGATTTTACAGATTTCTTAGTTAAAACTGAGCTGAATTTTGACTAAAAAAAGTAAAAGTTTACTTTTAACGTAACAACTTTTGTCGTATGCAACACTATTTCAACGACAACGTGGTTATTAACTGGTTAATGATAGAAATAGTCATTTAAAACCTGTTGAAACCTATAAAACAAACTTTCAAACTAAGTTTTGTATTTCCATTATCTGGGTGACTTAATATTGTTTGACATTTGAATTAAAAGAATCTGAAAAACTGACTATTATTTCAATTATTGCTGCCTGCAGAAGTTCTCAAATAAATTAAAGCGCTCTTTTACCACTTTACCTCTCTTTTATTTCGGTTTGACAAAAGGTCCATCCCATGAACTTTCATTTAATCTTTTCCACCTCTGAGTGAAGTTTGTACGCTTGATTGCCTTTTAATTAAACCTGGCATGGACGTGACATGATACAGCAGGTGGTTTCTGCCAAGCAATCTAAAAAAAGATAGCTAATGATCTGTTTTTTAATCAACTTGGAAGGAAAACTTCCCTGACAGTGTGAAGATGATGTTTATAATCAGGTTTTAGACATAAATCAGCTGCAGCTCGTTCTCATGAAGATCAATACTTCATCCTCAGGTATTATTGCTGTAATGATTTTTGTACAGTGAGTTGTTTGCTGATCTGCTGATTTTTAGAAGTTTTCTGCAAATCCAAGGTGGTTATTCAATTACTAGTTTTTGACCACATATTTTTTAATGTTTTCTTGATAAAATAATAACACTTTAATGGGATGATCATATTTCCTGTCGCCCCCTTTTCGTCCGCCACTCACCTTGATTGTGACCTCCGTGCTCTCCGTGGTCTTTTCACACACAGACTGCATCAGAGACTCTTCAGTGAACCTGGTGTAAGCTTCATGGACCACCTGCACACACACACACATGCAGAAAGACACACACACACACACAGGAAACGTGTCAAACTGTGGCTAACACAATAAAACGTCCCAGCAGCTGAGCTTTTGTCAATTAACTTATCAAAGATGAGAAACTGCAAGAGGACAAAAACACACACAAAGGCACATGTATCTGTTACTTTGTGAGGCCGCTGGATTTCACGTGATCATGTGATCACACAAATCCACCTCGCCAGGCTCTAAGCTGTGCGCTTCTGTCCGAAACCACAGTGTTTTTGACCCGTAAGCGTCCTACGAGGATCTACATGCAGCTGTGGGCGCGGCGTCGGTGTGACGGCCGGCAAGAGACGAGCGACTGTTGTTTTGAAGCAACAACCGTGACTCCCAATGAGGTTAGCATGGACGTTTCTGTAGCTTTAACTATATCAGAAGTGGAGTATTTCAAAGAAAGCAGTGAAAGCTTTTCTTGATAGAAAAAATCACTCTTTTCTCTGCTGGTTTCGGCCAACTGGCTCTGCTTGCAGCGCCACTGCATCATGAGGTTTGTTGATCTGATTGGTTGAAGTTGGGCTGTGATGGTCAATAACAGACAGTAAAGTATATTTTTTGAAAGTTTCTGCCATTTTCTTAACAGTTTCTGTGGACGACCTCCTAGATATTTCTGTGTATCAAACATCTGGTGCATCTGGTTCATGTAACTGCACAGAAAGCTGATCAATACACATGTAAGAAACCGGAGCTGAAGCTTGTGTGACTGAGAGACGAGCTGCTTTTGTCCTCATGACGGGACAAGAGGTTGAGAGGAAACAGAGCCAAATGAGATGTAATCTTTGAAAAAATACATGTTTCATTGAACTGCAAGAAAAGGCAGAGATGAGGAGATTGAGATGGATGAATTGAAAAAAAAAACAAGTTGAAAGAAAAATTGGAGTAAAGAAAATGGGATGACATGGTGTAATATCTTCTCTGAACAACTGAAATCTTGCACAACTATCAAAATAATAATAAAAAGAGACAAAAATACTGATTTACTGAAACTAATTCAAAGGAAACTAAAAAAAAATTAATCAATAGAGCCTGAACCTGTAATAGAAACTACAACAAGAAAAGATCTTCTGGGAATTAACTGAATCTGAACTGAATTGAAACAAAATAAAAAATGAAAAACAAAAAGTTTCAGTGAAATCAAACTAGTGTGTTATTATATTATAGTGGATCATCTTTTGGTCAGGGAGGCAGAAAGGTACAAAACAGATGAGAAAGAAACAGGAAATTGAGTGAGAGAGAGAGAGAGTTTGATACAGGC
Organism: Acanthurus lineatus; assembly: GCA_029814665.1. Classification (NCBI taxonomy): domain Eukaryota; kingdom Metazoa; phylum Chordata; class Actinopteri; order Acanthuriformes; family Acanthuridae; genus Acanthurus; species Acanthurus lineatus. The sequence continues at coordinate 3,299,828 of JAPZDV010000008.1, forward strand.
AAGATTATAAGAGAGTAAGAAGAAGAAATTTAGAGTCCAGATAAGATAAAAGTGAAACACAACAGACTTTTGGTGAAAGAAGATGAAAAGAAAGTAATACAGAGATGGAGCAAGTCAGATAATAAAAATAAACAGAGAAAAGAGGGATGGAGAGGCAGATGGAAGGAAAGATGGATGGAAAACCACAGAAGAAGACAAACTCTCACACATTTTGTCTGTGTTTCTCTGTTTTGTGAGGAAATCTATAAAATGTCACAGGGACTGAAATCTTTGGCAGCTGCTGTCGTCTCAACCTCCACTTTCAGTACACAAACACACATTTAAAGTTACATTATGAGCACTTTTACACACACAGTTATGCCAACATGAACACAAGAGGAAACACAAACAGCCACCCGGACAATATTTATACACACAGACGCACACAGTGAGAGACACACACAGTAATATGACCTGCTGATCCAACATTTACTGTTCACTCATCAATAGAGACTAAATTTGATACGTGTACTTGGCCACTGTT
>JAPZDV010000008.1:3303154-3314492 GCA_029814665.1 Acanthurus lineatus
AAATTCTGCATCAATAGTCATGTATCTTAGTCATGTAGGATGAACACTGAGCTGATTCCTATAGACTCTGTATAAAACAACAGATTGAGTCACCAGGACTTCTTTCTTTTAAGCCCGAATCAGATGTATTTGAATTAGTCGTTGGACTGGAGAGGATCCACTTTGCCACCAATGACGATGTGAGGCCGAGCCGACAGCAAGCAGCTGCTGTCACTCAGAGCAGCTCTGCTCTTAATTATGCATGACTTACAGCCTTCATATAGTTTAAATGAGTGAGTTATATGAAAAATTCAACAGCTTGAACAGCTCTCATGAGCAGGGAAATTAATTTTAAAGACTAAATGGTAAACATGTTTATTTCTGATGTAAAGTTAGTATCTTAGCACGGCTGAATTAGCCTTTAGCAGTAAAGTACAGAGCCACAGCGCTCTTAGTTATTTGGAAATAAATGTCGAAGCAGCAGGCCATCAGGAGACGTCTCGATGTCACGTCACATGTTAATGTCTTGCTTTGCATCACTTGAAAAAACTAGAAAACAATATAAAACATTTAATGCACAGAAACAAGACAAACATAGACAGACACGGAAAAACACTGACAGCACAATTACTGACGATTTGGGCCAGTAGTTGATTATAAAAGCGACATTTCTCAAGAAAATGGTTAAAATCTACTGAACATTATGGAAGTTTGGATCAAACCTGCTCATACAAGGTTAATCACTACTGCCCTCATATACACAAACATCACAAAATAAAACTGCACAGATACCCACAAATACCCCACTGTTAATATTTACCCCACACAATAAAAAAAACAATACTGAGGAGGAAAAACAATATGTGCAAGTGTGTGTGCTCAGCTGGCTGAATCACCACATACTGTAAGTTAATTTAGAGCAGAGAAGCTTCATATCCGCAGTTATCATAACTGGATGGTTTATGAGTAACTGCAGTGCTGAATCTGAGGCGTTAATCAGCGCAGAGAAACAAGGAGAACGCGAGAAACAAGGAAGGAAAGTAAGAAAAAAACAAAGCAGAAGAATCACAAAGAAAAAGGCTGAGAAAAAGTCACAAGTGACACCAGTGTGACTTTCTCTGAAATCACTGCTCAGCGTGTTAAACACACAAACGACACACAGTCGGACAAACCTAAAAGGAGCTGAGCGGATGCAGCTCTCTGCCTTTGCTTAGGTTTTCACTTGTTTTAAGAAAACAAAAGGTTTTAAGGGTTAATTTTGGATTACATCACTTGTTAAAATGAGAGATTTTTTTTTTGCAGTTTGCACCCCAACCTGGTTCAAAACTGTATCTATAATCCCAGATCACAGATTGCACTTTTGACCTCGTGAAGCCAACATTTTTTTAAATAAGAAACTGACAGAAAACACATGATAACACGGTTTCTGTCACTCTGTTACTGAAACTCTGATACAAGAATTTATTAATGCTAAAAAACACACTTGCAGTCTCCATTAAAGATGTTTGTGCACAGCTCAGTTACATATTGAAAAACTCTGGATCACAGAGACAGTTTGTCCCAAGTTGCGGTGCCAGATCCACTCCAGGTAATTAATTGAGTTTCTGACAAATTAGTTCTTCGATCAAACTCTTCCTGTTCATGAAGATTGACGGCAGTTTCTCTTCAGTGTTCAGGATTTATTCGGTGTGCCGCCGCTGCTCAGTCCCCTGAATCCATTTAATCATCTCAAAAGCACCACGATTTGCAAAATACTGAACACACGTTTTTGAAACTGTCATCAATAATCTTGTCACACAACCAGACGTTGATCGAGGAACTTATTTGCCAAAAAAAGCGGTAAAAATCTCTAAACACCGACATAAAGAAGGAAGAGCAAATAAAAGAAGAAGAAGAAGAAGAAGAGGCCAGAACACAAATCTCTCACCAAGAAGAGGATCCGTCTGAGGCTCCTTAAAGTGAGAGGAAGACATGCAACGTACAGGCAACAGCATTAGCTGGGCCACCAATCAGAGACATCCAGCTGTTAGCATGAAGGCCTCATGTCCACAGCTGTCAATCAAACTCACTCATCGACTGAACCAATATACACATCATTAAAAAAAAAACATAAACTAAGCAAACATTTACCATTTCAGATGCTTTAATTCTATGATTATTAAGAAATAAATGCAATAATATGCACATAATAACACAACTACAAGTGAGTTTTATAGATGTATAGAAGTAAAATTAGAAAATGGATTTTACCTTGCAACTAAAACAAAGTGGAAATCTGCCATTTCTTATCGTACAATTCAGGTCATCGTTGCTAAAAATGTAAATGTAGCAGCCAAAACCACAAACTGAAAAAAAGGGTGAGAATAAGGACTATTATATCTCACAAAAACAAAAATACCTTATAAAATGTATTGGCCCTTTCAGACACTCTCAGGTTAGAGTGCACAGCCTCACTGGTTAATCTGTCACCACATAGTGTGAATATCGCCAGAGTAACCCTTAACTCCTGCACACTACACTTTTTGCTGCAGCTAAAACATATTAAACAAAGATTAAATACATTTAAGATTAAGATTAAATACATTTAACATTCACATTATGATTGGGAACAGAAGTCATAATGGGAAAAGATGCACAAACTAATCTGTGCCTATGGGAGGGTGAAAATACACATGTACAACTAAATATACAACTAATTACATTCAAATGTGAAATTCTAATCATTTTGAATTTCTATTAAAAAAATAAAGAATATTTTTTAGAATGTCCAATTGCATGAAAACTGTGCAACTCCTGTGGACTTAAACTGAGTATGTTTTCAAATTTTAGTCTCCTACTTTCAGTTAATTACTGAACACTGAGAGCCAATTTGCAGTCAAAAGTGTATCCAGTCTGATCTTAAAGGTTAATTTGTGGTGGAATACTTTCATATCATGTTTATAAATTTCTTCAGTGTTGACATTTGCATTATTTTTTAGGCATTTAGCTGCTGCTGAAACTGTGACACACAGTGACTTCGGCAGGAGGATTATCATGAATATTCAGATCGCTGACAGAAGCACAGAGAGGAGGAGCAGCACTGGATGTATTATGCTTCTGTATGTTTTGTTTTTTCAGCCATATTGAGGTTTTTAATTTGGCTGCGATGACCTTGTGTGCCATGTGCAGCACTGCAAGAGAGGAAGGTGACCAGCTGACCAGAAGGAGCAGAATCATCCAGTAATCCATCCCAGCCAACACAAACACCCCCCCACACACACACACCTAACTCTGTGACCCTACAATAACCTTTAAACCACAGAGAAATGAATGATGGGTGTTACCTGTCTGAAAGCCTCGCCGTCTCCCTTGCCGGCCTGCTGAGCGATGAGCATCAGCTTCTTGTTCTTCTCCTTCCTCTTGTGTATTTTACAGAGACAGGACAGCAGGCACACCAGGAGCATGACGGCGATCAGGCCCAGCATGGAGAGGATGGCCATAGTGAGGGGGGGCCCCCTATAGGCTGAGAGAGAGACGAGGATAGACCAGACGACAGGACGACCACAGAGGAAAAACAAGTCTGCTGTGACTGCAGGAATGTTGAAGAAAACTGGCTTCACTGTGTAGCTTCTCACATTTGATCACATTTTCCCCAATACAGCTTAGTATTTCTTGATAATAGGTCATAAGTTAAAGCGTGATGATTACATATCTGACATTTCTGTTGTCTAAGCTGCGGTAATCAGGTGAATCACTAATTGCATGTGAATTCCCAGCCTGACAGAACAAAAATCAGAGCTAATTAAACCATCGTGATCCTTTAAACGTGTCTCTTCCTCTTACCGTCTACCTGTAAGTAGTAAAAAGCCACATTAAATCCATTCAGGTCCGTCACTTTGAAGACGCCTGTGTCGGCCACGGTGACGCCCGTCATGATGAGCTGTGATCCCTCCACGCTCAGCCGCCCCTCCAGCTGACGGTCCAGCGTGGTCACCAGGACCCCGCGGTCCAAGATGACCTGGTCCTGGCTGTCGTATTTGCTCCTGTAGACGACGTGAACGTTGGAATGGTGCAGGTAGAGGTTTATCTTCAGGGTTCGTCCGTAATACAGGTGCAAGAAGTTCTGGTGCTCTGTGGAGAAACAAAGAGGGACATGTGGACAGAGTTTTTTTTAGATAAAATGCTCAGATGAGAGGATGCAGAGGCCAAAATTAAAACTTGCAATAAGAGAAAAACACAAAAAAGTATATTTTTTAAAGGCATGGACAGCTAAGTCTTAGTGACAGCTAAGCAGGATGGGAAAAAACATGCTTGTCACATCTCAGCAGTTTCAGTACATCAGCACTGAATTTAAATGAGACACACCAGCAGGAACAGAATAACACAACATTCACAAGAGATTGACAGAGATCGATGAATTAGAGCTGAAAAGATCGAGGGGAGCACAGAAATCTCCTCACCTCTCACATTCAGACAGTTTCTGACCCTGACTTTGCCTCCATGGTCCAGGACGGTGTAGCTCCCCTCGTCCTTCATCCTCACCGAGCGCAGCGTCACCTGGTTCTCCGACACGATGAGGCGTCCCACGTATTCTTCTGCCACCACTTCTGTCTGATTGATCAGCACAACGGGCGGGGGCTCTGTGGCTTTCGTTTCAGTGGGACCAGGATGTAGCAGACCGTGCCTTCATATGATAGAAAAATAAAAAAATAAAGAGAAAAGAAAAGATGTTACCTTGACCAGCAGCACTCTGGAGTTTGGTTTATTTGGTGCAGACCAAGAGAGAAAATCGGATACTGACGCCTTGTAGTTCTGGCCCATTTTTGTTCTCATTGACTTTTTATAAAAACTAGGAGGAGTAAACATCAATTTATACACATGTACAGGTAAATGGTTGATTAGACAGATTTAGCAACCGTCATTATGTCTCATCAGTGCATCATAATTAAGTCTTGTGACTGACAGAAGCTTTTGTGTTACTTTAATGATTTAAATGTGTGTTTTTATTTTTTATTTCTTATTTTTAGCATGCAGCTTTGTGCAACACTTGTGACAACATCTTCTTGTCTGATATCAGGCAAAAAAAACCCAAGAAACAGATTTAATGTGCATTGCTGAAGTTATCTGAAGTCCTCGTCTCTGGTTGGCTTTTAAATTCAGGTAGAAAAAAAAAACATGATTCCAAGTTAAATACAGATGATTCAGTCTCTCACTCTTCGTACCTGAACTCCACGGTGATGGGGCCTTTGACTTTGTTGAGACGGATGATGTAATTATCTGCGTACTTCACCACCTCCTCCAAAGCGCAGTCTGATCAAGAGAAAAAAAAAGGGTTAAAACAGGAAGTTTGTGAGCTCTGTTGTTGATCATAAGTGGTGAATATTTTATGATTTCTAGTTTGATTCCTTAACTTTGACTAAGAAATTTCAGGTCTTAACAGAATCGGATGTTTCATCTATAAAATCTGTGAGAATCGTACAAACAAAGCTTGCTGAGATCTTATATAACCAAAGATTGGCCTGTTTTTTGGTCATTGTTATGGCTAATTGTCAAATCTTTTTAAGCTCTAACACATTGTTCAGCATTTTTGTAGTCCTGTGTGCATCTCATATATTCTGTGTTTGCTAACAATGTTTGCTAGCTTGCTAGCGAGCATCTTACTGCACTTCCCATGGCAAATAACAGGATACTTTTTATTTAGTACATCAAACAACAAAATTATCATAAAATAGGTTTGTAATTTCTTCCACACTTGTATTTTGAGGCTCCACAGAATCTAATTATGTTCATTTTATGTAATTTTTCCAGAAGAAACAAGAGTCTTTGATGTTTGTCTCTAATTGCACCAGTTTTTCACTTTTCACTGATAAAACTACAACTTTAAACAGACAACCTTAAACCGAGGAGCACTTTCTAAGGCTCCTCCCACCTCTGGATGAAAGTACGGCACTCATCTTACCCCTGACAGTGAGGAAGAGTTGCTTGTCTTCGTTGGGGTGTTCGGTGTTTTTGATGACGTACTCCCCTTCGTCCTCCTCCTGGACATCCAGCAGCACCAGGTGGCCCAGAGAGTTAATGTGGGCCTTTGTGTTATTCACCACCTTTCCTGCTCGCATCAAATACACCTCAGAGGACTGACTGGTCTTCGGTTTGAACACGACCACGCCGACGTCTCCGGGCGGGACATCGATGTGAATGTCCTCCCCAAAGAAAGCCGTCCTGTTTTCCCCTTTGACTGGTGGAAACAAGATGATTTGTTACTTGAAATTACAGATAGTCTGCTTTGTCTTTTTCATTTTCTCTACCCAGAGTTTTAACCTTCTTCTTCTACCACAATACAGTTTCTCATGCATATGAATTGCATTCTTTAAAGCATCCCTAATCATGCGTTGCAACCCGAACTAACATGCAGTTTTACCTTTCGAAGATGCTGACACAACTGTGAAAGAAAACAGAGGAGTTTATTTTAAAGTTTTCAGTTCTCTGCTGATTGTACAAAGATGTTTAAACAAGCCAGACTTCCTTTGTTCTTATTTAAAAAAAAAATGCTCATCACAAAAGTCTTAACACATTTGAAATGTAAATGCCTCATTTAATGAAAGCTAAAAATAGAGCAGATGCAAGAACAATCTGAGTTTCTCCACAGAACAGAAATTAAAGCAAATAAGTGGAGATTAAATAGATCACAAATTAACTTACAGCTTCCTTTGTTGTGCTTTTCAAAGAATCTATGCTAATGATTTCGCTGAAAACAAACTCAGTTTTGCAAGAAGTTTGTTTGCAACCACTCATTTATCCAAACCTGCTCTCAAGTGTCTGATTGGGTTTGTGCTTACCAGAGCAGAACAGGGTGCAGAGCACTGCAGCGCCGATTACTTTCATCTTGAAGAGTCTGTCGCAAGAAAAAAAGAGGTCCAGTATCAATACACAACAAAATGAGAAGAGCTTTTTATAGAAGGATTGTGGCTCCGAAGAAGCAAATCACAAGTTTCTGAAAAGAGATAACCACCATGGTTTTTATAATGATGAGATGAATTAATTGACATAAGGTCATTATACTAGAAAATGTTTTTTCCCCTCAAGGTTAAGATGTATAGCTGCTGTGGGTTTGGGTTCTGCTTTCAAGTGAAAAAAAAAACACATCTGCAAGGTCGAAGCGTTCAATTCAACTTCAATCTGTGTCCTCAAGTCCTGGAGCTGAAGAGGAGCTCTGCACCATTCTGCATCGCTTAATAGCATTTCACAAATTAGCTCTCTTCAGATACCTCAGGGCGAGCACTGCCAGCGCTAATTGACATGAAAATCTATAGTGCTGCTCAAGTAAAATATACAGTTAAGTTTAACAGATAAGTGTCTTCAGAGCAGAGAGCAGTGTGGGAAGCTTTTTGGGCTCCGAACTCATTTATTTATGGTCAAAATGCTTCAAATGATTCAAAATTAGATGCGAGAACCTGAACAGAGGCAGTTCATGATGGTGGAAAAGGCCTAACCGTGCTGAAGCTCTCCTCATCTCTCATTGTGACAAGTTAATCAGCTTTTCATTCAACACACACGACCACAAAACCAGAGAGATGTGAGTAAGGAAGAAAGAGAAGGATGAAAAAAAGGTAAAGAGAGGCGATTTATGAACCAACAATGAAAGACAGAGAGTAAGAGAGGAGGCGTCCACCACAGAGAGACTCGTTGACCTTTTACAACTCTGCAGTGGATTAGACAAAGCAGTGGTAGCAGAGAGTTATTAGGCTGGAATAATGAGATGGACTGATGGTGGAGGAGACAGAGAGAAACAGCTGGAAGGAGAAGAAGATTAAGGAAACACTAACTCTCTCAAAGCACTCAGCAGAGTCCAAGAAAAGTCAACTAGTCCTGAAAGAGTGTGAGATTATTAAACAGAAACTACAGATGTTTCCCAAAACAGCAGGACAACAACAAATTTGCCACCAGAATGACTTTTCCATGTTAATTTTTGGCCAACTAAGTAATTGCTCTGTGCTGGCAAAGTGGGCGTGGCTAAGAAGCACTCATTGCATCCTGGTAAACGTAGTCACTGACAGCAGAGAGCTTAGTTTTCTTGTTAAATATAAATATATATAAATGTGATTATTGCTGAAGTTAAGCACTTTGATGTGTGTTTTCATTAAAATTAGAACATGTGCTATGTTACAGATGTTAGAGTGCAAAAAGTTTAAAAAATGCACATCAGGTTTCAGACTTCTGCCCAAAACAGTTTGAATAAAGTCTGTGAAAAGTGATTCTTCTGTTTGAATCTACAGCTGCTTTATAGAACAAACCAAATCACTGCATAACAACAATAAACATGTTTGTTCCTGCGAAGCAGCTGCTGTTTGGTTGGTTTAGGAGGAGATTAAAGCGAGTCAGTGCTAACTTTTGGTTTCAGACGGACACAGACTTCTTCAACTATCTTGGACTTTAAATTTCATCACCTGACTTTTATTCAGTGATCATAAGCAGAATAAAATGCTTTGCATGAGATCAAAATGGCTGAAGACACTGACGCGTTATTCAAACCACATTTGGTGAGAACAGGCCTTTCATGCGCTCATGTTGTCAACATGTTGTCTTGCAGGCGTCTTGTCTTAAGTGTCATGTGACTTTTTTTTTACACCTGCGATGTGAATGTTTCTGTTCATATGTGAGTTTCTGTCACCAGCCATGACGAACCCGTTTTCACTCATCGTCTCTCCACATTTAGATTCACTTCACTTCAGACTAACGATGCCAAAACAGCCGTTTCACAAACCTTCAGTAGCTTCATTCTGGCTCTGAGATCTTACAGCTAAAGGTGGAATGACTCACTACGTCTCAGACAACAGCAGTTTAAACCCAGATACAGAAAATGTGATTGCTCTCCGGAGCCTGAAGTGAATACTAACGGCTCTTTGTGAAGTCTGGAAGCTGCCATGTAACTTTAAGAAACACCGCCTGAGATCAGCGTCTCCGTTCTCGGTGATTTAGTGTCAATGTCTTTGAATCTTTTCAGGAAGAATCTATAATGTTGGTTCCATGAGACATTCAATGGTCATGGTAAATACAAACTCCAGGAAACATCTGTGCTCTGCATTCACATTAAAACATCTTTTTCATGGATGGAAATGAGATTTTCTTGATGCTTCAGACACGAGATGATGACTCAGGATTGTTATAAATCAACTGTTTAGTGTAAATATAATGAAATTACAATCAAATCACATCACATGTGCTTTAACAAAAGGGTTAAAAACGGACCAAATTAGTTGTTAAGTTTTCATCATTTTATAGAAATTAACACATTTTAGTGACACAAACTTTTCCTGGATTTGTTTTTCTGTCATTTGTTGTGGATTTTTTCCGTCCAGCTGATTTAAATCTGCTGACTTCCTGTCCAACATCCAGCATCACTGCTGTATTTGCAATCACAGGACGTCCAGATTAAACAAACAAACACTAAAAAAACAGCAGATCACATTTACTACACGGGGGGAGGGCGTGACGGTGCATATTCATCACTGCGACGTCTCAGCGTCATAATGAGATGACGGAGGGGGGGAAGACGAGGCGTCACCAGGAAAAAAAGAGCAACTATCAGCTGAAACACGAGTCGAACATGTTCGACAGAAACAAGGAGATTTCTGCTCTGCCTTCCTGTTTCAGAAAAACATCCACCTGCTGCTCCGTGCAGCTCGTCTGAGTGTGTTTACGTTCGTTATTTAACTAAGAATTAATGTTTTTTTGTCTCCATTCAATGACGTGAGGATGTCAGAGAGGACAGCAAATCTGTCAGAGATCTCAGACCGTGGACGGAGAGAGGAGGACACATTTAAGTAAAGTGCTTCAGTGTTTGGGAGAATTATTCTGCCTGTTTTAATGAAGGCAGATATAATTAAAAGCAAAGAGGAGAAGCAACTTAAGGGGATGATGCAGCTTTTTACAGAAAGATTCTTGGAGGAGGACGTATCAGCTAGTTTAAGAAGGAGTAGTTTGTTTCTGTTGAACTAAATATTCAAATTAAAATCTAACATTTGTAATATTAAAAAGCTGAATAAAGTAAAAAAAGTAAAAACCATGTGACAAAGTATGATTGTTGTATGTCAGATGCAAAGGTATAAATATAGTTTGATGTTATTACGGAGACACAATTAAATGTCTGACTCTGTTATTAGTTGTATAGAAATTATAGCCCTTTTTCTTTTCTCAACTCTTACTCGCTTGTTTTTGTGCCTCGAACCGAAGCAAAGCTCAGCCCCGTGAGATCAGAAAACGTTTTATTTTTGCAGCAGTGATTTCTAAGAGTTTTAGAAAGCGCAGACAAAATAATCAGAAAATGTTAAAGTGCGTCGTCCTCGAGGGAAATTCCAAACAACTTGACGGTCTAAACAGAAGTCTTTTTTTCTATATTTAGTCGGTGGTTTAGTTTGGTGGTTAAAGTGTAAAAAAATCTCTTTATTTTCCTGTTCAAAAAGCTGTAAAAACGCTGTGAGTCATCAGTGTGTCTCTGCAGTCGTCTGCATATTTATTGAGTGGAGTTCACAGACTCGAGTTCAGGGCAGATGCTTCTGCTTCCAGTCTGAGATGGAGATGGAGATCGAGTTAATATAGTCGGGGGCTGCCATCGTTTCCTCGCCTGCACTTCTTAGCTGAATCACTGTGTGTTTTCACATCCACATTATGTGTGTGTGTGTGTGTGAGACTGAGATGGAGGGAGGGAGGCAGCTGGGGAGTCGGAGAGGAGGCGAGGACGGATGTGTTTGAAGGAGGAGAACAGCACTGCTGCATTGTTAGACAGATGAGCAGAAAGGGAAGAAGAAAGCCGAGCTGCAGACTCAAACAGGCTTCAGTCTGATGCATTTTACATGCAACAGATCCGCTCGCATGCACCAACACTCGCTCACCTTTACTCAGGCGCAACGAAACTTTCACATCCTGCAGCGATGAATGTAAATATTACACAATAAGCGACATCTGAGAGCAAATGATAAGTGAGCGTCATGCTTTTCTAAGGAGGTTTTAACCAGCAGAAGAGCTCAGGTAGGCAAAGAACACGTTGTTATGATTAAAGATCTCACCTGGTTTTGGAAGCTCCAGGAGGCCCCAAGGAGGAGCAGGTGGTTTCTGCTGGAGTAAAGAACATTTGGTGTCGCCATGACCGGGTACTGGATGAGCTGCAGAGAGAGGACAGATGGATTTACACACAGTTTAATGAATAAAACACACACACACACACACACACACACACACACACACACACACACACACACACACACATGAACTTCACAAAAGGACCTGATGTGGCACAACAACAGGAATCAAAGTTTATTAGTTTTTAAATTCATTTCTTGCAACTTTCACTAGTAAAATCTGCTAAAACTCCAGTGTGCAGGAT
>JAPZDV010000008.1:3314592-3340879 GCA_029814665.1 Acanthurus lineatus
ATTTTTATCCGACTTTTCTTTCCTTTTGTCAAACCATCAGTGCATAATAACAGTCAAACCATGGAGCGTCTCAAACAGCTGACAGCGATTAACAAAAATCTCACAGGTAAGTTTGTCTGAGAGGTGACGTCTCTGCAGGTCAGTTTGGATTAAACTCAACTGTTTTCAGTTTAATTATGTTGAGGTGTTTTTTTCCTCTTTCGTAACAGAGAGACGCTGTGAAGAAAATACATGTGACAAGGTGCCTATAACGTGCCCACAACCTCCTGCTGGTAAGTGATGGATTTTGCTTTTCTTACGTGTTTGCATCCTCAGATGACGACTGTAGAAACCATGACGGGTTTTCAGGCAAGATGTTAAAAAACTCTTAAAGTAGAAATCTGTTGCCTCCAAATCACACAAATTTAAACAGAGATTTGACTCACATCTTTGCTAAAAATCTCTTAAACAATCAGTCATGTCTGACTTAAACTCTTGTATAACACCAAAATTTTATAAATCTGTTAATGTGTCTCAAAAATTCTCAAAAATTAAAACCTGTCACCTCAAAGTTCCCTCAGTTTCCGAGTTACATGTGAATCTAAACAAAAACCTGTTGAATCTGCCTGAAGTCTTTGCTGTGATCTCTTTAACACAGGGTCATGTTGGAAATGTGAAGCCGGCTGGGAGCTAAATGAAAGTCAGTGCTATTACTTCTCCAAAGAAAAATTAAATTGGGAAAAAGCCCAAATTGCATGCCAAAGACATGGAGGCGACCTGGTAAAGATAGACAGCAAACCGGAGCAGGTACAACACACAGCTGCAGGTTCATGCAGCTCACCGGCTTTTTTCTATCACATCTTATGATTTTACAAGATTTCTTTGCACAGAAAAGTGATGCTACATGTTTTTAATCAACTTTGCTCTCCAGTTTTTCCTGCAGGGCAAACTAATAGAAAAGATGGAAAAGGCTGAGGATAAGTTCTGGATCGGACTGACAGACTCAGAGACAGAAGGCACCTGGTTGTGGACGGACGGTTCGCCCCTGAACAAGAGGTTTGACTGCTGTGAACACATTTTCAGTCAGTTTTTTTCTAAAGAGCAAAGTTGACAGTTTTATTGAACCAGTTCTTTATGTTTTCTTTATATCTCTTAGCTTAGAAAACTGGTCAGGTAACGAACCTGACAACTGGAAGAAAAAAAATGAAGATGGCGAGGATTGTGTCAGGATGGGGGAGACACGAGGTCCAGCAGATCAAAAACAATGGTTTGATCAATCCTGCACAGAGCGTCAGAAAAGTATTTGTGAGAAACAAGCATCCACTGGGCAGCTACAATGTTTCTGAAACGTCCTTCAGCTCATGAAAAAATCTTAGTAAGGGCTAATACACAGCCGTGCTATTTTGAATATAGATTTACATTTTATATATAGATAAAAACAATAATATTAGAAAGGCAAACCTAAAAATTCCTGCTTGCTCAGCGATTGAGAAACAGATGATCATTGTGATTTTTACCAAAACCGACCAAACTGTAAAACAATAGAATAAAATAAATCCTGAAAGTGTCTCATGGGATTTTACCTGAAAAGCAAAACTGTTAAGGAGTAAAATAACTTTATGTCCCTCTATGATGTTAGCAGACTGTTGACCGCAGCCTTTTTCTACTTAATGCTGAAGTGACAGCATCAGCATTTCTTTATGAGTAACTGTGATAGTTATTATTTAATCTATTCAGAGAAAATTACAGGCAGAAACTGTTTGTATGAGGAAGTGAAAAATGTGTTTGTGTGTCTGCAGTTGCATAAAAAGTTGTGAAATGTTGTGAAAGTTCTGCTTATCCCTCATTAAGACGGGTGAGTTTTTAGCACTGAATAAAAGATCTTTAAAGACAAACTGCTGCAGAGATGTGTTCGTACTCTGGTCGCCTTTTTCAGACGTTCAAAGGTGGAGACGACTCCACTGAAGAAAATATGAAAAATATGAAAAATAAATGTTCTGATCTCTTTTCCTCTTTCAGACGTGTGTAGTCAGACATTCAACATCTCTCTGCTTTTCTTTTCCTCTTCGAAAAGAAAAACACACACACACACACACTGACACACTCACACATAAAGGGTCAGATGAGCAGGCTGGTCCTTATCAATATTTTTATTTATGAAACTTAATGCTGAATCTCAATATTGAAGGCATCAATGTTCAACTGACTGAAGGGAAACAACAACAACAAAACCTGCTTGGTAAAATTAAAAAAAAAAAATTGAAGTTGATCTAAACCTTCTTCATCTCTTTTCAAGAGTTTTGTTAAAAACATAAAGAACCTTTTTAAGGTCCAGTTTCACAAACTTTATATGTCTACGCAGCATAAAAAAAGAAGAAAAAAAAAGGAAAAATCTTAAACTAAGTGTTGTATAAAAAGGTTTTATTTACTTAACTTTAAGAGAAAAAAAAATAATTAATGTTGCCATCCAAAGCCTGACTGTTCTGTATTTCTCTTTGATGGAATGTATTTCTAAGAACAAAACAAAAACAAACAAAAACATTTCAATCTGCACTTCAGCAGTTTGAATCCTCCTCGTCAGGAGCAAACGGCGTCATCAGACGTCCGCCGGTCCTCAGCTCTTCTGGTTTCCCCCTGCAGCTCTCGGACAGCGAGGACTCGTACGAGCACGGCCTCCATTGTTCTGTCGTCCAGAGGGGTGGAGGAGAACCACAGGGGGCTGCTGGGAGCACAAGACCGATCTGGTTGAAGGTAAAACAAGTCGGTTCGCTGCCTCACCGAGTCCGAGCTGAAGGAAAGAAGAGAAAAAAAACATTTACTAAAGAGGATCAATGACTTTTGACTGACAGGTGGTGAACTGATCACACAGCTGTCCGAAGAATCAGACCATTTACATGAAATACAACAAGCTCATATGGAATTTTCACTGGATTTTTTATTTTTTGCCCAAAGAAAATCATAAAAAAATGAGTTTTATTACTTGATTATTTTTTTTAATGATTATAAGTTCTATTTTTACCAAAATAAGCTGCAAAGAAGCTACAAACTGTTAAACGTGGAAGCCTCACAGCATTTTTTAAAACCCAGCAGCACACAGGCCTCAAAATCCCACACAGGTCATTTTAAATCCATAAGATCCCGACAGCAGGAGGACGGGGAGGAAAAGAAAAACAGCAGATAAACATTAATCAACCAAAATGCATTAAAAAAAAGTACAAACCACTTGGAGAGGTAGAACTTGTAAAGTCTGATGGGACAGCGGAGAGGGTTCTTTGTGTTCTCCATCATCTCCAGGGTTTTCTCTTTACTCTCTTTTTTCTTACGTTTCTTCGCAGGAACGCCGTCTGCGTCTACAGAAACACAAACACACACACAAATATACACACTTTCTGCAAGTGAAATCTAACAACAACATCATCTAACAGGACGTTTAAAGGCTTTTACATCTTATTTTTACACATATTTTTACATAATAATCATTCACTTCTCTTTGACTCTCAGTGTTGTTGTCACCTGGGTTAAAGCGCAGGAAGGTGGTCTTGGTGTTGTCCTGGTTGGTTCTGGTTCGGCACTCGATTTTGGCGAAGGACAGCTGACGGTGCTGCTCCACCGTGGTTAAGCCGAAGTGCTTGCAGAAGAAGAAGAGCAGAGTGTTGAGGAGGACGATGGGGGAGCACGCTCCCAACTGTTTACAGTCCCACAGAAACTCCTCCTCCACACGGGAAAGGACGAAACCTGCAGAGAGACGAAAGAGAGAAATCTGTTAAAAAATCTGCTCAATCTGGTTTAACCAGAGACAGAAAGAAGTCAGGACGACTCACCGCGGGCTGTTTCTGGGGGCTTGAAACCTTTCAGGATCTTGGTGAACTTGAAGGAGAATTTGTCGTAGATCAGGTCACTGAAGATGTTTTCAATACGACCGTTTTCAAACAGATACTACAGAGAAACACAAAGACAAAGTAAGAACTCTGTGAGCATAAACACTATTGTCTCCAATGATTTCTAAACCTGTAATTCCTGCAGGTTGTAAAGGGCCACTAAGAGGAAAAGAAGTAATGCTTTTATGTGTGTTTATTTAAACTTCCAGCAGATGGCGCTGTTAAGGGGATACAGCAAACGATGAAAACGTGTTTTTACCTTTTAAAGTGTTCAAACTTTTTCTAAATCAAAGATTAAAACCTTGTGTCTTACATCAATAAATCTGTTTGGATATATAATCTGTTTATAAAATGGTACATAACATTCACAATGTGAACCAGTTGGGTTTTAACAGTCAGCATGCAATTCACCAGAAAGAACAAAAATGATTCAGAAAGATCAAGAGAATAATGAATAAAAGACAGAAGTCTGCAGTGAAAAATGACCATGATGTAGAAAGTAATACAGTAGACATTGTACTGAACACGTGTGTTTGCTCATCTTGCCTGTTGTATGCTGAGACAAAGGTAGAACAGGCTGTCGGGGGAGTACGGCTCTCCATCAGGACGTTTCACCTCCTTGATGAAACAGCAGAGGGCGGTGCTGAGCTCGGAGGCGGAGCAGTCAAGAACATCCTCGTTTGATGTCACAGCACGAGCTAACAGACGAGTCAGAAGCGTTAGAGGACGTGGAAAGCAGCGAAAAACCTAAAATCACTTCATTCTGCATGTGATCAGTTCAGGTTTAAAGCTAAACTTATTTGTTCATTATTTTTACTTATGTTTTGGCTTTTTTGGCTTTTTTTTTGACAGTTGAGAGGCAGACAAGAAGCAAAGGATGCTGCAGTTACTGTATGCATCATGCTCCATGAACATCCAGCTAACGGAGCGATAAACCTGTCGAGTATTTTTCAACTGACTGATCAGTCTAAAATAAATGTCAAAAAATTGAGGAATGACCCTCAATGCTATTTCCAAGAGCCCCAGAGGTCATTAAGTTCAGATAATCAGACTGAACAGGAATAAAAAAATAAATGCCATAATGAGTCCAATGACTTAAATTTCTACTTTTTAAGTGACTGACTTTCCCACACCTTCACATAAACAGACAGAAATCACAGCTACATCTGATTTGGTCTGAATCGCCCTTTGCATCCTCAAATCAAAAACATAAAAGAGGTAAAAAAAGACAGAAAAACCTACATGAAACGAGGCTCAGTTTTGCTTGTGATTTCCTCCACTGGATCCATCTCTTCCAAGCATCAATTCCACTTTGGCTCCTCAGTTTGAGGCGATTCTTTGACGAGGCCTTGGAAAAGTCTTTTTCAGTTTTCTCCCTTTTAGCTGCTTTGGACATTTTACGATCCTTGGAGAGAAAGAAGAGTTAAGATTGAACCAAAGAGCCGTGAAAACAGCTTCTAAACTCACATCTCTGGTGGTTTTTCACCTCATTCTTGTGGATTTTCCCCTCGCTGTGCTGCACAGGTGAAGGGGTCGGTGCAGAGGGGGAGTCCTGTCTCATCTCCACAGCAGGATGAGGAGCTTGGTCATTCGAAGCCTCCTGATGATCTTTATGCATCTCATCACCACAGTTATTGTGATCTGAAAACAATGAGGCTGAAATAAGTTGAGGAAAAAACTGTAGAAAGCAGGAAAATGTACGTGTTTTCGTTCCCTCTGAAGAGATGCTTTTAGATCAGGTTTCCAAAAGAGACGCATGACAACTAAAGTTCTCGCTAACAAAATAAAACTGACTATTTAAGAAGAATATAACTAAAAAAACTTCTTCCTTGCTTTTGCTTCATGCTCATAAAGTTTCCTACCCTTTGAACTTTCCAAGTTTTGCTCTTTTCCCTCTTTAGTCACAGCTGTGTCCTTCTGTCTGTCTTTTGTTTTGCTCCTTTCATCTCGCCTTTTCTTCAGCTGTGGACTGAAGTTGAGCTCTTCTTCAGAAGGGTCGGGCTGGATTTTCTCTTTTGTGGATTTCACAGTTGGATCTGAGCCGTAAGGCATCGCAGGAAGAAACATGGGCACAGGCACCTGCAGCCGGGACGGATTAGAAAAGACAAGAGTTTAAAATGTGACAGTTAACATTCTGAAGATAAAAACTATTATGTTTCTTCAGAAGATTCAGATTCAAGTATTTTTCTAATCACCATTCAAGAAAATCCACAAATTGAAAAGAGTAAGAGTATTTTTCTTGCATTATAAAGCTGTTCATTGATATTATGTGTAATCACAGTGAAACAAAGTTGATGAGGGGAGTCAGAGGTGTTTCACATACAGGTACAGGAAGGATCACAGGCTCCGGTGTGAACTGGCTGTACATGTTCATCGGCACAGGAACATAAACTGGCACTGGGACAGGAATGACTTTCTCCTTGGGTACAAAGTTGTCTTCATGAAACAGAAAAAGAAAGATCAGCTCTTCTTTCTAAAATGATGATGTGTATGCATCTTTGAATGTTATTTATTTAGCTATGTTTTCATTACAGTGTCACAAAAAAGTTAACTTGGTTGAGCATTTATGACTCCTGAAGGTGAGTTTTACCTGTTTGTGCTTCAGTGTCAACCGTCTGTGTCGTGCAGGAGACGCCTTTGTTATGAACCAACGGTGTGCAGAGCATCGACTTGTTCTTCAGCTCCTTGGGGACTGTTTGAACACTAGCCTGAAGAGCACAAAAACGATGGGAAAATCTTTAACAAGAATAACAATAAATCTATCATCAAATTACAGATGATCAGCAGAAAGTGTGTGTTAAAATAATCATGCAGCTGTAAACACCTGGTTGTTAGTTATTGAGGTTATATCTTGAGTTATTCCATCACAAGTTAAACTACATCTTGTAGACAAAGTGAACAGAAGGACAATGGTATTAAATATGTGAAGAACTTTGATTATGCAGCAAACTTACATGTCCAACAACCTTAGTCTGAATGTCAGGGACAGAGACTGAGGAGAAACAACAGTCCGAGTCAGTAAAACAAACATATCCACACGACTGAAGCACATAAAGCACCTAAATTTGTGACAATGAATGGATTGAATGGATTCATTTTGTTCATACATAATGCACATTATGTCTGTGTGTGTGTGTGTGTGTGTGTGTGTGTGTGTGTGTGTGTCTGTGTGTGTGTGTGTGTGCGTACCACGTTGTGTGGAACTGGCAGAGGAACTCTGCTGCCTCGCCAAAGCTCCTGCAAGCGAGATGACGTTTGCGATGACTGGAGACGACTTGGCTGAACTCGCAGACGTGAGGAGTGAAGAGACTGTTGAAAACAAAGGAAACAAAGACGAGTCAGCAGGGGTTGTTAGTGATTGAGCTCAAGACATTTTATACAGGAAATAAAAATATTAAAAACTGTTTATTGAATCAAGTTCTCTGTGTTTTTCCTAAAGGTCCTACAAAGCAGAAAGGAGTAAATGTCAAGTTTATTTCTTGGAGTTTTTTTAAAATCTCGATGAATCAAAAGTTCAGACATAATCAGGATTTGTTGGTAATAAATGAGGCTAATGAAGCATTAAATACACAGTAACAACAGCACAAACCTGTGTTGACCATCTGCATCTTTTTGTTGCAGAAATGAAGGAGACACTTCAGGTCACAGAAGTGACTGATTTCCCCCAGCATGCAAAGTGTTTGTTTCAGTCTCCCTTCACGACCGCAGGAGTCACATTTAGCAAGCTGAGAGAAAACAGATAGTTCACAGAAACAGTTAAGTTCATTATCTGTTTTTCTGTTAATTACTATGTCAATTTCGAATATATTGTTCCGATAATATAACCAGTATTGAAAGTGCCTGGCATCAGCAAGTACACGAGTCTATTCCCTGATCTGATACCCAGTATCAGTAGAATCAGACCCTGAATAACAGATTTAAACTGCACAAACAGCAAATATCCAAAAACAGAAAAGCAACTTGTATTGCCTCAGTGTTGGTCGTAAGTTCAGTTATTCTAAATGTACCATCGGCCCTCTGGGAAAAACTATGATTATTCCAAGAAAAAACACAACTGTATAGTAGTCTAAACAATCCTGGAGAGACTGAAATCAAACACTGTCAGTATATGTACTAATGATTTATTTATTCATAAAACATTAGGTAACTATCAGTCTAAGATTGATGATTTGCAATATTTTATATGATTTCTAGATTGCTCACCCTGAGCTTATTAAACAAGATAAGTACAAAAACTAAGAAAACAAAGAAGGAAGACTTAGAGTTGCAGCTTGAACACTGTATGATCTACAATGGATGGGTTTGTGCTTTGGCTGAATTTCCACCTGTACTCACATGGCTGACGAGCGTTTTGTATTTCGAGTTGCAGTCGTCGGAGCAGAACTCCTCGTTCACGCCTTTATACTTCTCTGTCACCACCGTCTTAGAGATGATCTGACAGTAAGCACACGAGTAACAGTGTTTCCCCCACTTCTCCTCCAGTTCATGGCAGAAGAGCATCTTGCAGCCTGAGGGGGCAGAAAGCAGAAGTTGAGGGATTTTATAGTTAATCTCTGCATCATTCTGCTCTTATCTGAACCTTCAGATACTGAACTTTCATAACTATGTAAAAAACAGCGAGTGATGATCAGACATTTTTTTTCTCCTCACCGTCGCTGCAGAAGTAGCAGTCTTTATCCTCCACCCTCTTGACGTGGCAGACTATCTTTACATTCTTGCAAAATTCACACTTTTCCATGATGTTGTTGACCTTCCTGAACTTTTGACAACAGGCAAAGCTGCATACAAAATGTATTTTGTCCTGAAAACACACACAGAGTCACACACACACAAACATGTTTAAACAAAGGTCATAGTGTACATTACTGTTTCTGAGCTGCCACACAGGGAAGTTTACAGCAGGCAGGATAATAGAGTCATAAATAAAACTGTACAAATCAATGGACACAACGTGAGATTCAGTTGGGATTTACAAGCTGCACTCGAGGGCACTTCCACAATGGTGGTTAAAGAAAAGGGGAAACAAACAGTCACAAACACACAGCTTGATAGTTTTATGCTTGAGCTGCCTTTTCCATCTTGATAACAGACTCTACTCACCTTTTCCTGGACGACTTTGGGTGCAGTTTTAAAAACGCGTTGACACTGGGCGCATGTCAGCTTCTGCGGTGCTTTGAGTTTGGTGTTTTCGGTTTGATCCAAGGCCGCCGTCTGCTGAGTGGCATCACGGTTCTCCTGCGGCACGTAACAGCAAGGTTTTAAACTTACAGATCTGGTTTCTAGCATGAACAGACCCTCTAGAACAAAGCAACATGTCAGTCAATGGATCAGGACCATATTTCATCATAAAATTCAGAGTTTTGAACACTGCATACACTGCAGGTTGTATCACCTTGAAGGCCATGGCGCAGGTTAGAGTGCAGAAGTTTCTGATGGAGGAATCCGACATGGCGAGGTGGCAGGCCGGGACTGCAGACTTACAACAGTAATCACAAATCCAAAGAATACCTGCTGAGAAAAAGGGTTCATGATAGAAACTTGGACAAATGGTAGAAAAAATCACTAATATTCCAGGTAATAACATCACATGTATGCAAATATTTTTAATCTATAGTCTCAACGTTGCATTAGAAAACATGAGCTGCAACCTTATTACAGACAAAAAGAGAAACAAGAAAAGAGCAGTCGTCTTGTCGACATTAAGGTCCCGACCTGAAGCGCTGACAGCCTGGATCTTAGACACCATCACACAGCTGCTGGTGCAGAAAAGCTCCACTGCCTCCTCACTGTTTTTGCTTTCAACCATCTCTGACATCAGACGGGGAGTGCAGCACATGGTGCACGGCTGCGGGGTTTTGTTTTGCTGCAAAGAAACGGAATTTATTTTTTATAGTTTTTGTCTCTTTTTTTTGACTAAAAAAGGTTAGTTTAGTTCTGATAAAAATAAAAAGAGACCTAGACAACCACAGACCCTTAAAAGTAGTTTAGAAGCTTCACTAAAGATCCTTTTTTAAGAACAATCTTTAACATCTGACGGAAGTTTTGAGATGTTGTTACCTGTTTGAACTGGGTCAAACACTCCGCACCGCAGAGTCTTTTACTGCCATCTTTCATCTTGAGCATGATGGGTGTGCTGCAGTCACAGTAACAGTTATCACAGATCAAAAGCTTGTTCATGTTGCAGAAACGAAGGAAACAGGAATCACTGCAGATCTTGTGAACAACGTCGTTCAATACGACCTCATGATCGCTCTGCAGAAAAAAAGAACAGTGTGTCAAACTCACTTTGTAATATTGAGTCCAGTTAATCCAGACATCAACATCAACATCTCAGCAGACTGTGTTCTTCACTATGACAATTCAGAAAAATCAAAATACAATTTGATCTCAGGGGATATTTGTCCTTGTCTCTTACAATGCAACGTCTGCTGCACATGCTGCATTGTGACTGTGATGCGACTGGTGCGAGGGGTATTTTGGTGGACATGATTTTCTTGTAGTTGAAGGAGGACAAGCAGGTCTGGCTGCAGAAATCCTTCATCGTCTGCTGAGCATCAACTGGAGCCTGGAGGACGTCCTGAGACTGAGAGAGCACCCTGAGAGACGAGAAAGGACGATTTCAACTCAACATCCATGATCACTGACACTAAAATGTGTGTACAGTGTAAATGTGTGGCTGAAGTGTATTTTGAGTTTTAATTTGAACATCTAAGACTCACTGGAGGCAGAAGTGGCAGGTCTTCTTAACTTGTTTCATTTGGTAAAATTTCAAAAGGCACGAAGTGGAGCAGAAGATATCATCATGGCCCTTCCTCTGATAGACAGTCTCTCCATCTGTCAGGACCTTTTTGCAGTCGGAGCAAGATCCAGTCAAATCCGTGTGGGTGAGCGCTGGCGATGGAGGCTTGGAGTCTCCCGTCAAGGAGAAAACTGAGTCGATCTGCAAGTCCTCCTGTCGAAAGAGGATGCAGAGTGAAGGTGCAGCTGTCAGTGGACTTTGACGTGGAGTATTTGGATACATTTACATTTTACCGTTGTGTCTCTTCAACCGTTTTCCTCCTCAGTATCTGTTATTATTTATATCAGTACTCTATCAATAATCACTTAAGGCAGTGAGCCACAAACCGAATTAATGTTCAGAAAAGTATCTTTTAATAGAGAAAATCATGATAATAAGTACTGTACTGTAAGTGCAATACTATACTTTCGATTTCAATATAATACTTATAATTAAGATAGGTTACGTACTTTTTGTCCATAATTTTTACATATTGGACTTTAAATGTAACATCTGTCTCTTGATTTATGTTCACCTGTTAAAGAAAAACTTTCCATATACTGCAAACTGCATCATGTTTCCTACCTTCGTCACGTTCGGCTCATCCTTGATGTCGTCTGTGGATATGGAGGATGAGAGACTCTTGTTGTATTCCTCATCAATGGGTTCTTCTTTTATCTGGATGAGAAGTGAAGGGAGAAATCGATAAGCATCAGAGAAGTTTGTGTGGGGAACGGTGACAATTATCTGGTGTATAAACTGGTAATTCCACTTTCTAATATGTGCACACGTTAATGCAACTACAGAAAAAAATACTTAATATTTTTAGTTTTATTACTTCTCAGCCACAAAATCACTCATTTTGCTGTACAGAAATATGGGTTTAAGTCATGCCTTGAATCGGTGCTTTATAGTTATAACAGAAGATGTCATCACACATTTTACTCACGATGTCTATATTTGGTAGAGATGGCTTCTCTTCTTTAATGTCATTCTTGTCAGGTGTTGTCTTGTTTTCTGTAAAAAAAATGTTAAAAATAAATCAAATTGTGGTTTACAGAGAGATTTTTAAGAGCTAAAGACACACAATCTCAAGCCAGGTGTATATATATAAATATGAACTCTAACTTGTTAAAGAGATGGGAACAAAAAGAAGAAAGTTTCTAGTTTTAGTCAAATTCGTATCTGCCAAAGATCATCAACAAAGTAAGAAGCCTAATTCAATTCTTTGTCATATATTTTCAAACTGCTGTCAAATTGTTCTAAAATCCAGTGCACAAGTATCTAAGTAATGTAAAACTAAGGCCATAGAAAAAGTTTAAGAAGAGAAAAATTGATTTAAGTACTTGACTGGGCCTTGTGAACCATCATGCATCTGTTGCTGCAGAAGAAGTCCAGCCCGTTCTCATCATTTTCATTTTCAACCATGTCAGACATCTGATGGGACGTCTGGCACATGGGGCACAGCCGACGAGTCTTAATATCCTGCAATGTTATTAAGAAAAAGAAGAGAAACAAAGTAAGTTTCAGTGCAGAAATCAGCCATCAACAAGGTTTCTTCAAGCTGAGACATTTAGCTCATCCAGCAGGTTCAGATGGTTTTAAAACTGGTTTTGAAAATTAATACCACATATTAATGTGTCAGTTTGAACAGCGTCAACATTTCCTTGTTCTTACCTCTTTGAACTTGACCAGACATTCGTCACTGCAGATGTTTTTACTGCCTTCCTCCAACTTTAGTATGAGGCATTTTTTGTGGCAGACAGAGCTGCAGACGTCACACATGAACACGGGCAGGTTGTGCTGCTTGTGATACTTGATGAAGCACTGGTCACTGCAAAGTCTGTGGGTCTCGCTGTTGATTGACACTCTGAGTTTGCACTTGAGATGACAACATCGTAAAGAGAAAACACAACCAGTAACATTAATGGAAATGAATACCCTCAAACTTAAATAGAAGATTGAGAATGAAAAATATTTAACTTTAAAAACTTTATTTTAAACATTATATCTTATTAACATGCAACTACACAATCTCCAGCTTAAAATATATTAAAAGTATTAGATTATAATGTAAATAAAAGCTTAAAAAAGGCAATTTTTTTTCCCCCTTACAAAGCAAAACCTGGAGCACATCTTGCATACTGCCCGTCCTGCTTGAGGTGGAGTAGCCAAGTTCAACTTGGAGTTCAAAGAAGAGAGGCAGGTGTTGCTGCAGAGTTCCTTCATAGTTCCTGAATCATCCACCGGAGCCAGGATGATGTTGTGAGGACGCTCAATCACCCTGAGGGAACAAAAACAAGATGGGATTTACAGTCAGGAAGAATTCTGTCAGTGGGAATGAAGATCTTTCACCACAATCTCCTGAATTCGGTGAAGTGTTTATACAACATAACCTGCACAACATGAAGTGTTAACAAAGTCGGCCACAAAAACACAACCAGCCAGGTGATCACAAGGCTTATTTTGCAGAGAGGAAACACCGACTGCATGTTTCTGTTGGTGTTGTCTTTGTTTCAACTGAGTGTGTGTCAAAAACACAGAAAAACATACAAGCCCCAACTTTTAGATATTTCTGTCATATATAAGAAAAAAAAAAGGAAACTGAAAAATATCAATCATGAAGGGATGGAACGATGAAATGTTTAAGGACGGACAGACTGTCAAAATAACAGTTTTTCTAAACTTTGGGAAAACAGTCTGAATGTGATTGTTATCGTTGTCTTTATGTCTTTGATACAATTACATACACATTGAATCAAAGAAAATTAAACAAATAAATATGAAGAGGAGCAGGGACATACAGACACATTAAAACATGAAGAAAAACGTCCTGGACTTACTGAAAGCAGTTGTAGCACTTCTTGGTGATTAAATTGCTGGGGTTTGTTTTAAAGAAGCAAGCGTCCGAGCAAAAAGCCTCCGATGAGCTGCTCGACCGGTGAAGAAACTGTTCTTTTGGCACTTTCGCTCTGCAGACGGAGCATCGTTTCGGAATGTTGAGTGTTTGTGTGTTGGCTTTAGCGGCTGCAGATGCATCGTTTTCATCGGCGGTGGAGTCTGAAGCGTTTACATCCTCCTGTGGGATGATTCACAGTGGTGCAGTGATGAAGGAGCATTCCTGAACTTTGTCTTAACCCAGCTAAGCCTTACTTATCAGAAAAGCTTTTGTCTCTCTGCTTTGTTGCTGTGCCTCAATCAAGGAAATGCACAAATACTGTATCTTCTTTATAAACTGTAATTTACTGCTTAAAAATTTACTCAAGGTATTCAATTGTAGCTCTTACCTTACTCTTTGAACCACCTGAACTTGTCCTTCCTGGATAAAGAAATAAAAAAACATGAAATTCTGTTTACTGCAAAAAACAAAAAGTTTGCACTAATTAATCCAGAAATGATTCTTATTGTGCACTTTTAGGTAATAAAAAAGATAGACTGAATAGTTGAAAAAATGTTTTTAAACACTCTATGATGTAGTTGTGAGCAGATATAAGGACGTTTAAAGTGTGACCCCCTCTGACTGGCTGCTCTTGTCAGATCAGACTCTCATTGGTACTGGTGTTTAAATAAGATGAAAATTGCTTCTTATTTAATTTTTCTGGGCCAGGAGGAACTGACCTGATGCTAAATTAAATTCAAAGTAAAATATATTTTACTCAAAAGTTTCTGTTTTCATAATATACCCAAGCTAATGGAGACTGTTCAGCCTTACTGTAAAGAAAAATGTACTGTCTTGTACCTTGAGGCTTGTCTGCGATTGCTGGCTGTAGCTTGTACGATGTCACACAGAAACGAGTGCAGAAGAGCTTCACGATGCCCTCGTCGCTTTTGTAATGAACCATTTCTGACATCAGTAGAAGAGTGTGACACATTGTGCACTGGTGGGATGTCGTGACTTTCTGTGGGTTAATAAAAAAAGAAAACAAAACTTCAGGGACATTGCATTCTGCCTTGTGATTTAAGACCACAGTTTAAACATTTCTGCACCTCTTTGAACTTGTCCAAGCATTCATCATTGCAGATCATTTTGGTCTCCTCCTCTAGCTTCAGCTTTAGCGGTTTGGTGCAGGTAGAGCTGCAGTTGTCACAAAAGGCTGCGCTGCCCCGACGGAAATTATCCAAGCAGGAGTTGCTGCAAAACTTGCGGACTGCCTCACCGAGGGCCAACTCACATGTGGTCTGTGGAGAATAACCATCAAAGGGTAGTGAGTCTGACAAAGAGTTCACAGCTTAAATGAATGGTTTTGTTGGTAGTCATTTGAAAATAGATTTGTTTTACGCTTACAGTGCAGGATTTTTTGCACATGCTACAGGCTGTCTGCGGCGTCTGTGAGGACCTGCTGTTGGACTTAAATGAGGACAGACAGGTTATACTGCAGAAGTCTTCCATAGTTCCTTTAGTGTCCACTGCAGCCATGATGAGGTCCAGAGGCTGTGATATTGCCCTGAAAGACGGAGAGATGAAATGACCAGCAGTTTATTTAAATTTGTTTGTTTTAGCCAATTCCTGTGTTTTAATCCAGATTTTTCCGAAAACATACACATTTTAGTAGATTACTGTTATTTTCTGTTGTTAAAGGTAGGAAGCACTGGTTGTTCAAATCAAAAACATGAGTAAAAAGCAAAACACATAGGCAGACTTTGACTGATGAGCAACAATTGCACACCAAGCCTGGACCAGTAAATTTCCCACTATGAGAAAATAACTAGAAACAAACGGTCACCTGTTTAAAAATAACATTTAAAGACTGAATCATTACAAATCTTCGTTGTACTTTGAGATGATTCACAGACTTACTTGTGACAGTAATAGCAAGTCTTGGGGACTGGTTTGTTGTTGGGGAACAGTTTGAAAAGGCAGTTTTTGGAGCAGAAGACGTCCATGAATCCCTTCTTCTGGTAAGCCGTCTGGCCTTTCATCATGCTCTTCTTGCAATGCGAGCAGCTCATCTGCACTGACTGAGATGCAAAAGAGTGGATAAGAATCACAGGTTATTTAGTCAGTTATGTTGGGATGGTTTCATGTAAAAGTACTTTTAGTTTATCTTATGGAAGAGTTTATTATTTAAAATCTGAAGATGTTCCTCTACCTTTGCATCGCTGGGCTTACTGGTGTCTGTGGATGCCGAGGATATTGGACACTGGTCGTTGTCATCATGTTTATCATTCACTGGCAGCTTGACAGAGTTACATGTAGATGTTGATGGTGAAACGTGGACTTGAGCCTGCAATTTCTCCAAAGAGAAAGAAATTAAAAAACTAATACTTGGAAAAATGTGATGCTTGTCCGATAATGATGACATTTGATTTTAAAATCAGGTATTGGTGAAATGTTTTACACCCTCGTCATTTATCATTTTTAGGCGTGTATAATAGAAGGTCAGACACTACAGATAAAAACCCACAGCTATTAATGAGCAAGGTAACATCCATTGTAGACAGCCTGTAGACACTAAGAGTAACATGGTTGCAAAAAGTGTTTTTATAAAGAATGTTTATACTCAAAACCAGTTTTAATTATGACAGAAAATGGCAAATATTGAATACTCACAATGTTCAGTTTTGGGATTAATATCTTCACTTCTTTAATTCCAGCAACTGCAGCTGATAATTGGCTCTTCTTTTCTGTAATTGATTTAAATATGATTGTAAAATGTGTGTACTGTAAAATCACATTCTTTTTAAACAAGTCATATGCTACTTATGACGTTCTATTAAAATTTTGCTGATATTGATGATCTTCAGAGGATGAAACCTGTTGACTTTGATTCCCTGAGTTTTCTTCTTGTGCCACCATGAGGTCGATGTTTTTGGAGTGAAATCTATTGGCAATTATTGATTGATCTGCTGTAAAGGTTTGCTTTAGGTGCCTGTGGTCTATTTGGAATAAGTTCTAATGAATTTGGCAATACAATGACTTTTCTTCAAGATAAAAGTTTAAACTTATTCATTGAAATAGCTTTGTACCTGTTTGATGCTTTGTAGAAATATTCATGATTACCTTACAGTGTATCCTAATGACTTTGGTGAAAAGTTACTTTTCCTCTAGAGATACTAGATTGTTTTTACCTGTATTTAAAACAGGAGAGGGACTTCTGCTGTCCACATCCATCCAGTCATTTTGTTCCTCTACTTTATTTTGATCTTCTCCCTCCACATCGCTCACTTCATCCATGTCCATGCTTTCTTCAAAGTACCCAGCAGAGGTGTAACTGTTAGGTGAGCTGTTGGTCCTCTTGGTTTCACTATTGTCATTGTCCTGCTTTGTCATATCTTGTTCATCTGGTATAAACGGTGTTGCTGCTGTGTTTTTTGACTCATCTTTTCCCTCGTTTCTATCAATGTCCCCATCTGAGTCAATATCAAAGTCAACATTCATGTCCTCATCATAATCACTAAAAGAAATCCTTGATGCGTCTTCGTTGATACGTGACGGTGCTTCCTCAGGTGTGTTGACATCATGACTCACAGGCATTTCCTCTGGCCCACTATCCTGGTCTGGGTTCAAAACCTCATTGTTCTCATCAGAAAATTGTTCTTTGTTCTTCTGCTTCTTCCTCTTCCTTGATTTACCATGCTTCCTCGGAGCAATATCTTGGCTGCTTTTCTTGGGTTTAGAAACAGAACCTTTTGCAGAGAAAAGACCTAGAGGGAAATTCAGGCACAGCAGTGTGAGAAATATTTATTTTTAAACATTTTTTTGATATACATCTCAGCCATTTTTGTTTTCTTTAACTGTCTGTGGCGTAGCACTGTATGTAACACCATTAAAATCTTACAATCAGTTTTAAATAGCAGGTCTGGATTAGGAAGAGATTAGCAAATCTATTTACTTTAAAAGCAACACAATCCTTAAAAGGGTAAAAGGAGAGTATGAGTCTTTAACATACTGCTCAGGCGAAGGTAACTTTCTGATTCTTCATTGTCCTCATCATTTTTTCCAGGGTTTTCCAAATCCTTGTCTGCCACCAGTTCATCTTCAGAGGAAGGCAAGATACAAATTTATGAATGAAAACATCTACAGTGTCAACAGAACTAGGATGTTTCAATCAATGTCAACATATTTATAAAATAATTCTAATACCGTAACTGCTTTTATTTCGATAAAGCAAAAACATACAATAAATGTCATTTGGCAGTTAAGTTCCCTGTACACAGATAATGGCAAAAGTTTAAAAACTATTTTGCAGCACAGGCTTGAATGTCCACAAGGTCTTATGTTTCTTTCTTTACTTTTTTAAAAATATAAATATAACTTTATTGTACAGCATCTTATTTAAAGGACTTTATGAATACATTTGAATAAATAAAATTGCTCTTCAAATATCAATATGGTTGTAAGATTTCAAGGATAAACACATTTTTGGAGTAACACTCAATACAAACACAACTGTCTTAATTTTAAGAAAACCCCACAGGACACCCTTAGATGCTGAGCTGGATACATACCTGCAAACGGAATTTCCTTGAGTGATTTTCCCTCAAATCTTTCAAAAGATCCATCCTCCATTGCTGACAGTAGTTCTGAGATTTTTGCAATGTCTTCGGCTGCTTCTGGTGTCTGATAATAATCGCTGTCGGTCTGGATGTCACGACCCAGCAGTTTGGCTAGCTGAACAAGCCCATCATTTGTGAGGCTGAGAATCTGGAAAAATCTTGCAATTTGCCCACGAAAATATATGGACTTGAGGCTTGATATGCTGCTTGCACCACACTGATTAATATAAGAGTTGTAGAATCGAAAGCTATTGTCGAAGCTTGAACACATGGCGACAGGTTTTGCAAATAGGAAAGGATTGTTTTGATGTACACCACATGTGTGTCTCTTGTCAATAAGCAGAGTTATTGCAGAGAGCAGTTTAGGGGTCAACATAACAACAACTTTTTTGCCCTTGTAGGTCACACAGTTGATTTTCACAAAGTGCTCAGACAGAGCTTGATCAAACTGTGACTGGCAAACAGCAGCATCTTTATGAGGCTCCGTCTCATTCCTTTCGTTGAATGACTTGACTGTTACTTTTGCAACATCGGCCATATTTTTGTTTAACACCATCACTTGAACAGAGATCACTTTGAGAAGTGCATTGTAGACTTCAGGAATCTCATACGTTGTCAGACTTTCAGTGGCAGAGGCAGCTACTTTCTCCATGTACTGATAGTAAATCTGCACATCTTGTATGAATGATATGGTCGATGGGTAGTCTATGCTTGATGGTATGACGCTCAATTCTTCTTCACACAACTTCAAAAATGAGTTTGCTTGCTGAATCGTCTGATTATCAGCATCTTCTTTTAAAGCGATGGCAAAATTGAGTAAACCAAGTTTCTTAAGCGTATTTCCAAAATACCTTGCTACACTTGGTCTGTCGTAGCACTTTGTCTCTTCGTTGAAACGAGAAAGCTCTTTGAAAGCTTCAACAACTTTGCTGAAGTTGCTGGGTTTCATAGCATCTTCAAAGCTATGTACTGACTTTTTCCTCAATGTTAACAAGAGTCTTCCCATGAGCCTCAGCCTGTATACGATAGTGGTCTGTTGTTTTGTTGTTTTTCCTTTGCTAATATGCCACAAACACCGTGCCAGCTGCGATATAAGAGGCTCATTTTTAACTACAGATCCAATCTCATCTTCCTTTACTCTTTCTAACAACTTACTCAAATCTGGAGACATTTCTTCAGGGTATGTTGATTCTGCAGCTGCGACCAAAGTTTGGACATTTGTTTTGCTACATGTTTGAGGTATTATGGACTTCTTTGAAGGACACCTTGCCATATGTCGCTGCATATCTGTACGTGTGTACATGTTTTTGCAATATATACAAAGTGCATGTGTTTTGGTATTGACAGAAATGCCAGATATTCTTTTTCTTACTTTCAATTCACCCCGGTTAGTCTTCAAAACCTCCTTATTGTGTTTGTAATTTCCTTTGTTCCGTAGCTTAACAAGAAGCCTTGCCCGCTCCTTAGAGTTTCGAGGTAGTGCAAATGCTTTAGCTATGTCTGGTTCCTCATTTCTATGTATGTAGAGGTGACGACTCACTTTACTTCGAGCTTTTCCACAAACGTAACAATAATTTCTGTTGGTGATTTTTTTTGGCTTTTCATGAGAGCTCAAGCCATCAGAGCCATCACCAGCCTTGTCCTCCTGCTGAACATATGATGCATCGAAGGGTTGCTGCTCAGAGCCCTGCAGAGAAGAAGAATCTGGATCTAGATTGTTCTTGATTTTCTGATGCTGCTCGTCGATGCTGTAAGAACTGTCATCACTACTTGGGTCACCATCAGGTATGAACTCATCATCACTGGAGGATTCTGCAGAACTTGAGACATTTTCTGAATCCTCAACCTGAAATAATAGAGAAGTATTTAGTACAGAAGTACTAAATCACAGTTCTTACTGTCCCCACAAACAGTTGGCTAAAGACTGTAGGCACATTGAATTATCAATTAAATGCTGAACAAAGTAATTCTGACCATTATTGTGCTTAGTAAGTATTACATTTAACACCTACATGTTCATCCATTGATGAGAATGCAGCAGCTTTTAGTTCCGTCTGTGATTTATTCAGTACCTCACTGGATTTCTGTAAAAAATAAGGCCGAAGGTCATGACGAAATTTGAAACCACAGCATGACAAATTGATGATAATGGACAAACACTCCCTTTTTAAAAAACGCAGTAAATATTTAAAAAATTAAAAGCAAATTGTGTTGCAGAAAATAAACTAACCGTCAGGCGCCAGGGGTAAGGAGCATCTCCATAGTTGTAAGTTATCTCTTTGCCTGGAACTATTTTCTTCATTGCAAACAGACACAAGTGTGGTGTTCCATCACAAACAATTTTCCTTATTTCACAGTTGGGATTTATATGATCATCATTCACAAGTCTTCCAAGACTCCCATCCTCCTCTGAAGCATCAATTCTGCAAGTAAAACATTGAAACATCAACCACTATTAAAATGGCTGTTTTATCACACTGCCGGAGGCTGATGATGTTCAGCTTTTTCCATTTATATCATTCAAGACAGGGCCACAGACACCCGTTGTCTAATAATATTTAAATTTACTTATCAAAGTAAAGTTACTCTCTGCCTTCCTTTAAAAATTTCACATGCTGGTTAAAATTTCATCAAAAAAATGTACTGAAATTTAAAAAATGTACTGAAATTAAAAATTGTAATTTCATTAAAAAATTTTCAAAAAAAAAGGAATTTAAATAGTATGGGCTGTAAACTTACTGCCAGTTTGTTCCATTCCATGAGAAGTCAAACAAATGATGGTTCAAAGTATCACCACTATTTTTTCTGGTGGCTTCTATGTGAGAGATGTTTCCTCGATACTCAACAACAAAGGTAGATGCTTCAATGGATTCACGAGTAAACACACCTCTTCCTATAAAAGAATGCAAGCAATAGAAAAATAAAGTCCAAGTTACATGTAATTGTTATTATTTTTTTGAGTTTGAGTTAATGTGTTAATAAGGCGTTAACTCAAACTCCTTTTAACGGCACTAATTTTTTTAACATGCGATTAACGCACGCACGGTCTGTGCCTTGCCAGCTCCTGTAGTTTCAGGAAGTGGCGCTAAAATAACATTGCAAACGGTTACAAAGCTTAAATGGATACAGAAAAGGGACTTTTGAATGGAAAGTTTAGCTTTAAAGTTTTGCCCAATGGTTCATTTGTATTTATTGTAAATGTGAACCACCGGAGCACGTCCAGTCTTAAATACCACATGATGGCCAAGGAATTATTATTTTCCTCTCCAATTTTTTCTAGAGTATAAGAAACACAATAAATATTGTTAAGTTACATATAGAGCAGGGTAAAAAATTTGCAATTAATTTGTGATTAATTGCGCGTTAACTCAGGACACTAATGCAATTAATCCCGATTAAAATTTTTAATCGACTGACAGCCTTAGTTGTTATTAACGAAAGGAATCAACAACAATTAAAAATTACTTTTACTTAAGTGTGAATTCCTCAAATCAGTCATTTCAGTCAACTTAAGATTTTTTTTTCTTAGGTAAGCCATTATCCACAGCCTGATTGAGAGGAAATAACCCTCCATAAAACAGGTGGTTGTAGTCCGTAATAATTATTTAAAAACAACAAAGACAAAAAAAGAGGCCATTGGACCGTGCATATGAAAGCTTTTATGATGAAGCAACATAAGCCTACTATTTTCTAGCCACTTAAACATTTTTGTGATATACATGCTTCTTATTAAAGAGGATTTGCCTTGCTACATCAGTGTGAAAATATTTCAGTATTGGTATGACTGATGAAAAATGAGAAATGCCTATTCATGTCTCTTTTCCTCAATATTATTTCTCTTTTTATGCCTAATTCCCTTAGCTGAATAGCTAATCGGAGTGATCCCTCTCTCCAATGGGTTCCACTGCCAATTCAACAAATTCCATTGGCCGAAAAGCTGCCAACAAGAGTCAACAAGTTAAAATGCTCCTGTACCACACAGACCAGATCTACTGCTTAGCATGTTGTACCCTATAGTGCCAAGGTAGCCATGAGTGCTGACCAACGTTTTGACTAACGTGGCTTTTAATCAGTAAATATACACACTGTCATTGAAGATTTAATTCATAAATAACTTACAAATTAATTCTTCTACTTTTAGGGCACTGACTTAGTTTTTTCATATTTCGGCAATATTAACTTTAGGTCTACTATGGAATGAGTTGCACAAAAGACATTTTCCTACAAGATCTTATAACATTTTATGCTGTACAATTCCACTTTCATGTATATGTAAATTGTGTTTATAGTTGTAAATTTCTTTGTGGCTGTCTAAGCATATATTGTACATTTGCTCTTGTGTATGGATCTCTTTAGGTCTCTAGATGTTAAAAAATAATTTAAAATAAAAACCTTTAAAGGGGTCAATAAACTTTTCCTCCAGGAAGGCTTTGTCTCTGCAAGACTTGATGTGCTCTTGGGCATCTTGCTCTGGGGTCAGTTGCCCTCTCTGCTTCTTCACAGCAGCTTGTTGTTCTATAACACCTAGAAAAGCATTTCAAAAATTTTAAATATTAAAAAAAGAATTGAACATGCAAGCGCTGGTGTTAACACAAACCCTGTGTTTGTCTTGGGAAACTGAAAAGACATTCAGTCTGTCATACGGTATATTTTAGTTTTAAACAGGAATAGTCCATTTCAATCACACCAGTAAAAATTTGTGTACAACTTAATGCAATGTGTAATAGCTTAAATAATGCTGTGGAAAAACTCTGCATGTTTTTCCTAACTTAAGTTGCATTGGGGTGGGAACAGGGTTGCAATCAAAGGTGAGGATACACCTATTTTACCACAGTAAAATAGGTGTAAAAAGGTTCTATCTTCAGGACCTACCAGCCTGTGGAAGTAAAAGATCTGACTCTTCATTGTCCACCTCAGGATCATTGTTTTCAGGGTTGTCTTGCTCCAAATCCGGCTCCAATACATCTTAAACAAAAAGGAAGACACAGTTGGTATTCTTTTGCTGTTTTAAAGTTGATTGGTCTCTACAAAAAAAACACTGACTGGTTAAATTTTTGTATTACACATACCCTCAATCTCAATTTCTTCCAGAGAGTTTCCTTTGAATTTTTCAAGAGAACCCTTTTCCATTGCCAGAAGAAGTTTTGCTATTTTTGCAAGGTCCACAGCTGCTTCAGGCAAGCGATAATAGTCTTTGTCTGCCCGAATAACATGGCCCAACAGTTTAGCTAAGTGACACAGCTCATCGTTCTCCAGGTTCAGAATCTGAAAAATTCTTGCTATGTGCTTGCTAAGCTGCCCTGACCTGAGATGCTCTGGGTTCTTTGCACGACACAGATTTGAGAATGCTTTGATGCAATATGTTCCCGTGTAATAACTAGTAGGAGAAGAGTCAGGCCTAGCAAACAAGAAAGGATTGGCCCTGTGTACGCCACATGCTTCTCTCTTGCTCACCAGCAGTTTTACTGCACTTACAAGTTCAGAGGTCAACAAGAGAGCAGCATTTTGGCCAGTACTGCTCAGAATATTTATTCTGATGAAGTGTTTTGACAGCAGGGTAGAATCACCCCTTTTGTTGAATGTCTTCAGTGTCATTTTGGAAACCTCAGGTGCACATTTGTTTAAGACTGACACCTGTGCGAGTGTAACTCTGCAAAGTGCATTATAGACCTGCAAGCTTTCATTACTCTTCAGGCTTTCAATGGCAGAGGCTGATACTGTTTCCAGGTAACTGTAGAAAACCTGCACATCACGTGTAAATGGTATGGTAGACGGTTTTTTTACTGTTTGTCCACTCTGCAAATTGTAAGCTTTTTTTGAGAGAAGGGCACTCCATTCTTTTGCACACAACTTCATGAATTTCTCTGTGCCTCTCTTCATTTGCTGATTGCCATCAGCTTCAGCAAGGACACTTGCACCTATCTGTTTGAGTGAATGTCCTAATTTCAGAGCAAAACTTGGTTTGTTATACCTCTTTGTTTTTTCATCAAAACCAGAGAGGTCTTTGACAGCCTCAACAACTTTGTGGAAGTTCTTAGGTTTGATAGCATCTTCAAAGCTAAATACTGACTTTTTACGCAGTGCTATCAAAAGTCTTCCCATTAGTCGTAGCTTCTGTCGGATGTAATCGTGTTTATTTTGATGGTATTCATACTTCTTAGAAAGATGCTGTGCCAGTTGTATTATAAGGACATCTCTGAAAACTGTGAGCGTAATGTCATCTTGTTTCATATTTAAGAGCATCTTTCTTACGCTAGATGGAATTTTTTGGGTAAATGGTGACTCTGCAAGCGCAATTTCATTTAATATTCTTTTATTACCATCTTCTGCAGAGTTTGAGGTTTCTTTTGAAGGACATCTTGCTACATGCCTCCACATTTCCTGACGTTTAAACATGCCTTTACAATAAGGACAGTGCACGTGTGTTTTAGCACTGACTGCAGAGGTTGTTGGTCGTCTTTGCAACTTTAACTCACCACTGTTATTCTTTAACACCTCCTGATTATGTCTATAATTTCCCCTGTTCCGTAAATCTTGAAGTAACTTTTTCCTTTCTTTGGACTTTTTGGGTAACGCTAAAGCTTTAGCAATTTCAGGCTCTTCATCAGCATGCCTCAATAAATGTCGAGCAATTTTAGAACTGCCTACCCCACAAACATAGCAAAAATTTTTGCTGGTACAGGAAGGGTCTTTTATCTTTTTTGTAGCTTTGCTTGGTCCATTGTCTTCATTCAAACTGTCTTCATCAGAGCTGGAAGCAGCCTCGTCCTCCTGCTGCGTCATTGAGGTCTCATTGGGTTGCATTAGCGCCCCTGCCATCTCTTGAGAAGAATCTAATGCTGAGTGTGAACTGTTGCCAAAGTCAAGCTGATGGTTGATGTTGGCAAAACTGTCATTTTCACTGTCGGGCAGTCCTTCATTATCATCATCAGAGTCAGAATTTTCAAAGGTGGAAGCTTCAGAATCCTCAAACTGTAATTACAGTAAAAGCAAAAAAATTACATACAGTAAATTACTTTACATATACATGCTGAGAAAACCATGCACTCTACAGCTCAACAATTTTCTTATTATGAGATTACCAGACAAGCAGCATAGACTTCAAGAGGTTACTAAGAAGCCACATCTTTTTTAAAACTATTGATCTATATGCAAGCCTAAGAGTTGCATGAGAGCATTTGTGCCAATGTTGCAGTACTGTCTTGTTTTCCGGAGCAGCAAGAGCAGACAGCTGTGGTAGCATAAAAGTCTGTGCATGAATTACTTCATCCATCGTAGGACTTTAGCAAATGTATGATGCGATGGAACATTAAATAACTCTTACCTGTCTGGCAATTTTGCACACTACAAATGTGAGTGAGTTAGTATACTGCCACAATTAAATCACACACAGTGTTGGTCAGATGTACGGAAACCCCAGGTGTTAAACAATAAATAAATACATAAGGCTAAATTTAACAAGTCACCAGATAAACAAAGACAGGCTATTACAATACAAACAGAATAAAATCACCAGATTGTGAAATAATCCAATGTCAATGATGATGATAGTTCCCCTGCAGATTCAAAACTGAACACTGCACACCTACCGCTGAGCGCCATGGGTAAGAGGCATCTCCATAGCTGTACGTTATCTCTTCTTCTGGCAATATATCTTTCAGTGAAAACAGGCACAAGTGTGGCTTTCCCTCACAAGGAATTATCTTCATTTCGCAGTTGGGATTTTTGTGATCATCATTAACAAGTCTGCCAAAGGTACCATCATCCATCGAAGCATCAATGCTGCAAGAAAAATACTCTTAATGAAACTTCTTTAAATCAAGCAGCATTTTTTTTTGACAAAACTGACAAAAAAGCAGATAACTTACGTCCAGTTTACTCCTTTCCATGAAAACTCAAACAAATAATCGCCATTCTTTCTCTTAGGCTTTGCACCTTTGTGAGAAATGATAACCCCTCGATACTCAACAACAAATGTGGACCGTGCAATGGCTTTGCGGGTAAACAATCCTCTCCCTAGAAAAACAAACAAAAAACATAAAAACACTTTGTCCAGTGTAATGCTGGTCCAAGTAGTAGAGCAATAATAACTTGCATAACAATGACA
Organism: Acanthurus lineatus; assembly: GCA_029814665.1. Taxonomy (NCBI): domain Eukaryota; kingdom Metazoa; phylum Chordata; class Actinopteri; order Acanthuriformes; family Acanthuridae; genus Acanthurus; species Acanthurus lineatus. Next base: position 3,340,832 of record JAPZDV010000008.1, read on the forward strand.
CTATGTCTGTGTAGCTTCTCATTCATCCAGGTCATGATTATCTTGAAG
>JAPZDV010000008.1:3341022-3369215 GCA_029814665.1 Acanthurus lineatus
AGTCCTTTGGAACTGAAGAAGCTTCTTGGATGAGAAGTGAAACGTCTTCCCAAAACTCAACATAGTCCAGTTGCCTTATTTTTGACTCTTCAAGATAACCATGACACTGTTTCACATTTAGTAAACAAATTTATTTTTGGGTCAAGAAACAGATATTCTCTCTGGCCTAAAATTACACTTAAAAAAGATTTATTCTAATATTTTGTGATGGGTTAATTTCAATTTTCAAAAAATTTGCAGTGTTTACCACTAAACTAAGTTGTTGTATATTTTCCCAACATGTCTTAAGACAACTCCAGAAAAACAGGAACATATCTATAACAGTAGCAAGTTTGTGCCCAAAACACACTTGATTTAAGTTGTGAATCATTAACATTTACAATGAGTTTTGACAGACTGACTACCACACCATGTTTTCAAGTAATACAAGAAAACAGCAATATCATTACAGAATCTGCTTGCAGAAATGTACATCTTACCTTTAATAGGGTCTATAAACCTCTCTTCAAGAAATGACTTGTCTCGAAAAGCAATTATATGCTCCAGGGCATCTTGCTCAGGAGTCAGTTTCCTGGTCTTCTTTTCCATGTTGGCTAAAAAAAAATGTGCAAAAGATACTATGTTAAGTTTGTATGAGATCTGTTGTATGTTGTATGAGCACACTGTAAATTTATCACACACAATAGAGCAGTTTTGTTCATGTTTTACCAGTATTTTTATTATTCCAATGCAGCTTTTAATCAAAAGGCTAGTTAACTAAGACACACAGGGCGTACTTAGTACACCATGTAATATACAGGGATTATGTCTGTAAAAAAGGGACAAAATGCCCAATAAAATCGGAAATAAATGAAAACAATATGTCTAAGATGTATTTCAGGTGTGTGCACATTAACTTGGTAAATTTTAACTCATATAAGTGTAATTCATAAGTTTGTTCCATTTTCTAACATGTACTACCACTCCTGATATGCAAAAAGTTCCCCTGTATAATATTCCGGTTATTTTAGGTTAATTTGGTTCAGGATAGGTAATACATAGACATTAAGAAGCTTTTCACTATCTAGATGTTATACTTATCCCTATTGTGAGTTTTATCAGGTTGAATAAAGTATTATTTCCAGTCTCCATTTGCTGCCATGAACATAAACAAAGGAAGTTTACATGTGCTCAAGCAGCTTCATGTGTATAACTGTGGAGATGACCTGAAAGAAATGTGCAACTAGTTAGGCTACCTGGCTTTACTGGCTGTTGTCTGTCCTGTAAATTGTTATCCACTTATACTTAATCAAAGCAGTTATGTTAAGACAAAGTTACATGTGTACACACGCCTTGCTAGCATGCTAACACTAACTAGCAAGGGGGGAGAAAGCTAGTAGTGGTTTTTGCACCACGTGTCCTATTGTGTTTGACATATATTGGTGTAGTTCGATGTCACATATATCTTTTAAATAGCAACATTTACCTCTGCTTCAAAATCCCAGGGTGGAGGCAAGAATTACATGGGTAGCTGGGACAGCTGCGGCCATCTTTTCTTTCGTCTTTCGTGAGACCCCGTGCCGATGACGTTGAATAAGCTATCGCGAGCGGCGGCAGTTGTATCCAATCACCGATTGAAACGTCAGTGACTTACTCTGATACAGCGAATCTGCAGCCGTGTGTTTGTCAACCACGGGGGGGAAGCGGAGGACCGTCGTACTCACGAAATTACTGGTATGTGTGGTTTATAGGGACGCACAAAGAAAATGTCTGAACACTAACAGCTCCTCCCAATCAATCGCACGCATTTATCGTAAATATCATAATACACATGCAAATACATAGTAACCTCGACTACCGTAACTGCTGAGTCTCACAGGCCAAACATTTTAAAAGTTTTATTCAAAAAGAACATACAATAGAAAATATTCAGAACCTTGGCAGCCACACTGTAAGGACTGGGAGTTAATATAACTAAGATATACATGAAGGGACAGTATCTCTCTACTTTATTTATACATATACCAGTCTCCTGGTTATGCAAAAAAAAAAAGGTCTAAAAGGACATTTTATATGAAATACAAGGAATATGTCCAACAAAAGTTACTCAATATTGAAACACTTCTGTTCATTTCAGTGTTTAACGAACAAAGGGGGTAAAGTTGTGACGTTCTTGCAAACTGCATGAGTTGTGAAACTTAAAACAATAATATGATCAACACCTCAAACTTGGGTACAATTAAGTCTATGACTTCAGTAGATTTCCAAGAGTTATTAAATGTGTAGTTTAATTCCTACACATCCGGGGATGCTTATGATTTTGCAACACTCCCTATGATGTAAATTTGCAAAAAAGTTGGGTCTGGAAATGAGCATTTGCTCTTTCAAAGACTGAGACCTAATCATGGCTTCAATGCATTGCTGAAAAGCAAACTATACTGCAGGTTTGTCATTTAACATGAAGACTGACAATATACATCTACATCACAGACAGTTGTGTTTCAGTTTGTCATTGTGGATGGACATTTACTAATAACAGAATTAAAATTGTTTTTCATTATAGTGCTTTCAAACAAAAAATCACCACCCCAAAACTCAATTTTCACAAGAATTTAAGGAATCATAATATGTGAAAGGAAAAGGTTAACATGATACATGAGAAGTAACCATTCGGCAGATAAAACACAAAAGTACAGCTCTGTGTCCTGCTGAGCAGTAGTAAACAGTCTTGCATCTTAGTTCTGTACAAACACTGTGCCTTTGAATTTTTTTTATAAATCCTGATCAACATGTGGTTTTGAAAGTATGACTTTATTTGCCGTTCAGCACAATGTAGTTATACATATGAGTAATTTATTTTGTTCATGTTTATCGGACCATGTTAAAAATGAACATCTCAGATAATCTACAAACATTTACACCAAAAGCTGCTGCACCAATAAAAGGTAACATCTGTTGACAGGGCTTGTTATCAATCAGAGTCCTGATCTTTCTCTCCAGGTATAAATGGCGGGTCATCGGGTGTCTGCTGCTCCATCCCTCCCTCTTTCCTGAGTTGGAGCTCTCTGACGGTGAGGATGCGAATTAACATGGTTTCCATGGTGCTGTCATCAAGAGGAGTGGAGGAGAACCACAGCGGGCTGTTTGGGACACAGCAGCGCTCAGGGTGAAGGTAGAACAGGTTGGTACGCTGCTTCACCGACTCTGAGCTGAACAGAAGACAGTTTTTCACGTTTACATGATGACAAGAGGACAGATTTAACAGCATCTCAGTTAATTTCAGTCATAAGTCTGTGATAGACACAAATGAACCTGGTTAGATAAGACAATCAGCAGTTTTAAATTCTGTAGGAGAAACTCAACAACTCTTGTTTGTTAATATTTGGACCTCCGTTCAGTTTGGTGCTGTACTCACCACTTTGAGAGGTAGAACTCGTAAAGTCTAACAGGACAGCGGAGGGGATTCTTTGTGTTCTCCATCATCTCTAGGATATCCTCTTTATTCTCCTCCTCCTTACGCCGCTTCGTTGGAACTTCTGTATTTGATACACATTACAATCACAATACACATTTGCACCACATTTCAATCAAATTAACAGTTAACTGTTGTGGCAGCACAGTTGGTTTGAAAAAAAAAACACATCCAGAATAACACTACAGGGAAATCTTGTTAAGTGAATACCAGTGTGGGCGTGTTACTTCCCTATAATGCCTAGCGTAGCACCTGAACAGTTAAATGGTCTTGAACTAATACATGAAAAACACTGGTTTCATTAATGCAGAGAGGATTTATGTTACTAAACTTTTTTCACAATATTTTCAACAAAATTCAATTTTTTCAATTATTATGCTTTTTTTCAACATGCAATCAGGTATTGGGATCAATATCCTGTGCATTTCTGCATGCCACTTGCTTAAGTTCCTCAAAAACATCTAATAAAAGCATTACAACTTAAACTGTTATAATACAATACAGCTTCAAGAGAATTGTTAGAACTTTTATGTTCTGAAATATATTATAAACAATAGCTGGAATGACATTAATTGGTACTTCTCCTTGACCCTCAACTCTACTGGTACCTGACTCTGCCTCATTAATGGATAATGGAGGGTAGAAGCGCAGGAAGGTGGTTTTGGTGTTGTCTGAATTGGTTTTGGTGCAGCGCATGACGTGGGCGAAGGACAGCTGGCGGTGCTGCTCCACTGTGGTGAAGCCAAAGTACTTGCAACAGAAGAAGAGTAGAGTGTTGAGGAGAACGATCGGGGAGTACGCCCCCAACTGTTTACAGTCCCACAGAAACTCCTCCTCCACACGAGAATGGACATAACCTGCCCAGGAGAGGAGGGACCATGTTATAAATCCAGTGAAATGTAGGTCTGTTTGTTTGAAACAGAAATTGCAGGAGACAACAAAAACACAACTTACCACTTGCTGTGATTGAGGGTTTGAAACCTCTCAGCATATTAGTGAACTCAGTGGAGAACTTGTTGTAGAACCGATCCATGAATATGTTCTCCACACGACCATTCTCAAAGAGGTACTAAAAGGCAAATAGTTACATAGTATGAGGTCATGAAAAAGAATAGGAATAGTTATTTATTTTACTATAGTACTGGGCTAATGAATGGCATTTTTATCCATGCATCCAATTAAATGTGTGTGTAGAACGGCAGCAACATTGACTGTGCTAAATGTGTGTGTTTTTACTAGAAATGAAGCTCTGACTTTGCTCTTACAACTTCTACATGAATCTCTGAAGTTTAGAGCTCAGTTTCACACCTGTGTGTCTGTTTTTGTGTGTGTGAAAATGTCTTACCTGTTGAATGCCGAGGCAGAGGTAGAACAGGCTGTCGGGGGAGTAAGGCTCTCCATTCGGCCTTTTCACCTCAGTGATGAAACAACAGAGTCCGTAACTCAGCTCAGCAGTGGTGCACCGAAGAACATCCTCTTTTAACTCCATAGGACGAGCTGTAGTCAAGATAAAAGAAGTCCATAATAATTACAGGTCAAAAACTGCCATAAAAGTGTTTTTCATGTATAATGTCAACTACACAGATAATCTGTGCTGATACAGAAGAAGAGACAACATTAGAAGGTCATGGTGGCAATATTAAACGACTGAAACACATTAATTTTAAATGTGCCGGAGTCAGAGGTTTTTAAAATCACAGCCACAAGATTACAAGATGAATGCTTTAATTTCCTGTCATTTTATATGGTTTAATTTTCTCACAGACATTAAAAGTATGTGTTTTTTATTCAATTGATGTGACCTTCTCTGAAGCCACTTAACATACATTTTGTTAGTTTAAACAAAATTCTCCACTTGAAAGTATAATTTAAGTAAGAGAGCACAAAATCTCAGGAAATCTCTGGGAAGCAAAGAAACTCTCAAAGTCAGCTTTTGTGTTTGTGTTTACAGCAGATTCAAACTTACAACCGTAGCGTGGTTTCTCCACGTTGGGTTGAGTTTGCCTCCACTGCACCCATCGCTTCCAAGCATCGACTCCGTATTGACTCTTCAGCTTTGGAATTTCTATGGCCACATTCTTGTTGGAGGAGCCTTTCTGAGACGACGATTCAGCTGCTTTTGACAACCGCTGCGATTTACGACCCCTAGACTAAGAGGAGGAAAAAACAACAGTTTGCATCATGGGAAAAAATTATCCAATCAAACTCAAACTACTGTCATCTAGTTTAAAATGTACAAGCAGTATCTTTTCTCCGTTCGCAGACAGTTACCCTCTTTTCTCTGGCTTTTCGTTGAGCTTGACGTCTTCGAGGAGGAGCAGTTTGGGGGCTCGGGGATCGCGTTGACTGCTCTCTCAGCCGAGCCATCTTTTCCAGAGTTTCTGGCAATGACACCACATTATAAACATTTGACCAATCACACCAAATCTAAACTAGTGTTTCAGAAGTATTTGGAGTCATTTAGGATAACAACTTGATTTTTTTTACCCTCAACTTACATTCATTCCACTTTAAACTTGGTTCAAGTTGGAAACAAAACTCAAATCATCTTGTTTTTGTTGCTTTGCGCAGTTTTTACAAACTTTGCATGTCATGTTCTCACCAACAGGGAAGTCACTCTCGATGTCCATGGGAGGCGGTGCTGAAGGTGGGGGCTCGGAATAATGCTCACTGGACATGCCCATGGGGATGTCAAGAATCGGGTTGAGCTTCTCTTGGGAGAACGGTCGACTGGGGGACCTGAGACCTGCTTCATAGGAGGTGTCCTCCCAGTTGTTGAGAAAACTGGCCAAGTCGTCCGTGTCCAAGTCGTCACTGTAGTTACTGGTGTGGTCTGTAAAATAAACAGTAGACACTTTTTATCCAGTTTAATGCTTTTTTTCTCATATCTAATTTAAATATATCTTTGGTAAATAATTTGACAAAACTTTCAAAGAAAGAGAGGTCTTCTACAATATGGACACAAAATTCTAACATTTAAAACAGAGACACAGCATATCCTATAATTTTATGCTGTATAGTCAGTATATGTTCTGACCATTTTACTCTTACTCTACTACTTTCCAATTGTTAGACATCTAAAAGGCTATTTTCACTCGTCTTTCTTCTATGTTGAGTTAACATCAGTTTCTCTTACCATCTTGAGCAGGTGCCTCTCGTTTCTCTCTCTCTTTCTCCACCACATTCTCCTTCGGTTTCTCCTCTTTGTCGTTTTTTTGTACTTGTTCTGCGACCATCTCAGCCATGAGGATGAGCTCTGCCTCGAAAGGATCGGACGGGATCTTTTCCTTGATCTCCTGGATGGTTTCAACTATGTGTTCAGCGCTGTTCATTGTCACAGGAAGGAACATGGGTACGGGCAGCTGTGGTAGACAGAGAGAAGAGAACAGCCCATGATGGTCTGCAATGAGGATGTAGATCCTGAATATAAGCTTTTCCAGAGTGGTGTTTTGTTTCATTTCATTTTGTATTTAATTTTATTTCTTTTCATGTTATTCAATTTCATATTATACATTATTTTATATTATACTTTAATTTAGGATACTGTTGAATTTCCGAAAATCTCACACAAAGTAATCAGTTGTTTTCGTGTTTGACATACTGGTATCGGCAGGCCAACAGGTTTGGGCGTACACTGGCTGTACATGTTCATGGGTACGGGAACATACACCGGCACTGGGACAGGCACAACCATCACTTTAGGGAAGATGTCATCTGTGGAGCGCGAAGACAAAAGAAAAAACAATGTCAGAATTCTTAAAGTGAGGATTTTAGTCAATGTTTCAACATGAGAAAGCATTGTGCCCTCTGTAAACTATAACATGGCATGTGGGAGTCTTGACCTTTGACCACCAAGTTCATTCAGTTCATCAAAAGATCCAAACTGATGTTTATGTGAGATGTATTAAAATTCCCATCAGGCGTATGAGATCGCAGTAAACTTGACCTTTGACCGCCACAATCTAATAAGTTGATCCTTGAGTCCAACTGACTTCCAGATTTGAATTTGAGCCAAATTTGAAGACGGCCTCAAGACATTTCTGAGATATAGTATTCACAAAAATGGGACGGCCTCAAGACAACCAACCTCATTTCGGCCTGTTAAATGTAGAAATAATTATCCAGTAGTTAATATTATACTAGCGGTTACATCTGTGGTTAATGTGTTTTTTATTCCTGTGGCTGCAGGTCAACACACAAATGTAGAGATATTAACAAGGAGGGGTGTTGCTTTCACCTGTCTGTGCTTCAACGTCAACAGTCTGTGTTTTACAGGAGACCCCTTTGTTCTGCACCAGAGGTCTACAGAGCAGAGCCTTGTTCTTCAGGACTTTCGGGGCAGGAGGCGGATGAGCTTTTACTGTATCTGTCTGAATACTAACCTGAAGGACAGACAAATGGCGTAAAAAACAGAAAGTAAAAACTCAAAAATTCATAATTTTTAAGACACTGAATGCACAAATAAGATGCTAGGCAACCATAGCAGAGAGAGATCTCCACAAAATGCTCTTTCTAAAGGCATGACCGGCACCAAAGCCTCAGTTCTTACACAAACTGATAGTGAACCAAAGCTTAACAGTTTAATTTAACCAGTTTGACCAGCTGAATGAAGCATGTAACTTTTCCCCCTCTGTATGCTGTTTGTATGACTGAATGTTTTCGTATGTAGAGAGCATATAACACAAGACAACTTACACGTCCAGAGGTGTTCGAGTGAATGTTAGAGGCCGTGCCTGTGGAGACAAAGTACAAGAGCTTCAACATGAGCCCTGCATGTGATGCAGCACAGAAAAACTTGTGAATGTGTGTGTTGTTGCATACTTTGCTGCACAGTTTTGTCTGAAGTAATGGTCTTCCCTACTGGGGAGGCTGCGAGCGACACAACGTTAGCGATGACGGGTGTGACTTCTGCGTCTGCAGGTCCGAGGAATCACAGAGGATCAGAGGGGGTGCGTTACAGATCAGTTTCAAAACACTCTTATTTAAAAGTCAGATTCAAAACCACAACATAGGACGATATAACTTAAAAAAGGCAACGATAACACACACCTTTGAAGAACTCTTTCTGCCTGGCAACAGTTTCACAGCAGAACTGTAGAAGACAAATGAGGTTGCAAAAGTGTTTGACCTTTCCCAGCAGAGGAAGACTTTGCTTCAGTTTCCCTTTGCAGCCGCAGGTGTCACACTTTGCAACCTGAGAAAAACAGTGAACAAACATTTAGCAATATAATCCCATTGTTTTGCATAACTACAAGTTTAGTAAAAACAAACAGGTCTGCTTACATGGCAGAAGAGCATGGTGTATTTGGACCTGCACTGCTCAGAGCAGAACTCCTCGGTCGAGCCTCCATACTGTCCCGTCACCAGCTTCTTGGACACAGAGTGGCAGTAGACGCAGGAGTTACAGTGTTTCCCCCAGTTTTTAGTAAGTTCGTGTCGAAAGAGGAGCTTACAGCCTGGAAGGCAGGAAAGAAGAAGCTCTATGTCACTGCAAATAAATGTTTTCAAGTGTCACACCTCTCAGATAAATGTGGTAAATAAAACTTGTACATAATTATAATCTTTGGTGTTGACTGATGTCATTTTTTGTGTGCATCTCTGCTCAGAGAAAGTAAAATACACTTGTATTACCAGCCACATCACACTGTCTCCTTACCATCGCTGCAGAAGAAACAGTCCTTGTTGTCAATTCTCTTGGCTTCTTTGGTGATCTTTTCGATCTTACAGTATTCACACAGGCTTGTCACAAAGTTGGCTTTCTTAAACTCGAGCGAACAGTCGACGCTACAGAAGAAAACCATCCTGTTCTGTACAAACAGTGTTGGAATACAAGTAAATCACTAGTTCACAGAAATGTCAGTGTGTATATCACATGTAATGCTATGGTTAAATAACAAGTGGTCAGTATTTTGATAAGACATAATTCTTGTTTTAGAACAAAAACTCGCACACACAGGTTACCTTGATCTGGACGACTTCAGGTTTAAGAGTTATGTTGCGGGCACACTGAGAGCAGCTCAGCTTCTGTGGTTCTTTGGAAACGTCTTGCTGAGGTTGGACAGATGTGGTGGTCTGGATCTGGGTGGATCCGATGGGTAACTTGGTGAAAACACTCAGCTGCTTCTGTGTCTTCTTGAACTTCTCCTATGGCACCAAAAACAAGACAAGAATCTTTAGTAAAAATCACTTCAAATGGCCAAACCAAAACTGTGTTCTCTTCAAAGGATTGCCACTCGATAGCAAATGTTCCAGTTTGATTTGACTAAACTACATCGAAACCAGCTGCTTCAGTAACCAGAAGGAGCTCTGCAGATGTGGAGCTGACAGTCTATGGACTGTGAGAAACTACCAGGAGATTTCCAACATGATCTTAAAAGACTCAGACCAATCAGATCCTTTGAGCCAGAAAACTTAATTACCTGAAAAGCCATGACACACGGTAGAGTGCAGAAGTTCCTGATGGAGGTGTCTGACATGGCCAGGTGGTACGCCGGTACCGTGTTTTTCCCACAGCTATCGCAATTCAACCGAGCACCTATGAAAAAGAACAGAGTTATTGTAAGAGTAATGCACAAAAGTGCAGCTTTTAATGATTAATGAATTTATTTAGTCAAAAATCGGTCAGATCAGTCTGAACATTTTTTTGTCTTGTACCTGATGAGCTGACAGTCTGAACCATATATGCCATCACACAACTGCTGCTGCAGAAGAGGTTCACCGATTCATCACTGTTTTTGTTGTCAATCATATCCGACAGCAGCCGGGTGGTGTGGCACAACGTACAGGGTTGGGTTATCTTGGTTTTCTATTGTGAGTTTTAGAGAAAAAATTAAATGTAACTGACCATCTGTGACCCAAAGAAACATCTGTTAGCATGTTTGTTTTTTTTTAACTTTGATTATTTGTACCTCTTTGTACTTGATCAGACACTCTGCATTGCACAAAGTTTTGCTGTTGCCTTCAATGTTCAGCAGGAGCGGCTTGTTGTGGCAGTAGGAGCCACAGTTCGCGCAGTCGGCCATGGACAGGTTGTTCACGGTACGGAAACGGTTGAAGCAGGCGTCGCTGCAGAGCTTGTGGACAGCACGATTCAGGACCACCTCGTGTTTGCTCTGTTGGGGGATAACAAAAGAAAAATGCACGTTATTTCACAGATCAATCTTTTTAATTATGAAAGCGTATTTTACAGGGGCAGTATGGTCAAAGACTGTGTACTATATCTGTGCTTTCATTACTGTATGAACAGTTTCAAAGGACAATCCTTATTGAAAAGAAGATTTTCCCCATTCTATTGAAAACAATTACTCAACTGTTTTACAAAAATAATTAGCAGATTAATCAATAATGAAAATAACTTTAAGTTGAAGTACATTTCAATTTGACTTACAACACAATATCTGGTGCACATGCTGCAGAGTGACTGTGGTGCTATAGCTTGTAGTGGTTTTTGTGTGGTGGCAGGTTTTTTGAAGTTGGCAGAGTTTTTCTTGAAATTGAAGGAGGTCAGGCAGCTCTGACTGCAGAATTCCTTCATGGCTCCTTTATCATCTGGAGCCAAAATGACATCCTGAGGCCGAAATATCAACCTGAGAGAAGGAGAAAGGGTAAGATATATTTAAAACCTGGATTCTGAATTCGTTTTGATCAAGTTCATCTGCAAACATACAGTGAATGAATACTGAAGTAATGTGGAAAGATGACTTTGTTCCCTGTTTGACTCACTTTTGACAGCTGTGACAGATCTTCGTGAATCCTTTGACTGCGGGGAGAGATGCGGTGAGGCAGCTGGTGGAGCAGAAGAGTGCTGTGGAGCCCTTCCTCTGGAAAGCTGTTTGTCCTTTCCTCAGGGTCTTCTTACAGTTGGAACAGCACATTTGCATTGACGAGGGGTGGATGACCGGTAATGTCTGTGATTCGGCTGCTGGGGTCACAGAAAAGACTGACCCAATCTTCAGGTCTTCCTGTCGTAACAGAAAGGCACAGGAAAGGTCAGTGGTGTTCTGGTGATTCGAGATCCATCAAAACTTGACACGTGTTAAGTTCTTTTGAATGTTACGTTTGAAGTATTCATACTCGTCTGACCTCTCTTTACCTTATATCTGGTGCAGCTAAAAACACTCCCGTCTGTCCCCAGAGTTACAGGCATTTGGCTGCAGAACCTTTTTCTATCATGTCTTCTTTCTCTGGATTAACCTCCCTGCTGATATCAAACAATCTGACTGCACTTAGGCCTCACGACATCGTTCATTACTCTTTTCAGCAGGTCTGTCTCAGTTTTAAAATAAATCTTTAAACTCTTGTAATTACAGTCCACATTTTTTCCTGCCAACAAGAGATCAACATTTGCATTTCTCAAACCTTTGCAAATAGCTGCCAAGCTGTGTGTCTCTCCTCTCACTGAAGTTTCTCCCTCTCTTTCCTCTCCTTTCTTTTCATTTATGCTTGTCTCTCCTGGCTGTCAGACCCGGTTTCTCACCCAGACACTGAGTCAAGAGATCCAGTCACTATGTTTAACTGCAGCCGGGTTAACGTTCATGTGTAAATGTCTGGAAGTGGCTTAACTTTCAAAATCCACATGAAAAGATTTGTGTGTCCGACCTTTGTAGTGTTGGGCTCATCTTTGATGGTTGCTGTGGATGCTGAGGATATCAGGGCTTGTTCATACTCTTCGTCTACCGGCTCATCCTTCACCTTGACCAAGGGGGGTGAAGGAGACGACGCAATTGGCTGAGTGGCAGCACGTAACCTTTCCTGCAATTAAAAAAAATTTAAAAGTCTATTTCTTTGGACTTCTGTGACTCTGATTTTGATGTAGATCTTGACTCTTGTGCTAATATTCAAACTAATAGTTTCTCTATGTTCCAACAAGCTGATATAAAATCCAAAACATGACAACATCAGGACATTAGAGCTGCACAAGCTGAAATCAGAAAATTTAAGAGCAATGTAGGTATAAACAGCATCAATCCCAGACCTTGACTCATTTACACACTGAAGCAGATTTTCTTATTTATACTCACAGTGTCTGATCTTGGTGTTGATATCTTAACTACCTTCATCCCATTCACTGTAGTCACGGGAGACGAACTGTCCCTTCCTACAGGAACATGAGCAACACATGATTTGATAAAGAAAATGAACACTTGCTAAAAATCATCATCAAGCAACAAGAGACACAAATAATTAGATTAAATTTTATAGTCTGAACAGCCAGAAAATCTAAATCAAAATTCAATCATCACAGAGATTTAAAATATTCACTTCAATTTAAGGGAGCATTGAGATTAAAATACTTCAGAGCTGCTAGTTCTGATCTCAGTGTCTTGAATTGGAAAATATGTTAAATACTGGAGTAATACACATATTCTATTCTGCTTCTACGTAAACACCTGAAGCGCTACAGCTCTGTGGTCAGTCACCTGTGCTGGCTGTAGCCTCAGACGATGGAGACGAGCTGGACTGCATCGAACCTAAAGTCACTTTCATGTCCTCCACTTGGTCCTCCTCTGTGAGTGGTGGTAATAACGTGGGTTTGACATCCATTTCCTCCTTAAAAGAGTTACTGTCTTCTGCCAGTGAGGGAAGTTATAAATGTATAAATTAGTGGGATGCTACAGAGCCATACTTTTATGTAGAGTAGCCTTTAAGAGAAAAATGTCTTAACTATAAAAGTAGGATTCAAGTCACTATCTTGGAGAGCTTTTGCACTGCTGAACTGTCCTTGAACAAGATCCCAGCTCTGTATTTATGTAGCTCACACTGTGAACTGTGCAGAGCAATAGAAGTTTTTCAAAGAGAGGTTAATGGGTTACTGTTTATTGAAGAGAAGTGTCTTGTAGAAGTAGGTGTGTTTAGGCAGGCTAAGAGAACCAAGAGTCATAATGACATCACAGTGGGTTGCTTGTGACTCTGACTCACTTTCGATGAAATTTTCAACTGTAAAAGGGGATTTTGGGACAGGATTTCACAAGGAAGACACAAGGCAGAGCGAGATCTCCCTGTCTGACTGAGCCAGCCGAAAAAGCAAGACAGGACCCTGGCTGGAGTGAGTGGACAACATAAAAGCCGCTACAGACAGGAAAAGTTACTTTCACTTTAAGGAAGTTTGTCATATTTTCACATTTCATACAACGCACATGAAGATGCACTACCTACATTTCAAAATACATCCTTTTTGCTTGCTACAACAAAACCTCTGCATCAATAAACCTGCACTGATTTAAGATGTTTTTCAGCATCATAAAACACAAGAAAAACTTGTGAGTGAAAATCATTGAGAGGCACAACTTCTTCATTTTTACCTGTATTTGAAGTGGCAGGGGAACAGATATTATCGTGCATCAAACTATTCTCTTCCTCCTCTTTCATCTGAGCTTCCTGCTCCACCTGATCCACTGTCCCAATGTCCATCATCTCATCGAGGTCATTAGCTGTTGAGATTCTCAAGTTACATGCAAGAGACTCCTTTTCCTGCTGTGTTTCTGGGTCCGTCTTAACATTTGCGTCTGTTAATTCCTTCTTGCAATCAGATGTCTCGTCCATACTTTTGATCTCACTGGCATCAGATCCTGTAAGACTTTTCTTTAGGCTGTCGTCTTTTATTGTCACATTTACTTCATTTATCTCAACATCTTCCTCAGTTTTCACCTCAGCGCTTTCTTTTTCAGAGTCTGAGATGCATTCAGGCTCATCACCTTGAACTGAAACTGTGCTGACTGTCTCTTCTGTTGAGAAAGAAAACTGTGAAGGGGATCTATTTCCAGGAGACTCAGGCACAGACGAAGGGTCCACAGTGGCCTCAGGTTTTTTTTGTTCAATTTCATTACTCTCTTTGTCTTTTTCTGCAGCAACAGCTAGAAAGTTATCCTCCGCTCCATGTTCAGCGAGTTCATGAGAAGCTCCACAAACGAGCTCTGGGTCTCCATCATCCACTGATGCTTGTGGCTCTTGAACAGGGTCCATGGACTCTCCATCTGCCCCCCCTGTTTCCTGTGACGGACGATAAACAATTAGATTTTAGACGTATATTTGATGAAGTAACAAACTAGTATACACTTAAGTAAGTTCTGTTACCAAAATATACAATAATTGTCCAACAAATGGCGACTGGAAGCATTTTAAGGAGAAAAGGGTTAGCATAGAAGCAAATAATTCTGTTTCTTACAAAAAATAAACATTTCCTGCACATAGTTGTAAGGGTTGGGATGAAAAAAAACTTGATGAAAATAAAGGATAAGACCAAGCATGTAAATTGAAGAAGGGTATAATTAAAGCCCTTTTGAAAAAAAAAAACTCATTTTTTCAATGGTCATGCGTTTTCATCACGTTTAAATCAGTGATCTTTGTTACCTTCACCCCTCATACACTATAAAAGGAGTATACAATGAAAGTCTAACATCATTCATTGGGAAAACAATGTGGTTACCAAGACACAGCTTTATTGGAACAGCCAAGACATACACAAAAAACACCATATTTGAAATCTTTGTAAAAGTTTGATAGCAGTCTGACCCCATACCATCATTTTCTGACCCAATCAGGTAACCTGCGGTTTACACAGCGTGCTGTGGCTGTGCGCAGGAATACAGAGGTTGTGCGGCTGAGGAATGTAGTCCCCAAAGGATTTAAATTAGAACTATATTTATGTGGTTTTTATGCCTCTGCCAACTTGTCAATTTGCAATTTACAATAATAACTTTCATCAGTCGCACCTGCCAAAAAATAAAGTGCAGATTTCAAGCGTATGACTCCATTGATAGAAAACTTATAGAGAGGACTGATAAGAGAGCTTTGTCACAATGTGCAACGACCCTCACTAAAAGTTCAGTATGGTTCAGTGGGTTTTTTGTAGACTAATGGAGTCTTAAATAGTGTGTAAGAAACCTAAACAATGCCACATTCCTTGTTTGTGTTCACGTCTACTACGGTGTTTCACTGAGTGATTGATTAGTACTTTCGCTGAATAAAACTAATTCATGGAAACCATTAATCCGAATAAATGGCCAGTGAAACGTTTGGGTTATTAATAGTAGCAGAAAGTTGTATAAAGAACATTTACGTGTGTAGTTTTTAGTGAAATGGCATTTCAAAGGCTGAGCCAGCCTTTTATATTCCGAGTCTTGCAATGAGCCAGTTTAGAAAATGTAACGTTAGCTACATAACTTTACTACGGAGCTAGCAAAAAAAAAAAAACTAAGGCTGTTATAAAGATATATAAGTTGCCTGCGCTTTATAAAAACACAGTGGTTGTAAACCCATAAAGTGTCATAACTGTACGCGTGCATGTGCTGTGAGTTTAGTGTTATTTTTTCCATGCTTTAACCACTCCAACGAGGGAAACACGACAGAAGTTAGCTTGCTGCTGATATGGCCACACTATCCATGCAATGTAAACAAGGAAGCGTCATTGCTAAACATCTGCTTAGCTAACTGCTACAGTCTAACGTCGGTTAGGAAATGAGAGGTTTATTTACCTCCATCTGAGCCTCTTCCTTGAATTCAGCCATGTTTTGATGATACGTTGCCTAATTAGCTACATGACCTGTAAACAAGAGAACTAGCTCACTCTTCGCTAAGCTAAAGCTAGCTTGCTCACATATCTGCACACCATTCTGGCTGTCCGTTAGCTTGCTTGGAGCAGGTAGCTTTTATCACGCAATGTACATATATGAACAACCTACATTAGCTCACCACTATGCAAACTAAAGTCCTATAACATCATAGGTAATGTCTGCAGCCGTAGCAACGTGCAGGAAATTACCGCGCCAGCGACTTGGACAGGGGAGCATTGATTGGTGGCCAGACGTTGATGTCCATCGTCAGTTTCCGCAGCCGCCATATTTGCTCCAATGCCTTAACTTGGGCTTTTGATACAAAATATGTCTTTTGAAACAGACTTTAGAGCCGTGAGATGTTTTTTTGAATGGTGTCTTAGTACATTATTTATAGCAGCCTTGATTGTTGTAGTGTTATGATTTCTTCTCTAGTATTATTTGTGGCAGTTATCAGACTGATGTAGCTCTCTACCGCCCCCAACGATATAACGTCTGTACTGCTTCCAAGAAGTTAATGGACCAAAGGTTCAGAGTATGGTCCATGGATGTCTTACATCTTGAAACTGAGATGATTTAATACTCAGAGACAATTTTCTAAGCTTAGATTTATTTCTCAGCTTATTATAACAAATCTAATTAGCAAAACATCTATTTCTTGTTCATTATCATTTTTTCTGCCATGTTTAATCTTATGAAGTCAATCAAGATGGTTGCCTAGCAATAAAGTCTGAATTAAATCTGAACAACATACTGTTTGTAAATTATTCTATTAATTTTCAAAGCTCTTGACTTCAAGAGGAGCAGAAGAGCCATTATTACAATTATTTGCTGCTAAATATACCAAAAATAAACTTCTGACTGTGATATAAATGCCCTTAGGCTTTGTGAGTCTGATGTTTTTCTGCGTATTCTGGTAATGAAACATGAAGCCCTTAACCATCTTAATTTAAAAGAATGGAAACCATTACAAATGATCATAAGTAGTTTATTAATCTGCATAACATCCAGTTTTTAAATATGTTGCTTCGGTTTCTTTTTCCAGCATATCAATTGATCACCTCACCAGTATAGATGGATGTTCAGGTACAGCTTGCATTAAAAAACACACTTTATGAACCATGTGACATAAGAATCTGAAAAAACAAAACATTGCACAGGTTACACACCATATGTGATTTCTGACTAATTCATTTGAAAACCATACACTTTTACATGTGGCTTAAACATCCTCTACTAGCTGTTGAGGTTTTCCTCTTGGATTTGGAATATGGCTGCAGAGATTTGTTCCCGTTCAGCCACAGCAGCATTATGAGGTCCTTCACTGATGTTGTCTGATAAGATTTGACTTGCAGTCTGTTTTTAGACTTTCAGCTCTGGTTTCTTAATGAATTACAATAATATCTGAAATATCATTGTTTGGTTCAGTTTTTTCTTAATTTAAACTAAGGAATGTAGCTCAAATCATAAAAAACAGCCCCCAAATCTGAAATAAACAAAATGTATGTGGACAGGACTTTTCATATTTTAAACCTCATAGCAAAACCACAGGGGATTCATCTGCTTTTGCCTTTTCATACTTTTCAGTGGTATGTAACTGTCTTTTGTACTCCCTGCTGGAGCTGCAGAGAGGTTATCTTGCTGTCAGACTCATCCATGAAGCCCTCATCCACAGACTCACTGTCCACCTCCTCTCCTTCAGCCTCTGTGGGCAGAAACACATGAAGCTGAGTGCGAGCTGGACCAGCAGAAGCAGCCACAGCAGGACGTTGACTGCATCATCTCTGTGGTCAGGACTGGGTTATGCGAATGACGCCTAGCTGGTTTTTGCTTCAAGCTGGGCCGGATGGCCTGAGAGAAGTGAAAAAAGGCCGGTCCGCTGCAGCTTTGGACCTGCTGGTGGTGCTGCTGGTGACAGGGTTTGCTCATCCAGGATGGATGGCAGGTCTTGCAGGGGAGCAGGGCTGATGATTTAAACAATGTAGGAGGCAGGGGTCGTTTTTGTAAAACACTGGGGCGACGGTTGCCGGAGAATCCCTCAAATAGGACATTTTCATTCGGGGTGAGGAGGGATGGCTCACTGAGGCTGTGGAGACAGATAGGAGACGGATCAAAAACAGGGACAGCAACTGAGGGTTTAGTTTGTGCAACTATTTTCAGAAATGTCTTAATAACATGCCATGCTAGGAGCTCTGTGACGCCGGGTGTGTAAAAACAGCGACCGTCCTAAACTCCTATTTCTAGAGCCACACAGCTGCAAGCCAAACAAGAAAAAAAACAAATAGTCTTCCTCATTTATTTGATGGTTATTCAAAACCTGCTCTGCCTGGGAGGGCCAAGGCCATCAAATACTCTGCCAGGGACATTTGTTTGTGTATTTGTTTAAGGGCCTGAAGTGTGTGTGTGTGTGTGTGTGTGTGTGTGTGTGCCTCACTCAGGTTTCTCTGTCCCCTGACTAAAGCCGCTGTGGGTGCTGTATCAGGCGTTGGATCAGCTTCCACACCTGAGATTTATGACACACCGGTCCCTGGCTCTCTGTACTCAAAGCAAACCAGGGGGAGCGTGGATGGTGACCTACATTATGCTATCAAATTGGGACAGACCAAACAGGAAACAATTACACTGTAATTCCAGTCAAGCGTTGAACCTACGCTTTGACAGACACTTTTGCTGAAGTGAATAGCAAAGACACTGGAGATGAGAAAGTGGAGATGACATGTAGGAGATTAATCACATTCAAACAGACAGTGATGCCGGTGAATGACCGGCTCTGTGGTGCGCTGAGCCACATTGATGTCCTGGTGACTCAGTCCTTTGTTTTACGTTTTGAGATGTTTTGAAATGTGCCAATTAATATTTTTTGTGAAATGTGATACACACCGATGAGCTGTGGGTGCCTTCCATTAATGCAAAGTGCTTCGGTAAAGTTAAAGCAGTTTTATTTCCAGCCCAGAAGTTTATTTCAGAAAGAAATTAATGATTAGAATATAAAATCATTTATATTATCATTTGTTTAACCAGGAAAGTCCCATTGAGATCACTATTACATCACTATCACTATACAGCATGCAAAAATTATTAAAAACATAAAACAAAACACACAGTGTCAATTTTTTAATGTTAAAAATACACAAACAAATGAGATTTTTCTAGCTGTCCCATTGTTTTCAGCAAAGTTTAGCTTACTGGAGCTTTATGACTAATTTAAAGATTAAATAAAGTGCTATAGGAGAGCCATGTGAGGGGGATGTGAGCCCTCTTGTTAGCCAAATGACAGTAAATCCCATAGCAGCAAAGAGAGCAGGAACAAGGGGGTTTATTGAGTTCGTATGTTAGTCGAGTGAGTCTGTCAGACTCACCAATCCCTTATCAGACTGAGGTTTGTAACAGTTGGTATCTTTGACCTTGATTATGGTTTTGAACTAACTAACTGTGCTGTGTCTTCGTGGTGCTGAAGGGACAGATTTGTAATTGCACCTTTTTTCTCTTACACCCACATTCCTGTCAGTTTCATCTCAAAATGTTTTTTGACTATTTATAGTCTTCACACTCTATTTAGTAGTAAAACTGTCCTGATCAAATTAACAAGTAGCAATGGTTTGAAAAAGAAGAGCATCACAGAGAAACACTGCTGCCTCAAGTATTCCTGTCATATTTCTATGATCATCCAGAACCGCTGCACCTCTGCAACAAAAACAACTTCAGTTCTTGCTCTGAATGTTGAGTCTAATCTTTAGGTCCTGATTTAGTCTCCAGCCTTATTATCTCTGGCTGATGTGCAGCTTACCTGAGACGAGCCATGCTGCTCCGCCTGCGAGGCCCTTTGGCCCCGGCTGTCAGTGAGGGCAGCCTCAGAGGGGTCCTGGTTCCTCTGATTCCTCCTGCCGTGGACGATGGCTGCACAGAGCTGGTGAGCAGGTACGTCTGAACCAAACCTCTACCCTTCTGGACGTCTCTCTGATGCCACGGTCCACTGAGGTCCAAGTCCAGGCCGAGTACGGCCGTTGGGGGTGCAGCTCCGCTCATTGATCTCTGGATTTGTGTCACAGCTGGAAGAAAATTTCCCTAAAAAAGACCCTTTGGAAGTTAAACTAGATGGCCCACAAATTGGTAATATAATCATCTGAAGGACTGATAATAAGTGTTTCCCCTGTTGATGAAGAGAACAAGTTTAAAGACCTAGATCTGTGTGTGTGAGCAGCCACAGGCCTCGGCGGGGGGGTGAATGGAGAGGATCGTACTGTTCTAGCTGAGGCAGTGGACGCTATCAATGATGCATGTCCATTAAAGATGAATGACTGGGGCTGGTTGGGTGGACACCACCTACTTCACCTCCTCTCCCTCTCTTCCTTTCCCTAATCCCCAGGTCGGTTTACAGTAGGAGGGGACAGGTGGTAGATGGACGGGGCTGAGTGCTGGTTGAGCGTCCACAAAATGTAGACATGACACAAATTCATGGTAACTGACTTAGAAATGTGTCTCACTGTTGATGAAAATTCCATTATACTTCATGTTTCTAGTGTCCTTGTTTTAACAAATGCAGGACTGAAATCAGTCCAGTGAAAGATTTTCCTTTTTCAATGTTTTCTTCACTTTCTTCTTTTTTTCTTGACCTGATATCTTTTGAATATATTTAACTGAACTGCAGCAGTATAACTTTTGTTTGTGATGTCTGTTATTCCCTAAAACATCTTTGAAATGTCCTGTAAACTACAGTATGTAATTTGGTGTCATTGAAAAACAGGAACAGTTATGATATTATTATTACTGTTAACTTTCTAAGCTGATTTCCAGAGAAATTAATAAGATCATGCTGAGGTTTAAAATGACTAAAAGTCTATAAAGTACAAGAGCATTTACTGTAAATTGTGTGTGAAGATTGTCTAATTAACCAGCATCCACAATTCCAGTCACATAACTTGCACGCTGTACATCCACATGCGTCTGCTTTAGTCTGGTTCCTCCATTGTTCTTCCGGTCACCAGTCAGTATTTAGTTGCTGAAACTGTGTTAAGAGTCTCGGTGTTGTGCTGCAGCTCAGGTCAGAAAACGTAAAACTGACCCACATTCGGGCGACTCGTGCCTTCAGGCTCCTTTGTATCATCTTGCTCCTTTAGAGCTGGACCTCCTCCAGGGTTGACAGCCAACTCCCAGCAACAAGTGTGATGCAGCAGCGGAAACATTGCACCTCTACCCCTTGATTGAAACTGGACTGGGCTCAAGGATCCTCAGTGCAGGAGCACTGAAGTAAGACAACAATGTGGTGGTAAATCCACTGCTCACTGCTTAACTGAAGCGGTTTGGTGTGAAAAAAATCAAGTAAAATCACACCCTTATGTATTTTGATTAACTATGTTCTTTGTCACGTCTCTAGTTTGCAACTGAATTTGAGAGAATACATGCAATCATGCTGTTAATGATATGGTTCTTCTAGAAACTGCTGCAAAACTGATCTTTTGAATAAAATCCTCAGTTATGCAGGGCATTTTGTTTTTTTAGATATGTTAGCCTGACAAATTTATTAGATTTTTTTACCCCCTCTTTTGGTAAGGACATCAGAAGGTCAGTAAACATGAGATGATCACACTAAAGAAATACAAAAACAATTGTGCTCAGCTTTACATCATTTATTGTTAAAGCTTTAATTAAAAACAAACAATTCTCCTCTGGACTTCAACTGCTTGTCCTCTGCTGGGTGTTCCTGGTACTGCATCTGCTTTATCACCAGCAGCTCTGCAAGAAGAAGCACAGAAAAACTTTCAGAAGAAAATATCGAACTGAAGTGGTGTTTCTATGGTTTAAGTGTCAGTGTTGTTTTTTTTTTAGTTTGTTACAAGCTCGTTTATAAAGGCTCAAAGACATATTCCATCCCTGTCTGACAGAAAATGAAGGGGACCTACATGGACGTCATCCTGGCATCGACACAGTGCTGTCTGCTGCGTGTCCTGTGGCTCTGACATTTTATCAAACCTCAGTCTTCATTTTACCTACAAACAGAAAGAAACATAAGACCAACTGTTACTTTAGTTACTGGTTTTAAATTTTTTAATTTGACTAGACATTTAGCATAAGCGGAGCTGAGCTATAATAGTAATTATATAACGTAAATAATTTCTATTTACGTACATTCAGTGAAGATAAATGTCCAAGTGTCTAACCAAGATAAACTGTCAGGTGTCAAGCACAAAAACATGAAACCAAATGTGTTTGTGTACCATAAGTGAGGAGTAGACAAATTATAAATAAAGCCACATTTATCTTTTAAATAAAAAAAGTCTACCTCCTTCCCTTAACACATGCTGCACTTTTACATTTTTTACATCCTTAAAAAGTGCAACATTAACAACAACAATAACATTTAGACATTCTATACTTATTAAACCATAACATAGTATTTTATTAACCCATATGACTCTTACCTTGGTTTGAGGTCATGGATTCTCAGCCTCCTTCCACTGGTCCAGGCTCCTGTGGCAAGAGACAAACAATGAGAGTCTGGTAGTGAACTGCTCAGCAGGTTTGTTACCAGTATTTGTTTGTTTTATAAACCAGAACCATCTTGAGATTTCCACCCTTAGAAAGAAAAAAAAACAGCCTGTGTATCTGAGTATGTGTGTTTTTGTTTTTTGTGTGTGTGTGTGTGTGTGTGTGTTTGTGTGTTTGTGTATCTGTGTACAGTGACTGTGGCAGTTCCAGTGTTCATTGTTAATACAAGTTATGGTGTTAAAACGTAAACATGCATCACACTACATGAATAACTCTTCATGTGGAAGAATACAAATATGCTATTTGATTTCTGTGATAAAGTTAATAAACAGGTAGAGTTTTAGAAAGGCATCTGCACACCCTGCAAACTGCAGAAGGGACGAGACAAATTCATGACAACAACGTTCAAATCTGTTGCAATCCTCAGGGAAGGTAAATCTGCTATAAAGCCATGTGAAGCTGGACATCACACTGACGCATCAGGGGTGTTACTGAAAACCCCCAACAGAGCAGGGAATGGCTCTTCAATGTAAGCCCTTCAGGCTTTGGGCAGTGCTCTTTTAGAGGAGGCCGTTAGAGGCCAAAAGGGTTATTCTGGCATCACACTCAGTGAGAGTCACAGGAGATTTTGTCCAAACAGGACTGAGGTTTTAGTTAGAAAATGGATCACAGTGCAGACAGATACATTCTGACAGCCTCTAGGGCTTGAATCATGGCATTGCTGAACAGTGCAATTCCCTCGTGATCGAGGCTCAGCAGAGATGTGTGAACCATAAACTTCAGGTAGCACCACAGTACTTGACTGCTTGAAGACAACTCCTACGTACAAGAAACAAACATAAAATGCCACAGTTGTGATGTACTGTACTCTTCTAAAACAGCTGGCTGTTCACTGGCATGACAGGGCATTCAGCTTTAACAAAAAGAATGACAAAATATGAGTAGTAGGAGGTACTGAGAGGAGAGAGTTAAGAAAAGCAATGGAGTACAGTAATACTGCAAAAGTTTATTTAGCTGCAAGATATGTAACAAACTGCAAATAACTTATTATGCAGTGTTTTGTGTCTGGAACATGTCTTAGTCCCTTTCCATTCACAAGTGCTGACATGACATGATTCAGTGCATTTGCCCAGCATGCCAGGGGTAAGAATTTCAACAGGAGGAGGACTGTCTACTGATGCCCATATCTTGAGAAGGTAGAAAGCAGGTAGAGAAAAGTTGTTTACCTGTTGGAGTAACTTCTTTGCAGAGGTCAATAAAGACTGTCATCTACATCTAAACTCACTGCTTCTAAAGGCAAGAACCATCTCTTAGTTTTTGAATTACTTTTTCATAATGCTTTAGCTGATCTAAATAAAAAGCAAGTTGCTATGGATTTAGTTGTGGGCTTCAAATTTAGCCCTAGATAGCATTTTGGCATGTCATATGTATTTCCTGTTTGGGCATCAAATCTGTAATATTTTGAAGGGAGTGTAGCCTCAGTAACAGAAAATTTGTGTTTTAGGGTTAGTTAAATTAACTACTGTTTAAACTTGACTAAGTTATAACTCTGGGAAGTGTGCTTGACATATTTTAACAGTCAGCAGCCTCTCTCTTTTCTTTTTTTTTGTAAATTACATAACACCTTCAGCACACTTGCATGAACCAATGGCATTTTTTGTGTTTTCTCAGCACCTTTCACTTGTAAACAATGCACTGTTTTACACTGGTGTTTTCAGACTGTGGACGCTTCGTGTGATATAGTCAGTCAAGTCAATAAGTTCATTGCCATTTACTCAGACAGCAGAAAGTGAGGAGAAAGTACCCAACATGAACTCTGGAAAGCTCTGATATATTTTTCAAATGTATATTTTTGTAAGAAGAAAGGGTAAAAACAAAAACATAAAAACACACCAAGCCCTACTTATACAAAGACACAGAGTCACAAAGTTTGTGGTATAAGTACAGGCGAATTGCACTAGGCATTAGATTAAAAACATGACACCTGACATGAGGATTTTCATTTTCTCCAAACCCCCCCCAAAGCCCTCAGTGACATATTTGACTTTGAAACTGCAAAGACATCCCAACCCAATACCAGAAAAATAACTTTTTATAAAGACTTTTTACAGCAAAAGACAGAGAGAGTCAAGAGCCAGGAGAGGTGATGACAGACAGAGCAGCTCTGTCAGAAGTTTTATGCAATGTCTTAAACTCAGTGACAAACTAAAGTGATAAATACAATACCATTTGAGAGTTTGAATGATTTTGATGATTTTCAGTGATATAATGGTCAACACTATTACTGCGCACTTTTCAAAATAAAGGCTCAGCATGGACACTGGTGCTGTTTCTGAAAGGGCAAAAATTGCCAAATGTTATTATAGTTTTAACAACTAATTCAAAAAAGAAACAAGACCAGAACTGTAAAAGATGTGAGAAGTATAGTGCCTATCTACACAAAAAGCTTTTTTTGGCATAAAAATAGAAAAGGCCATTTTGTGAGTTTGGCTTTGTCTTAGACTCACTTTGTGTGTTCTTGGTGAACACAACCTGCCTATTACCATTGCTGACTGCCTTTTAAGTATGGTGGAAAGTCAAGAAACGGCAAATATCACTGAGGAGAACAGCACATGCTGAATAAAGAGAACAAAAAACTAAAATATCTTGCATAGTTGTACAAGATTTAAGCTTTCTAACACTTTAGTACTCTAAAAAATCCCATAAAATATAATTGTTTCTGGACTTTCAGCTTTCACAAAACATGTCTTTTTCCACACATCTGTGGCCAGTGTTCAACGAGTCACTAAGCCGTCTATACAAAGTTATTTCATGCATACATACAGAGGCCAAAAGTACTACAAACACATACACACACGCTGCACAGGCTATAATACTTTGCCACACTCACACACAAAAAGGTTGAGGAACAGAGATCTGCACTGTGATGCCATTCTTTGCAAGTGTGATGCCAGAAGCCGTAAGTCACTGTAAGCAGTGACTTGGTATAAGAGAAAACAGAGGGAAGAGTTGTTATGGGACAAATGTGCATCTTGTATTATAAACATGGATGGAACACTTACCTTACTTGTTCAGCTGATCTGTGTAAGCATACCTCTGGCTGCAGTGCAAACAAGTCCAGGCTTTACTGTCCACTGACTTCTGCAGAACTACTCATCGTCAATGTAACCCAACTGCAGAGAAGAGCCTCTACTGTGGACTGGGGCAGCCTGTCTTTGACAAGCTGGCTGACAGCAGCTAATGCACGTCTCATTTACCCAAACAGAAAAAACATACACACAACCACACAAGCACAACACGCCATCCTCTCTTCAACGGTAAGGTACATGAGACTTCCTGCTTCATGTAGGTTGGCATACAGTAGGTTGGTCAGGTCTACTAGTGAAGTTTCTGGCATCAGCTTTTAGGGTTAGGGATTTCACAAAAAAAGAACAAATATGGGTGGAGTGGAGTGCAGTGCATAGATAAAAGCCTTGAGTAATTTTTTGATAAATCTTAAATTCTTAAATTCTTGAACGAATAAATCGTGGCCATAAAATTTTGGTCTCAAATCTTTTTGCCAATCATAAAAAGTCAGAATGAGTTGGTGTAAGAGACATTTGAGTTCAGACCCTTTTGTAATATATAAATTTTCACTTGTCTTGACTATGAAGTACATAAAAATGTCAATGTCAAAGTTTTGATTTGTAATTATATGATACTGATGCTTCAAAATGTGTTATGAGGACTTTGCCTCTTGAAATCTAACAAAAAATACGTATAAATGTGCTTGATGCCATCTTTGTACAAATATTTGACAATTTCTCTCAAAATTTCAAAAATTTTTTGCCAATGTCAGGTCAATATGACTACAGGCCCTTTAAATATCTTACTGGGTATTGAGGTAATTAAAATACTTACACTAATTTAAAGTCTTTACTGATAAAATAGGCAGCTTACCTAAGAGAGATGGTGAATACTTGAGATATCATTTAAGAACTAGTAAAATAGTACATGCCTCTACCTTTGTTTCGAAGAAGTCTTGGTTTAGCAACGATGACAAAAGTGGGTCAGACAACACAGACAAAGCTGTGTGCACTTCCTGCCTCAGAGAAGTTGTTGCTTAAGGGAGTAACAAGTCAAACCACCTTGGGAACAAGTGTCAATGGGTCCTACACAAAGAGTAATTTGGCGAGGGGTGCTCATTTCTGATGGTTTCATTTAATACTGGCAATAATAATTTAAAGCTAGCCATACTTATCTAAGTGGGCTAGCTGCAAAGTTGGCAAATGCATTTTTGGCTCAGCAATGTCAAACAGGCTGTAATAGTTTACATTGCCAGCATATTATCTTTTGTTCTAACATTTTTTTTTGGAACAAATACAATACTGCCATATATGGTATATTGCAGTCAAGGGTCAGGAAACAATTGAGGTATGAAAGAATATATTATGTCCAAGTCAAAGGTGAAAACCTTTGATTTTCTTTGAAACCAAGTTATGCAAACTCAGAATGTGCTACAATATGTGAAACCTTTGCTGTGAACCCTAGTGATAGTGATAGTTGCTAAAAAGAATCTAGGCCCCATCTGTAAAATTCTGATGCAAATGTGTGCATCAGAGATAATTTAAATTTATACTCTTAAACCCCTAAATTCTGAAAGCCACTGCCATTGTTACAAACATCATAATAAAGTTAAAATATAGTCTATTCAACCTGCTTGGCACCCCAACTACGCCATCTTGACTATAAACTTCTCTTAAACATGTCAGAGCACTGATTTCTATTGTACTGCAATAATGCAAAGTCAAAGTATTAAGCAAAAGGTTCAGTCTAGAGGTCTTAGCACGGTCAGTTCACTCATGTGTACTTAATAGAAAAAGGCAAATTTTAAAAACTATCTGCCAACTTATCAAGCAACATTGGAAGCAGTAGATGGACATCCTGTTATGATCCGTAACTAGAGTACACAAAATAGGTACCGTTCGGTCCCAGAGAGTGAGAGCTTTTTATAAACAAAATCAGTCCAACAGATGCTACATGCTTTGAATTTCTTGGTTTGGAAAGTTCCTTTTCATAGTCCAACACCTTTAAAGATGGTCAAACCTGTTAAAGAAAAACAAATTGTACACAACACCAACAAACAGACATAACATTACAAGTTTTAAATTTGACATTTGGGGTTAAGTCATTTAGAACTTTAATACTACTTCCTGAATGTTCAAATGCTGGTCTGATAACCTATGACTACATTGTTTTTTCAACAGGCAATACCCTTGGGAGGTCTAACAATATGCATTTATACTTGACACATTTTTTTGGTTAAACATTTGCTGAACACAAAGCAATAATTTTAAGTTTTTTGACTACATATTCACCATTTTTTAAAGTGATGGTGACCTCAAAGAGCTGCTGGCAATTTAACTTTTGCTTTTTTCATGTGCCTAGTTAAAATTTTCTTGGACATTACATTTCAGTGAGATGATGCGGCCTAACATTTGTCCTTTCTTATCCACTGGGTCAAAACCTGGACAGTTTAGTTACAGGACAGCGCTAAATGAGTTAAGTTGACATGCTAAGTCCTTCTTGACAGTGTACATCAAGTCGGAAAAAAATTCTTTGATGAACAAAGCATTTAAAACTTAAGTACAGCAAAGCTACCGTTTTTCACTTTAAAAATGATTATGGCAAAAATTTCAGCTGACTTCATGATCCTATCAAGTTCA
>JAPZDV010000008.1:3379125-3393986 GCA_029814665.1 Acanthurus lineatus
GACGTTTTCATGAGAGTTAGGTTGTTTACCTAGATAATATTTAGTGGTGTTTAGTCTTAGTTAGTTTAGTCTTAGTCTTAGTCTTAGTTACACAGCTTTAGTTGATTTCAGTTGACTTCACTCGTTAGCAACATGCTAACGTTTTGCACCGGATACTTTCAATGACCGGAAATTCTGTAGAAAAATGTAGTCGACTAAAATCTGCCAATATTTGGTCTAAAATATAGACTAAAACTAGACTAAGACTAAAGGATGTCAGATGACTAAAATATGACTAAAACTAAATGGTGTGTTATTCAAAAGACTAAATCAGAATTTGCTATCAAAATGAACATTGATGAACATACATACCTGAGCTGCATTTCCTTCCTCTTTTGCATCTCCTGACTGTGCAGCTCCTCCATACGCCGTAGTTCCTCCTGCCGCCTCAGCAGATCTGAGAGGAAACATAAATTCAGCATTAATTGGAGTAGTTGAATCCTTGTGAACTCTTAACCATGTGAGTGACATATCTATAGTAAATTTAGAAAGCAAAAATTACAATATATAGAACTAGAGGCTCTTATTGCTTTGTTGAACCTGAAAATACCACTAAACTTGCCTTGTCTGAGCAGGTTGGCCTGGTGCTCATGGTAGGCATCCTCCATTTCACTCTCCAGCTTCTCACGGGCCTCTTGCATATTCTTCTCCACCTGCTGCCTCTGCTGCTTCTCCATTTCATCCAGGGACTTCCAGCGCTTTGAGTACTCAAATTCAAAAGTGCCTGGACGAGCAAAGCGGGGAGGTTCCTCTCGCTCTCTATAAATACAATCAATACAATATCCAGAGAATTATGTTAGCATTACTGTATCTATCAGACCTGGCAAGTTCTGCTCCAGCAGATTAAGAAATACAAAATGTTTCACAATAATTCTAAACAATGAGGAAATAAAATATAAATTAAGCATCCTTTCTTTCCTTTCATCTCATTTACACGGGTTAACATCTGTCACTCCAAATTAGAAAACTGAATTCCAACAGCTGCTTTCCCGGATCCACCCAACCCCCTACTCAGTGATCCTGCAGACCCTCATCACACCATCTGCTGCTCACTAAACAATGTGGGGGGAAAAATTAGCATAATGAAGATGATTCCTACAGCAACACTCCCATTCACTCTATCCAACTTCATTTCACATAGCTACCTAATCCTACAAATGTAAATATTATGGTGAGAACATGACAGAGTGACATGCTTACGCTTGATATCTGGGGTTCTTCTGAGCCAGTTTCTCTGGAAGACCATCTTCATCATCAAACTGCTCCAAAGGCTCAACAATAACTGGCCGGGGAGATCTAAAAAGTGTTAAAAAGACAAGACAAAACAAGGGATATTAAAAGAGATTTAAGGTTCCATTACTCAATTGATCAGGTTTTAAATGCATGCACTTGCAGGTTAAAGTAATAACAAAAAGTGATATTCAATTTTGCTATGAAGTAACTGGAATTGCATTGTGTTTATAAGTTAAATTGATCTTACGTGGTGAGGAGAAAGACACCCTCGTTGCATCGATCAAGGGCCTTTCTGGCAGCTGGTTTAGAGGCAAACTCGACAATTCCTTTGCCTGTTGAGCGCCCACGATCATCTACAATGACAATGGCCCTCTCAACCATTCCAAACTGTGAGAAAGCTTCTTCCAGGAGCTCATTGGAAACAAATGGAGACAGATTCTTTACGGACAGAGCAGCAGAGTGTGTTGCAAATCGTACACGCAGAGGTCTGCCTTTCATTGGTGTATCATCCAGCTCTGCTTTAGCTATCTCTGCGAGTGCACGGGACTCCTGCAAGAAATCAAATGTAACATTACTCACAACACCTCTACAACCCAAATTTCTTTCCCCCCCCCACACATTTGTCAATATTACATTATTGCTTTTAGTAACCTTACACAAAAAATGTGCCTTATTTATCTTAAAGACAATTTATGTACAATATTTCTTGCAATTCTTCTTGAACACTCAACTACTTGAGTAAATTTAAGAGTGTGATGTCTTACCAAACGGATGAAACCGAAGCCTTTTCCTTTGTTGATGAAGACTTCGCTGGGCTCTCCATATTTAGCGAACAGTTTCTTGAAATCCTCCTCTGTGATGTCGTTGGGCAGGTTACCGATGAACAGTCGGCACCGCTGCGTGTACGTTTTCTCACCGGGTTTGAGCAGCATGGACAGGGTAGCCCTGAATTCCTGAAGAAATAATATAATCAGATTAAATCTCTGGGCGAAATAACACCACGTCACTTATTTCAGACGACAAAAAACACGAAGGGATAACCCAACGCAATGGCTAATAGACAACCACTGTCAAATATTATTTTCAAATTGATATGGGCGAAAACGGAAAATGAGCGTTCATTTATCCCTTTATCCCAATGACCTACTGCCCATCCCCCACACATCGTGGCTGTTACAGAAAAAACAAACTTGACCTACATTTTCAGAAAACAATTTTATAAACACTTATGGAAACATTAAAGATGTGTCGTGAAAACATACACGATATTAGGATCACTCAGTAACTCAAAAATGACACAATGGACGTTTATTACTTCACTAGAAAAAATTTCACCGTTTTGTTGCAGCACAAATTTTGGACAAGATGGCGGATAACGGACGCGACTGAACAAGGGTGCGCGTGATTTCTTCCACCATAGGCACCGCTGGGGGACGCAGCAAAAAAACACCCTTAACGTTCATACGAGCTTACTACAACACCGCCCACCCGGACTTTTCGGTGTCTTGAATCGAGCGTACCATTAGCATTGAATGCTAGTTTGCGAGCGTTAGCTAATAGCAACCATCCACGACGCCATTTACAAGAGAAAATATATCACAGAGAATTTTACAGACCTTGGACTGGGCTCCGTCTGACTCTGCTGTAGCGTCGTTCGAGGCCATCATCTCCACCTCCTGTTTGTGATTTAGTCCTGATCTCTGACCTTGTTGGGGGCCTGTCTTCTGGCCTTGGTGAGGGCCCGTCCTCTGGCCCTGATGAGGGCCTGTTTTCTGGCCTTGTTGAGAACCACCCCTGTGGCCCTGTTGTGGGCCTCCCTTCTGGCCTTGAAGAGGACCTGATTTCGGGCTCGGATGCGGAGGCTGCTTCTGCTGTCCATTTGTATTTCCTGCTGGTGACTTCAGCTGCTGGTTCTGGTTCTTGTTTGCTTGGTTAGGTTGAGGGGAGCTCATGTTAGGCTTCGGCGGAGGTGACTGAATCTTGGGCTGAGGGGCAGGGGATGTCGTTTTCTGTTGCTCCTGTGGTGGTTGCTGTGCCGGTTTCTGCTGCTGCATCGGGCCTTTCATTGTGAGAGCCGGGCCTGGACTCGGTGGAGGGATGATTGGCAGCGACTGGTTCTGTTGTGGCTTCTGAGGAGTCACCTGTGGTCCCTGATTACCCGGTCTGTTGAAATTGTTATTTGGTCCCCTCCGATTTTGGTTCTGGTTTTGGAAAGGATGGTTCCTAAAATTTGGGTTTCCCATTAGCCCACCCCGCATCGGGCCACCGGGTCCACCGCCTCTTCGTTGCTGGAAATTATTCATTCCAAAGCCGCCGCGATTATGGCCGTATCGAGACATTGATCCTTATAGAAGTGAAAACTTAAAATATGTAAAACGTTAGAGATCTGCAGCGTTCAAACAGCTTTCGACGTTGGCAGATCGAGCTTCTAAAAATGGCGACAAGCCGTCGTAGCCGTTGGCTTCTTTCTTTATCCCGAACAGTGAGAGCAGCACGGCTCAGCTCATTGGTCCGCTGCTCAGCCGAAGGGCGGAGTCACTGCGGGGATGTTCGGACTTTTTGAGGAGCTGGTTCTTTTGAGTCTTTTCTCCTCAAGAAAATACAGCTTTCATTGAGATTTCATTTTAGGTATTTAGGAAAATAAAATCGTTTACTGCAGCACAAGAAAACATAACTGACAGTCACAGTCGCCCCTGTATTATAAATCTGTAAATTGTATTTGGATGTTGTACAGGATGAGAAGTTTTTTTTTTAATCACTTTGCTCTCATTGTAAAAACTGAAGAGCTTTATATCTGGGGTGTGCCCTAAGAATAATTAAGAGGCTGCCCTGCAGTAAGGTCAATGGTCACAGAACATAAAATATACCTTAAAATGAAGAGCTGATCATTCACTGAAATAAATACATGTAGAAAAGGCATCATTAAGTAGTATACTATTTAACTTAGATTTTACTGGAGTACAATCAATTGTCTTGAGGTTACTAGGGCCACCACTGAGCTTAAGAAGATGGTTACCTGTTTATATTAGATATTTTTCTCTTTTTACCAGAAGAAGTGTTCCAAAGACCTATTAATTTAAAAAGAGGTGTCGCTGACCAGTCCCCAAAAACACACAAACCTGAGCACATGCTAGTTAAAATAATAAAACATAGCGCTGGATTTAAAAAAAAGGTTTGATTTTTTAATTTTCTTCATTGATTCTCCCTTTTTCCTGCTCCCTCCCTCCTGCGTCCAATACCTGAACCTGAAAAATAGGTAATACAAAGTTATAACCCTTTATTTATGTGCTTGCAGGTTCACAAGTCACTTGCCATTTTTGGATATTGGCTACCTGTGTGCAGTTAACAATCCATTATATTGTATATTGGTATGTAGGTCACTGGTGTAAAGGAGAAGGGTTTCCATTTCTATTATTTTAACCCAATCCAGCATTTTTAGACCAATAAAGATACTGGTAACAGGACAACTCTTGCTCACACCTTTGAGAAAATAAATCCAACTTCTTATATTCAGCTATGTAAACAATAGACGATCAACTCAGACAGACTTTTTTTTGTCATTTATTCCACATACAGGTGTTTTTGAAACAAACAAAAAATGGCGAAGAGACAACCAGCCTCACCTGAACATGTTTTCTTAATGCTTATCATTATAAACAGACACAAAAAAGTTGAGATGACAACGTTGACGAACACAACAAAACATAAGTCCGATAAACAAAAAAAAAAAAAACCCCAAACACATACAGTATGTAGAAAGTTTAACCAATGACAACATATAACCCAGGAGAAAACACACAAGACAGTGTGACATTATCACATGGGGGAGACATTGGAATAATTAAAAAAAAAGTGAGGGTGTTAAAGAGGAGAAAAAAGGCTCTAAATAGAGAAATGTGAGCAGAACAAAGGGTTGCATCAGATTCTAAGTGACAGGAAAATATAAAAGGACTTGAAGAGACAAGAGAGACATTCATTGATTAGTGAACAACAATCAAAACATGTCTTTTCTCCTCCCCCACTTTTTTTAAAATCAGGTCTAAAAACAGCAATATAGAACAGGTAGTCATGAGGAGAGCAAAATAACATTTACAAAGGAAAAATGCTGAACACCTGATATATATATATGTTTTAAGCACACAAGACTCCTCGGAATGACACGTCCAAGGATTACAAGTTGTTCAAGATTAATGTTTTTTTAAAATTGTAAAATCACCCTTCAGTCATGTTGGAACAGCTTCTTGCCAAGCTCTCCCAGTGTATAGCCATTTTTAAAGAAGTTATTATAACAGAGTTGGGTTAACTTTAAATCTGAACTTTTATGTCCTATCATTGGGTTATAGTAAAACGCCAAAGGAGGGAGCTGGCTAGTGAATGTAGATTTGTATATATGTTTTTACAGTGTTTGGGAAATAAATGCTCTCTGCCAGTTTTGATCTCTGGACTGTTTTGGTGTTAGGTGGAAGAAGATTCAGAGGAAGCAGTGTATCCCAGTTTGAGTTGAAAGTGAACTGGGACTAATGGAGATGAGGCTGCTCATGGGGATGGCAGATGCTGAAACAGGATCACTCCAATGGGGAAAATGTGAAGAGAAGAAAAGGTGGTGGGAGGAACAGTGACACAACTCATGGCGTGCAGTCTGTGCGGGCCTGCAACCACCTGCAGGGTTGCATCATATCATGCAACTCAAACTGGTCAGCGATTCCCCTTGAGCCCACAATCTTATATAAAAAAAGCAAATCAACTGAGGTAATTTTACATAAGAAATCACATTAGTGTAGCAGAAAGAGATAGCTAATATGTAGGTGCGTAAGATTTGAAATAAAAAGCACAGGGTGGCAAAAGCATCAATTGATTAGGTTTCTTTTATTTGAACTGATTTTTTTCAGATAATGCAAGATATTTCACACTCATTAAAAAAAAAAGAAGAAATTCAAGGTCCCCGTTGATGTTGGTACTTCAATTAAAAGGGGCATCATCAGATTTCTGATGCAAGACCCGGACAGGCTGCAGTGCTCTGTCATGGGGTATGGGGTAGAAGGTAAAAGGTGGGATGAATGGGTCTGAGGGAAACCAGTTGCTCCAGCTCTAAAACCAGCACTCACTGGTCCTGAGTCAGAGTCTGTGGGACTCCAGCACTGGGTTGAAGCCACAGTCAGACTGATTTACACCTGGGGAGAGTCACCTGTGTTGAGTGGCAACTAATAAAGTGGCAGGAGCTAACCTTCCTAGCAGGTCAGCCATAAAAGTTGTACATTATTAAGCATTTTCTCAAACACTTTACTGTCCTTTTCCTTGTACTCACTGCAGCCAAACGGCATCCTCTCTTTTCTGCCGCTGTTATTTTTTCACCTTGCACTTATAAAGCAAGATTCTAAACAACCAACGCTTTCTAAATGCAAGAATCAATCCAATCTTTTCTATCAATGTTGAGAACCTTAAATTTTTAATCAGTTGTTCCAAATGGAAGGTAATGGGATTAAAATCTGGGTTGACTGTGCTTTAGTGTCTGGTAGGTGTTAACCTGCTTGTCTGACCCGATTGGATTTCCACTAAATGTTGTACAAACCGACACAGCAATGAAAGGTGTGGTAGTGACAGCAAAAGAAATTGTGACAGCCGAAAGAAAACTGTAAAAGCAAAATGAGGTAAAAGTAGAGAAGAACTGAGGTTGTGTGGAAGCATCAGACAAAGGTCGTTCAAAATAAAACCATGGGAATGTATTGTTTGAGTCAGTGTTTCTCCCTCCAAAAGGCTAAGACTCGTGAGTGCGAGCACTTGGTAATTTTGCTATCAAGTCAGTGTGTTTGACAAATCTGTTTTTTTTTTCAGTATGAGTGTTGTTGGGTTCAGACTGTATGGAGAAGTATATGCTTGGTTTTTGGTTTTGATGTGTGGATCAAATCATTAATAGCCAATGAGTGTGTTTGTGTGTTTTCATGCATGTATGTGTGTGTCATCTTGATGTGTGTGAAAGAGGGGGTGCTCATGGCTGTTTCCTGTGGGAGAATGGCAGATCAGGGGTGAGAGGTCAGTGTCTCAGGGGGTCACAGTGGGGATGAGGTGACGTCAGATTCGGGGCAAATACTTCTCAATAAATTCCTTTACAGCTGCCATCTCCTGCAAAGACAGTGAAAATAGAGATTCGCTGAGTTAAAAAGGATTTTACAACATCCGATAATTATAATATCATCATCAAAGGCTTTAAATGTCTCAGTATATGGGGTTTTTTTTCAGATCAACTGGAGAAAAAAACTCATATTTTAAAACAGACATATATTTTTACCAACACTGAACCCCACATACTCACACCAACACAACAAATAGTGGGACAGTACCTCAGGACAGGAGCTGTGAAGGAGCCCTGGGTAGGTTTTGAAGGTGATCATCTGAGGGTTGACTATGGATTTGAGTTTTTCTGCCGTCATGGCACCAAACTGCACTGGAATCATGAAATCCTTCTCACCGTGGCATTGCAGGATTGGGAGGTTCTTGGTGCCGCTTGACGCCTGCAGAGCAACAAAAACCAAACAAACAAAACAAAAAAACACAGACTTAGTCAATGTTCACAGAAAGTTGGCTAAATTTGAATATATGTATCTTTTGGTTTGGAGAAATTCAAAGTCTGCAATGTAGAATGGCCACTAAAGAAGCCCAGGTTTGAATTTGGAAGGCAGAAGAACAATCCTCTACAATACAACTGTGTTTGTACCGATGAGAAACTCCTGCGAAGTGGTAACCAGCAACTGAGGGCCACAACGCCAGCCAACTGATGTTGGCAGGTCAAGGCGGTATACAAGGACAAAGCTCCACCCTGAAAGGCAAAGGATGAAACAGAAACAGGCAGAGACATTAACTGCATGCATCAATTTACATTCCTTAATATGTGAGTTGCAATTAAAAATGCCCTAACTTTTGCAGTGCACAGTAGTATTACTGTAGTAGGTGCAAGCAATAACTTTCATGAGTAAGTGATGCCACTTGATCATCAGCAGCACCTGAGTTACGCACATTTTTGAGAGCACGGGTACCCTTGTAAAAAAAAAAAAAAAACATAATGCTAAGATATGAAGTCATACCTGAGAGAAGCCACCGAGCATTATACGGTGTGGAGGAATCCCATTTTTGGCCTCATGTTCAATTATGGCCTTGACTAGGAAGAGGAGAGAAAGGACAAATGTGTCAAATCAACATTTCAGAGAGAGAATATTTATTGCAGATTGTCAAACAAACCGTTCTGGGACTCTTAGTGAGTAAAGAGTAAATTGTGATAGATGGTGCAAACTTGGCTCATCTGGCAGCAGATATCTAGCAGGGCATATTTCTGTCAAGCTACACAGGCACTTTTTCCCAGATAGATTAAATCATGCTGCCACATTTCTGATTGTTTTTACATTTATACTCTGTTCTGAAACAAGCTGTTGTCCTTTCTCATGACTGGGAGAAGCCTCAGATCTGAAATACATTTCTGGCTGTTAAACAAAATTAAGTGTGGAGTATGAAAGTCATACAGCAGTTCATACTTTCAGAGTTTCTCTCCTCTAAATCATTCATGGTGTTGCAATCAGTTGCTTGAATGAAAAGTGTCAAAAGTAATAGTGTGCAAATAAAAGAAAAGCTTAGAAAGGGTGGGCTCAGGGTCTGAGATGCTCTTTGACAAGCACTTGATTTGGAGGCTTACAGATACACAGATTCAAAGGTTAAGGATCATCAGCGAGGACCAATGGGCTTGAAGCCCACATGAAGCTGAAGCTTCATGGAAGAGTTAGGAAAAATAGAAATGATTGAAACTGATGAATGCGGTTTTGTCATTTAAATAAAAGTGACAAAAATATAGATGAGGCAGTTTTATCCCTGCAGGCTGACATGATGGCCTTGTTGACCAGCATTAAAACATTAAACTCACTGTTGTCTGCTGCCTTCTTGATTCCAGATTCGTCCTCTGGGGAGTCGGGGGTGAGACCCATGAGGTCAAACCTTCACACATGCAGAGGCAAATGTTACAGGAAACCAACAGAAACAATCGTAGCATTGTCAACGCCAATACGAGAGCCTATTGTAGTTTCCAGAGAAACAATACTGCTCAGTGTTTAGCTGAAAAGCTGTCTCTTTCATCACACCAACTCACCATGCAGGCATCACCATCTTCATGTTGAGAGTGACGGGAATTCGGCTCCTACAAGGGGGGGTGCAGAGAGAGAAAGAAATGAAAACATGACAGGCAGTGTGGGAGATCACGAGCAGTCAGACAATACAAGTTGAAAGATTAATTAAATCATTCAAGAAAAATTGAAGTGCAAGCTCACAAGCATTCAAGTATCATTGGTCTGAGGCTACTTTTTCATTTTTACAGACAGAACAGTTTACTTTCTTTACAGGTTAATGGGAAACTTTACTCCAAAAAAACAGGCAAAGAGTAAAAGTTTCAGTTTTATGCGTCACCACCCAGTCAAGTTGCAGTTTACATCCATGTCTGTCCGGACTCATGAGGTGCAATCACACAAATGTGCAAGCAGCAAGTGCAAGTCATAACTTTCTTTATTTCTTTAGTAAGCATTCCAAGTTACATTACTCGATCATTATCAACTACTGAATAACATGTTTTTGTGACCGTGTGTATGTGTGCATCATCATTTCCTGGCAGCAATGTTTCAGTGTGTGTAAGATCTCTTTGACTACAAAATTCCATAATCCATCATTTCATTTTTTTGACATTTCTGTGTAATTTTTTCATCATAAGCCAATTAATTCTTCAGTTATGACAAAAAATATGTTTTATGAGGTCACAGTGAACTTTGACCACTAAAACATCTGGACATTGGTGCCAGATGTAGTAAAATTCCATCCAGGCAACCACGAGATATCACGATCATCAAAGTGGTCGACCTGAAAACATAACGCCTTTGGTAACGGCTGTTGCCAGTGTAGAAGGATAAGAATGATATTACATTTTCTTCCCGCTGACATGTGACAGTCTTGAAGGCAGAACGTAACAGAAGGATGGGAGGAGAGAAATACTTACGCGTGGGGGCAGATGAACTTGACGTGAGGGAGCTGGATCGCTGTCAAACTCTCTGCCCACCCATGCCTGACAGAAAGACAATTTTTGTTTTTAATTCCACTTCTGACAAAAATGACTAATATGAAGTACATCAAAGCCAACTTTTTTTACAACGCAGTACAGTGTGTGATACAGTGTGTGTGGCACCAAATGAGGTCACTTCTGCACGTTAGCACCATTCGCTCCAGAGGTCGAATTTGGCACTTGAGAGAAAAAAACACCCACTGTAGGGGATATTTTTAGAGATGGGACGACACAATTTAACATCTGATTAAGTAAATCGCCTGAGTGCTGATGTGAGAGCTTTTTAAGTAAGTCATTTTTATTTTGTTGTCAGTGGTGTATTATGAAGTTGAAGTGCCAGGGAAGCAATTATCGCCTTTACGCTTCATTATTAGATACTTCATTCAACTCTGGCAGTTCAAACATCAACAGTCTCTAGAGTGTTTGCCTGAACCTGCTATATGTTAAAATAATGATATCAAATCCATAGAAAACAGGCGGTCTTATTAAAACTTTTATTTTAAGCAAGAATAAAGAGGATTTTAAAGCTTAACTCACCCTGAGTCTCCCAAGCCATGAAGGAAGATAACCTGTGGCACAGATAAAGAGCAAAGTTTCAGAATTTATAACTCTTTAATATTCATATTACGCCTAAAGAAACTGGCCAATCAGATTGGACATACATATTACAGGAGGTAGAAAACAGAACAGAACAGAACCGTGCATTTAGCTCCACTTGCACTTCACAGATGACACATAAAATAACAAAAAAAACCTCTTTCACATTGAGACAGTTTATCACATTGAATCAGTCTTGTAGTACAAGGTGCACTAGTGGTCAGTGTGTGTACTTGTTCCAAAATAGAGAAGAAGTGCCAGGTGCCAGTCGCCCGTTCTTGCCAAGATAAGCTCTCACTGCCAGTTTCCACACACGCTAATTCCCGCAGAGAAACCAAGAAAGGAAATAACAACAGTTTCGAAAGCTGGCTTATCACGGCGTGCTTGCTGAAAAATCAGTGACTCTGCTGTCTTTGCAGGGATCAAAACACTTTGCTTCCATACAGGGTTTAGGACGGCGTTCAGAGCTTTGATCCTGGTGTTTAACAAATCCCTTCACTGAAACTGAACATGGTTTGTTTCATTTTCACTCTCAAATCCAGCTGAGTGTCTACACAATGTATCTGCTCACTGTACTGTACCTGCTACACCTCCTGCTACAGGTGGGTCAATACAAAGGAGAAGTATTCAATAGGATTAATTTTGTATAAATGATTTTATGAAATTGATTGAAAAGTGGCATATTACGACAATCATGGAGAATTAAACTAATTCAGAGTTGGAGGTTAGCCTTTATTCAATCACTGAGGACTACTTGCCTCTTCCAACACCTTTAAAAAATCCCTGTAGCTGATTGTGTGCTTGAGCCAGATGCTGACACCCATTTTGCCACCCAACTTCAACTGTTTAGTGAATATAAGATGTCTTATGTTTCCACTCACCGCTGCGGTCTCCTTTTCTATCCCGGACACCGTTACAGCCTCGGCGAGCAGCGGCGCAGACATGTTGTTGCCACACATACACTGTAGAAGATGCTGGAGTAAGAGGAGGGGGGAAAAAAAAGAAAACAGAGATCAGCTGACTATAGAAGTGCATTGAAAATATGTTATCATGTGACTTAGGATAAAGAAAAAAGCTTTATTTAAAGAAACGATATGTAATTTCTGCTGCAAGAGGAAACACAACAACACACTTTGATGACAGAGTTAAGAAGCGTTGGATCATGGGTGTTTTTTTGTATTGTTAACAGCCACCATTAGAGATGAAAATCTATCTAACTGGCTCAGGCAGACAAGTAATGTATTTAAGTTTTATTTAAATTATATTTAGTCACATTTGCCAACTTCCTTCCTTACTTTCTGACGTATCCTGTGTCGACACTGACACTTAGACAAATACACTGAGAGCTCACTCTGATTTGAATAAACCTGGCCAAAATTTGCCACGTTAAATTAGGTTTGAGGTCATTTGCAAACAGCACGTCCTTAAAAGAGTTTGTCCACCAGGGGGCACTGACAAGTTGATTTTTTAAAATGCACAATGTCACATCTAATATGATCATGTCTTTATAGAAAAAAAATAATTAATTGATACTTCATTATCATTTATTTTTCCATATATAATAAATATGTCCATTGGCCAATATGTTAAGATTAAAGTTTTAAATTTTCACCCACAGCCAAATTCAAATCCAGTATTGGACAGACTCTTCGATTAATTACCAATAATTTCAATTTAATTGAAAGTATTATAACTAATTTTATAAAAATTTACCATTGATAGATGGACAAACGTATTTAAAACCACAAAGTTCCTTTGAAAGCACAATAACTGAAATATGTAAAATTTTGTTTTGCTTATGTAAAACAATTGTGTGCACTCGCTGTAGATTAAAAATGTGTTGAGCACAATTCTTTTCTCTGAGAGCTGTTCCCAAAAACTGAATGCTCAAATGCCCCCAAGAGGCATGAAAATTCTGTGGAGTTTATATAAAACAGAGGACTTGTGGACAGATGTAATGTGCCGTGTATCTGTCACGAGTCCTGGCTGACATCAGCAATGAAAATGAACCGCTCATTTTGGTTGGTTATCCGCGAAGCCATTCAGTTCACAGACAACAACGCTGAACATACCACTTATACACACTAACAAACACATAATGAACCTGCTGCTGAACCTGAAACAGCGGTCATGAGGTATGTGTTTGTGTGAGTCAGGCAGGCCTCTCAGGTCAGCAAGTGACGAGACTCATTAACTAAATGAAATGTGCTCCCTTGCTGTACATTGCTCTTTAAATCAGCTGCAGACATGCATCTTCCTGCACACTGAGTCAGCCATCGATAACAAGCATGAGATCAGGTGCAGGTTTTACAGTAAAGTTGAGCTGTAAAAGCCTTGGCTTCTTAATGCCATTTCACTCTCTCTCTGTTGATGATGATGTAGGAAAGGACAAAGCCCGGCTGGTCAGGCTGGTCAGACGGCATGCTGTCTGATTGGTAAATAAGCTATGAGGAGTCAGGGAGTCGGGAAATGTCTGAGGCACAAAGGTTAATGTGTAAACCTTGAGATGGATTTTTCTCTGCGGGTGTTAAAATTCCCCCACTGTAATGTCCTAGCAGCTAAATGCTGCTGAGCTTTGCCTCTTGCCTTTGTGTTTGCTCTTTGGCAGGTGACAAATTATTGGCTGAAGGTCACACTTTCACAGCTTAAATACAAGGAAGTGGAAG
Organism: Acanthurus lineatus; assembly: GCA_029814665.1. NCBI lineage: Eukaryota > Metazoa > Chordata > Actinopteri > Acanthuriformes > Acanthuridae > Acanthurus > Acanthurus lineatus. The sequence goes on from JAPZDV010000008.1 coordinate 3,392,746, forward strand.
GTAAATGTGTGATTAAAGTGGCCAAATTTTGGACAAAAGAGGGTTGTTTTTGCACTGCATCCTGACCCCTGATTAATGAGAAATAGTTGAATAATAACTGAGCAAGACAACACCAGGAAATAGTCTCTTTGTATAAACAGTATCAGAATGAAAATTTCTACATGCATAATGTTTTCAATTGTGAATAGGTGAATAGGTATAGTACAATTATTGTATTTCAGTTTTTAAGAAAAATGTTAGGGTTTTTGCCACCAGACACCACTTTTTGTAGCAGGGTCCTGTTCAATAAATAAATCACATTTTTCATTATAGAAGGCATTTTTAATGCTGTTATCGGTATCTGAATAATCCTATTGATAATACTTATATACTGGTCTGAAGAAGGATTTTAAATGCATGACTTTCACTTTGAATTAAGTATTTTAAAACAGTTGTATTTGTACCTTTATTTTTAAGTAAAAAACACAAGTACTACTTCCACCACTGAATGTTGTCTACTAAATATGTTACCGTGCCATATATATTATTCTGTCCAAGCAAATTATGTGAAAACAATGTTATGTTATTGAAATGTGCATCGTAAGGGGTGCATTCATTGTCAGCAGATTCTAATTCACTGTTAAAGCTGCCTATTTTTCTAATAATAAATGTAGCTTGGCTTCACTCTGTCTGTTCCCACGTGAGCCAAGTAGATAATATGATGAAAAGCAGACCGCACGAGGAGAAGAGTGAAAGAAAGAGATAATAAGAAAAGATGGAGAGGAGGGGAGGAGGAGGAGTGCAGGAACATTGGATAATCTGGTCAAACAAGTAGGACAAACCCAAAAATAGGAAGCATATGCAAAGAGCCGATTAATCACTTTTATATCCTTTTTTCCAGCAGTTATAATTCAACAGATTAACAATGACCTGTAACATGGCCTGCCAGCATAAAGCCCAGTGTGGGTTTTTGAATGCACGCTCTAAGAAACAATGGCTCACTCTACGCTTCCAGAGGAGGCTGGTGGTTAAAAATAGTGTCACGCTGTGTACAAGCATCTAGTGCAGTTAAGGTTCGTTCTAAAAACAACTTGAAACAGGACTTGTTCCCATAAACAAATTCAATTTAATCTATTACCTGGAGTTCCTACCAGCATCCACCCTGACTGTTCACTCCTCAAACAACCAAAAGGATGCGACAACAATCTGTTTATTAACGTTTTGTTTCTACGTCCATCTGCTAGTAATGAAGACAGTTAAAG
>JAPZDV010000008.1:3422963-3449362 GCA_029814665.1 Acanthurus lineatus
CCCCCCCCCCCCCCCCCCCCCCCCCCCCCCCCCCCCCCACCACCCCCCCCCCCCCCCCCCCCCCCCCCCCCCCCCCCGCCCCGCCCCCCAAGGAATCATGTATTCATTTGCAGTCATCATGTTTCAATGAAGTTGTCGTGATTCAAGTATACGACTTGTAAATTATGAAATGTTGTCATTATTATGTAAAGGTCCAGAGTGTATTTGGGTGGATGTTTTTGCAGAATATGTCTCAAGTTGACTATAATATATATAAATATGGTTTTATTAGTGTATAATTACCTTAAAATAAGAATTGTTGTGTTTTCATGACCTTAGAATGAGCCTTTTATTTCTACAGAGGTAGAGGGTCCTCTTTCATGGAGTCTGCCATGTTTCTACAGCAGCTCAGAATAGACAAACCAAACATTGACTCTAAAGAAGGCATCTAGCATTTTTCACCAGCACTGTAGGTTCTCTTATACAATTATGAAGGAGGGATATCACAGATATGTGACACAGTACTACATGCCAAGATCGGCATGCTCACAGTGACAGTGTAAATTTATTGAGGCTCGACAGGTATAAAGTTTACCATTTTTACTATGTTAATTTCACATTTTAACATGATAACATTTACTAACTGGCACAAAACACAAAGTCAGACTGAGACTGATGAAAATGGCATTAGTTTTGGCAGGTATTTGGTCATAAATTTTAACTGATTGTGCTTTTATAGAAAAGGTCAGAAGTTTACCAAACTTATTGACGTCTGTAGTTTCATGGCAATCCATCTAACAGTTGTTGAGTTATTTCAGTCTGGACTAAAATGGTGGACCTACTAACCTACAGAAACATGTCTGACCCTACAATCTATATGTCACAAGCTTGGCTAAAAAAGTGTCCATATAAAAGTGGTGTAAAAATACACTGACATGAAAAGAGTAACTTAAAGTCAATCTATAAAAAGCTGTATTTCATTCTGACACAAACCATAAATTAGTCCAAGCTGAAGATGGGAAAATGTAGAGATCTCACTGAAGCTCAGTGAAAGAAAGCCCATATATACTGGCCCCATCTCAGGCCTTGAATAGGCTAAAGTGTAACTTTCAACCCCACCCTGGCAAAGTGCATATGACACAGCACTAAGGTGATCTCTGAACTTCACTCAGGTGAACGACAACACACTGTAAGCCAGAAACAAAGACACTGTCCTGCTGTTTATGTAGGCGTCATTGCTGTGTAACAGACATAACTGAGTCATTGCTTTTCACTTTGGCTACTGTAACTGCTGGGTTTTTTTTCAAGTTTGTTTTTGAAGTTGGCTGATGAAATAAGGTTTTTTTTTTGTCAATAAAGTCCTGTTTTTTACTTATGAGGAGCAAAGATTTAGATGCCCTGTAAATGATGAAAAATATTATACTGCTGCTTCAAACATGCTTCAACTGGTGAAATGACCATCCTGTAATTGCCAAACAAGTACAGCTTTAATCTTAGACTTGGGCTTTTGTGCATTTTTTGTATGAAACTAACTTTTTCACTCATCCACAATGGAATTTTGGTTCAGACCTGGTGTATGAAGCTTTAAATTCTTTGTTTTTTTACGAAGCCTCATGCACTTCTTTACAGCCAAAACAACAATAAATACACAACCAATCTAAAAAAACACAAAAAGTTCAAAATGATTATGATACCAGCCCTTTGTATCCCCTTAGTTAACTCTTTTTGCTTATTATCTTAAGCACCCTCTGTACATGTGATTTGTCACAGTCCTCACCACACAGGCCGGCTGCAGTCTGCAGAGCATGTGCCATTGCAGTCATGAATAAGATTCCCCAGTTGCTTAATAGTTAAAATATGCTGTGTGTGAAGTGCAGCATTAAATGACGCTGCTAACCACAAACCTGACCCTGAGTTTCATTTATGGACGGCCTTGCAAAAGCACATTTGCACCTGTCATTCACACGGCTGCTCCCCATGGAGACAGATGCAGGTGACCCCCGGCTGGATTCAGGAGAGGTGTCGGCAGTCAGTGTGTTGTTTTGTTGTGCGCTTTTCAGAGATTAGCTAAACAATGTGCATCTGTCAGTGGGTTCGGTTTGTCCTTCAGTAACCAAGAAACAATACAGTGATTAAAAGTGTGGAAACATTTGCCAGCCATGTTTCAGTTGTTTATCAGTTACACACTGTTTAGGTGGAGCATAGTGTTCTCTTTAATGAGTTGAGATATGAGGAAGCAAAACAACTGATAAACAAGAGAGATGATAAATTGGTTGAAAAGAGGTGCGAAGTTTGGTGACAGAGGTCAAAATCAAAACAAGGAAACCAATTAAAAGTGTTTGCACAAAGAATATTTAAAAAAAAAAAAAAAGCTTTTGCACATTTTATCTCGACAAATTCCATTACATTTAAATGACTAGGTTACATAATGTAAATTCCAGACCGCTGAATCTTGCTTTACATATCTAATCCATTACTGTGAACTTAATACGAATGACTGACAAAGCCAAAATATGGAGACATTGCACAACAGTCCCTGTGGGTGAACTGCAACAACTAGCTGTGTATTTAGAAGCTTTGCTAACAGCCCAAGTAATCATTTACAAACGTAATAACAATAACAAAATGAAAAAAATACATCTATAAAACATAATGAAAGAGTAAGGTCTAATATGTTTATATTCACACTCAAACACAACTTTAAAGATCAATGACATAGATTGATCATCGGGTTTGAACAAAATGTTTTCACTATAAAAATGATCCATTGGTCTTATTGTTTATTTGTTCTTTTTCAGGTGCTGTGTGCTGTGTTCGAGTGAAACTACCAACAAAATCTAAACGATCCCAAACTGAACTACAACATCCATTAAAAAACAGAGGCCTGGTTTCTGTTAGTGAAGGAATTCAGCACTTACCAAAGTGTCAGGAAAAATTTATATTTAATTTTGTTGATCAGTTGGATTTTTAGAGAGTGAACAAGAGTCTGTAAAGAGGTCAACTCATTAAATTTTACTCACTATAGAAAACAATCTATTGGCGTAAATTTAGGTTAAAACCTACAAAAAACAACCTCATTCGTCAAAAATGGCGCCCAAGAAGAAGGCCTCCCGCCAAAAGAAGCCTGCCATGGAAACCGTCCCTCAGGTCGCCATGGAGACCGCGGTGCCGCTGAAGGTGGAGAGCCGCGGTGACGGTGTGGTGGTGGTGGAGACCGGGGTGAAGAAGATCGAGCAGATGGCGGCGCTGGACATCGCTCAGCTCAACAGCCTCAACCTGCCGCTGCCGCCGCCGATCATCAAGCCTGGAGAGAGAGGCCTCGGTCTGGGCAGCGAGCTGACGCGACCCCTGCACGGCAACGCGCTGCTGGAGGAGCTGAGCAAGATGCGACAGGAGAAGTTGGTTCTACTGAGACCCACACACACACACACACAAAATGTCAGGTTTTGTACTTATGGGGACATGTTGAGAAAAGGAGAGAGCAGCTTATTGGCAGCCTCCTGAGTGCTGCTACGCTGTTTGAATTATGAGGACACCTCGGGTGTCCTGGTAATACGTAAACCGATAAACTGTCCTCGTAATCCGGACAAACCAACACACACATATTTAGCAACTATGTCATGATATATACTATATAATTCTTATGCAAATTAATTTAAGTTTCGTACATTTACAACACAGTGCAACTTTGATACAGTGTAGTATAAGTACTATATATGATATTACATTCATGATGTAGTGAAATTACGATAGAGTTATGATAAGGTACAATAATAATAGCCTACGGTATTACTGCCAATAAAATGGTACAATTACTATTACAAGGTACAATTACAACATAATAATTATGGTACAATTATGATACAGCTGTTTACAATACAGTTAGGATATTGTAGGATTTTGATGCAATTTATATTCTGCACAACACAACCAAATATAATTGCATACAATTAAATATTGTACAATTATGATAACATACTGTTCAGTTATTACATATTTCTGTTTTGTCATAAATGTTTTTGTGTTTCTTAGTAACATTCTCTTTTCTATTTAACTCAATTATTATAATATTTGCCTTGTATTGTGTCATGAAGGATTGTATAAGGCATCAGGTGTATATCAGGTGCGTATCTCTCCTCAGGTTCCTGACCGATCTGGAGCTGGCCTGTAAGACAAAAGCCTTTGATGTCCACAAGCTGGTCATCTCCTCAGTCAGTCAGTACTTCAGGGAGATTCTGGCCAAAGACCCCGGCATGAAGCGCCTGGAGCTCCCTTCCCTCTCTCCTCTTGGTACGCCATTCAACTGACCAGCCACCACTTTGATTCATGTTAATCCAGCACCTTAAAAGCCACATTTAACATAAATTTTTTTATCCAGAGCTGATGCGTCCATGACCATGAATTTATGTTATGAGGCCAAGTGTTGTTTAAACCCCTCGGATTTTAGTTTAACTCCTGACCAAAGATCACAGATTCATACAGATTTCATACATAAATAGCTTAACTTTCTTAAAGATTTGTATAAAATAGTTAATAAGTTACTTGTATAATAATATTTAATTGTTTTAAAAAGCCCTAAATTTACTAGTTCCTGCTTGATAGTACTGAGGTTTTGTTGTTTTTCTTATGTGATAATAAATTTGAGTATCTTTTAGTTCTAGATAGTTTCAGATTGTTTGTTCTTTATACAATTAAAAAAAAAACAGCAGATTTACTCCTAAAAACATGTATGCAAGCCGTAATCTTTCCCCACAACGATGCTTTGAGCAGTTCAGTGTTTTTCTAACTTTTAAGCTGCTTTAAGAAGAAATTAGAGGGAAAAAAACAGGTTTTATGAATTTATATTCTTATTTCTGACCACAGCAGGTTTTGTTTCTACTTAATGACAAATATATAGTTTCCACTGTTTTGTTATAGTTCATTAAAAAGACTGACTCGCTCTCGCCCCCTGTCTGCAGGCCTGGCTAACGTCATCACCTTCGCCTACCTGGGTCGCGTCCACATGTCCCTTTACACCATCGGCTGCACTGCTTCGGCCGCCGCCACCCTGCAGATCCCGCAGCTCCTCAAGATGTGCATGGACTTCCTTCTGGCTGAACTCAACGTGCAGACCTGCGTCTACATCTGGAACATTGCTGCCGCCTATGGCCTGCTGCCTGTGTGCGACGCTGCCCGCCGCTTTGTCCTGGATAACTTTGTGCAGTTTGCAGACACACCGCTGTTCACCCAGCTGAGCCTGGAGCAGATCTCTGCTTTCCTGCAGGACGACTCGCTGCTGCTGCCTTCGGAGGTCACTGCCTTCCAGGTCAGAGGTCAAACCCTGTCTTTAAAGAGCAAAGGTTGACATTTGTAATATAAGTTGAAACTGGATATTTTGTCAAGGGGTTTTCATTTCTGTAGAAGTATTCTTGTCATTGAGTCAATTTTATTTCAAATTAATTAAAAAATTCTTGACTTGTATCAGTGAAAAAAACGGCATCCACTTCTGGTATTCTAAATGAGGAGAAATGCCAGGCCTTCTAGGAGGCGACACATTTAGTATTGACTCGTCGACCCTGTGGACCTTCCTCGCTATTTTCATCCAGACCTGAAAACAGACCCCAGACCAGCTGCTCAGAACATAACACAGTTCCATGAATCAGAGCCAGTCACCTGCAGTTTGAATGTGAGCAGGAACCACCAGCTATAGCTCACTGTATGCAAGAAGTTTATTAATATACAACTTCATTACAGACCTAAATAGACAAGCAGCTGAGGAGGAGAAAGCAGTGATGGCTGTATTTATAAACTGGACTAAATGTGAGTCTGTGAGTTTCCAAGTGATGATGTTACCCTAATTTAGATTTTTATTCAATTTTACTTAAATCCTCTCTTTATTTCTTCTGTAAAATTCTTCATGTGTATCTTTAGAGTGCCAAAACTAAAATGTACATAATTTTATCAGTCAAGTCAAATATATTACTACATATATCAATCAATAACAGAACTTTTCACCTTTCATTTAAACTCCAGTAAGTTTGCAAAAGCTAAAAAAATCTTATTTACTTTATCACAACTTAAATACATTTCGTACTTCTTAGTTTTCCTATTTTTGGTACCTGTTTGATCATTTTTCATTTTTTCTCAAGCATCCTCCACCTTATACCCAGCTTTATAGTATCCCTCCAACTTATTCAGCATTTTATTGTAAGTTAAAGGTGCTATTCCAAGATAATAATAACACACTATATGTTGCATTTTTCTCTTATTCTCTTGAACGCCTCTCTTCAGTTGGCCATGAAGTGGCTCGACTTCGATGCGTCTCGTCAGGTTCACGCCGCAGAGCTCCTGTCTCATGTCCGCTTTGAGACGATCCCGGCCAGCGAGCTGGTGAGTCAGATCCAGCCGGTGCCCCGCATGATGATGGACCCTCAGTGTCACCGCCTGCTGGTGGACGCCATGAACTACCACCTGCTGCCCTACCAGCAGAACACCCTGCAGTCCCGTCGCACTCAGGTCCGCGCTGGTCAGCAGACTCTGCTCACCATCGGTGGTCGACCATCACTCACTGAAAGAGCTCTCAGCCGTGAGGTTGGTGCTTTCTTTGTGTCTCTATGTAATAACAACCTTAAGTGAAACACAAGAAAATCCCACACTGACCTTTGACCTTGGTGTCCAGGTACTGTGGAGGGACCCTCGTGAGGGAGGAGCCACATGGCGTCACCTCACTCAGCTGCCAGCAAAGAGCTTCAACCAGTGTGTGGCTGTAATGGATGGCTTCCTGTACGTGGCAGGAGGAGAGGACCAGAACGACGCCCGAAACCAGGCCAAGCACGCCGTCAGCACCCTGAGCAGGTATGAGGGAAAACAGGAAGGATCCAGTATCAGACTGAACGTACAGGTGGAGAAAAAACAGTGGCACCACCTCATGATAATAAGCTTTTTACTCTTTAAAGCATTTTTTTCATGAAAGTACTAGTTAGCACAGGTGAGAATGCAGGTGTGAGTGAACCACAGAGGTTGTGTAGGTTTTTGAAACAGCAAAAATTCCTCTAAACATGACTTTCACCCCTGCACTTTGCCTTTACCAGATATGACCCTCGCTTCAACACCTGGCTCCATCTGGCCAGCATGCGTCAGCGCCGCACCCACTTCTCCCTGGCAGCCAGCGGCGGCCGCCTATTTGCCATTGGCGGCCGCAACGTGGAGGGTCTGCTTGCGACCATCGAGAGCTACCTCCCATCCTCCAACACCTGGCAGATGCGTGCGCCCATGGAGGTGCCTCGCTGCTGCCACTCCAGTGCCACCCTGCCCTCCGGAGACATCCTGGTTACCGGTGGGTACATAAACTGCGCCTACTCCCGCTCTGTGGCGTGCTACAAAGTGGAGACCGACACCTGGATTGAGCAGGCCTCCATGGAGACCCCCCGTGGCTGGCACTGCTCCGCCACCGTTGGAGGAAAGGTGTATGTGGTTGGAGGAAGTCAGCTGGGGCCCAGCGGTGAGCGGGTGGATGTGCTCTCTGTGGAAGTCTTCTCCCCGGAGGGCGGTTCATGGAGTCGGGCTGCTCCTCTCCTCCTCGGCGTGAGCACCGCAGGCCTGTCCCCGCTGGCGGACAAGATGTACCTGCTGGGAGGCTGGAACGAGGCGGAGAAGCGCTACAAGGCGGCCGTCCAGAAGTACGATCCGGCCACAGACAGCTGGTCCATGGCTGAGGATCTGCCCGAGCCCACGGTGGGAGTGTCCTGCTGCACCCTGACCCTGCCACCCCGCCAAGCATCACGCCGGCAGCAGCACCGAAACACACCAGCCCATGAAGAGCAGCAGCAGAAGAACCAGAGCAGAGAGAGCAGCCAGGCTCCTTCACAAATCATCACAGCATAGAGAGAAAGAAAGGAGGGATGGTTTAACCTCAGGAGAACATCTGGATAATGTCTGCTATTTTTCCTTAAACCAAGTCCGTAAGAAATTACATGAAAAATTCTGGATTAAGAAAAGAAAAAACCCCCAGACAATAAAAATTCATGTATCTTAGCAGGGAGATTTTTTATCTTCACTGCATTGTTTAACTCAAATTTACTGTAAAAATATTTTGACAAAAATCTTCAATATAAACAAATATTTCTATACATATTTTTTAATAATATTATGAATGTAACTCTGTGTAGATAATGATAATTTGATCTGAACAAAATAAGCCAACAATTCATATTTAAAGCATTGAATTGGGCATTGCTTTGCTTTAAACATTGCTCCTCACCTTCCTGAGAGGGCTTGAGTTTTCTTTGACATGTGACCTTATGATTTAAAATGCAACAGACATAAATACAGGACCGTGAAATGCCTGTTTATGTGCAGGTTTTTCAAGAAAAAAAGAGAGCCTGCATAATCCAAAGTGATCAGAGAATGTTTAACATTAAGGAGAAAAGGTGGATAAGGATAAGGGATGAATTGTGGCATGGAGCAGGTGGAGGTAAGGCGGTGATGGACGGGGGATGATAAAAGATGGAAAGACGGGAACAGTGGCCGACTGTAGTTGTGTGGGTTTGTGTCATAGAAACATCACTGTGAATCCACTGGTAGCTTGTGTACAAAGATGTATCTAGGCAGAGTGTGTGATGTCCAACTGTGAAAACGAGTGTGAATGTTTGTGGCAGAAATGAGTGAATGACGTGTGTGTGTGTGTTTGTGTGTATGTGTGTGTGTTGCCACCAAAGGAAATGAGCCAATTCTAAAGAAAACCTGCAATAATCATGATTTCTCATTAGAAAACTTGAAATATTCCTCACTAGGACAGACGCAGGCCGGCAATAAACAAACAAGTGTTTATTGTTTTATTTATTTAATGGTTATCTGTCAAAAGTAGTGTAGCTCAGTTGTAACAAAATATAGATGTAGTGCTTAAATATGAAACTTTTGTAAGAGAAATGGAGTAGGAGTAAGATGTGAACACAAGAGGAAGGTAGTGTGAACTCAACAACACAGGTGAACGGGAAATAAACAAAAAAAAAACATGGAAAAAAACTGAATTGTTTTTTTAACACTAAGCAGTTCAGCCTTTCCAAGAAACCAACAAGAAAAATATTTAAAAAAATCAAAAATGTATAAAAATCTGAAAAATAGACAAAAAAAATCCACAAATTAAGGAAAAAAAAGACCAGAAAATATGTGAAATTGTTTCACCTCACCTGTTTGTTTTGAAGCATTTTCCTTTCTCTGACTTCTAATTTTTACTGAAACAAACAAACCACTTAACGAAGAACCAGTGAGACATCCGCAAGTTGACAAACCGCTAGCAGCTGTGGAGCACCTTTAGAGTTACGGATAAATATTATTTGACATGAGATACGGTGAGGCTAATCTGACTCATTTGATTGGTTGATTCCCTCTGTTATTTGTCTCTTTTTGGCTCTAGATGAGCTCTGTGCTGGTTGTTTCACTGAATAAAAAGCCCACATGATCAAAATATACCACTTCTCTGCCATTTATTTCCTTCTGATACCAGCTGAGCTGATGGAAAATGCAGTCTGATGACTAGAGGAGGTATTCGTCTATTTGCTTTCATGAGATGCAAATTGCACATCACACAGGGGTCAGAAATTTGGCTAATTTAAAACTGAGCTGTTAGACAGCAATTTAAGTGATTACGAGCCTGAGTAAACAAGCGTGTGATTAACATTTTAAAAACTTTAAGGATTACTTGTCCCCCCACACAGTGCAGCTATCGTCATGCATTAAATATTTTAGTTTAATTAGTTCAATAAAGACTCGAGCACTAAGGACTTTCCTCTCAGTGCTGCATACTGAATTATTATTGGTGTAATTAATTAAGCAGCCTTATAATGTAGCTATTCCAGGTGGACAAAACATCATTTAATATTTTTGGATTCATTACTTATTCCAGGCATGAGAACGGGTCAAGGATGAAAAAGGTGAGAAGGATACGACCCCTCTAGGGGGGCCCGGGTACATGTTCCTCCAGAGCATGTACATTATTCCTATTTTCACTCACATTTTGGTTAGATAAATCAAATACTGTGGAATAACCTATTTTGGTTTCAAAACGGTGAATTTCACAGAAAGGTGGGTGATTTTCATGTCTGTTATTCTTAATAATGCAATTTGGATTATTTTCAAACCTTAAACAACAAAGTATGAAATGTGTTGCAGTCCAATGACAATGTTTCCCTTCACAATGAGAAAAGTTGCTCTGGACATTGAATCCTGCTTCTTGGATCAACGCTGTGATGTTCTGAAGTGAGATGATCTAATCACAGCATGAAGTTTATAAATAGCGGTGAGCTCATCTGACCTTTAACATTTCACTCGCCATGTTAGAACAACCACTGACCCCATGTGGCTGAAACTCATCTGACAAGCACCAACTCAATCTGACCTCCTCCTGCTAAATGAAATCTTTCAGCGAGTCCAGATGTTAAGGATAAACACACATAAAGCAACTTTACTTGGGAGTCATGAGACTCTGCAAAATAAGCTGTTATGTCTACAAAAACATTTGACAAAAACAAAATTAATGACACAACACAGTAGTCATTTTTTCCATTTTATTTCTTTGTTACAAACAAGATCAAAAGGTGGTCCTTTACTTGCCGGGGAGGATGATACCGTCATACTGAAAAACAAACAAGAGAAAAATATCAGACTGTAGTCGACAGTATTTCAGCAGAAGACAAAACAGCACAAAAGACACAAATGTTAACATTTCAGCTGCGAGAAGTGCTGCAGTAACTCAAAATAAAGCGTTAAAATCAACTCGACCCCTGAAAGACTCCATATCGCATTATGTAACCATTTTCATTTAAGCGTGTATGCAGAAAACCAAGAGCGATCAGTGAGACGGGTGAACGTTCCTCAGCTAAGGAAAGTTAATTTTAAGAATTTTCTCCAATCATGTCATGGAATCTCCCATCAGAAACACATTTCTCTACGAACAACTGCAAAGCCCTTCAAACTTTTATGCACCGTTAAAGATGACTCTCGCGCCATCTTAAATCAAACAAATGAGACAAAGAGTACATCTCTTCTATTCTTATCTCTATCTCTGTCTTTTTTAGGTGATTGATGGAAATTTTATGAAAACCTGGAAAGCTAGCCTTCAATTTTTAAGTTTTTCGGGATGTGTGGGAACCTTTGGGGGAAAAAAAAAAACTACAAACAAACTCTTACTTTCTGCTGGAACCAGCGCATGGCCTCCTCTTTGCGGATGCGGTGTCTGAAACCGATGCGGCCTGTTTTCCGCTTCTTGTCGGCGATGCTGAAACCTGGTCTGCCCAGAACCTGAACACAGAGAGGTGACAGAGCTGGTCAGAAGAGCTTCAACTGCACACGAAAACACAGTCTCTCCATTACACACAAACACTCCTGATACATCTATCAGTATTATCCATCAATATGCCTGACCTCTTGACCTCAGTACTGAAAATATTGGAATAGGGGCCATTTCAGTTCAAATCAGGCATTGCAGCCGTAACTGTAGGCTTGTGCAGATTTGTGAGTACAGTTTGCAACATATCAGCATAAACAGATGACTTACACTTAATGAGAAAATTGGCATTTTAAAAACACTGCTTACTTTGGTCTAAATGAGGCCTCATGCAGAGTCAGTAACACAAATTCAGTGCTGATAATTTACATGCCAGAGAGTCGAATACCAGTCCATTTACACAAAATTAATAAAGGGAAAAAAGTATATCCTTGCATTCAAAAAGCAATAAATAAATGCTACATGAATGACTTAGGATCAATTTGCTAAAATAAAGATTAACCCACAATTTTTTTCAGCACTACATTTATACACTGATGGATCTACAAACTTTACATTAATTTGCACAAGAAATTATTACAAGGTAACACATTTATATATATGGACAAAGAAATGTAATTTTTTGGTATTGACAATTGTCTCTATTCAGCATTAAAGGTGATCAAGCTGCATCAACAACACGTCAGCTAATCATGAACATGGTTTACCTAAAACCAACATTTTACAATATTCGCCAACAACCACGATTTAAGTATTCAACTGTCTCCTTGTTTATCACCTACAGAGGAAGTTTGACACACAAGTAGAACTAAAAGTCAAATGCATTAATACAAATAACACCTTTTAACTCACATTTCACATTTAGTCTAAAAACCTTTAAAACTCATAAAATTTAACATAACACAAACAGATACAAAAGCATCTGCAGAGAGATTTAGATATCTTCAAGTGTCCAAATGTAAAACACAATGTATCTGTTTGTTGCGCAACTGTCCCTAGATATAAAACTGGTAAAATTATGTAATGTGACAAATGCTCTGACAAAATTTTTTTTACAACTTACACAGATAATATTTCAATGTTTACTCAATTTTATGCACACTCAACCTCAGATACGTGTACGCACACACACACACACACACACACACACACCACGTTAATCATCTTAACTGAATGCACACAACATGCAAAAAAAACGATTCAAATCATGCAGCAAGATATTTTCTGGTCACTTACCACGTAAAAGTCCAGTCCGTAGATGCCGATGCTGGGGTCATACTTGATGCCCAGATCGATGTGCTCCTGGATACCAAAGCCAAAGTTTCCCGTATCGGAGAAGTTGTTCTTCCTCAACTCGTACTCGCGCACCTGGAAGCAGAAGCAGCAGAGTTAGGCCTCTTTTAAACAGAGCAATTATGTGTTCATTACATCCTAATTCAATTCCCCACCGTATATCATGACTCCTAAAGTTTTATTAGCATCAAGTTTTGATTCATAAGAAAGACAGCAGTCTGAAGTAAGAGTTTAGATGCTTATATTTACTTTGTTCACATGCATAGCGTTGTTAGAAAAATAATTCGAACCTCTAAATTAAAAGACACAAAAATGAATAAACATTGTGACTTTCTGACCTTGAGTCCTTTCTCCAGGATTTCCTCTGCTTTGGCCCCACGGACGGTGCAGTGGACAGCAATCTTTTCATTTCTGCGGATACCGAATGATCGCACAGTGTAGCGGGCTGCGAGGGAAGAAAAGAAAAAGAAATTGTTAAACACAGTGCTGAGCCTTCTATCAACTTATGAGCACTTACAGACTTTCAGAGTGTGAACACAGATTTCAAAATCAAAAAGTGATTGCTTTTCTTTTGAATATATCTTCCTCTCTACGGAGAACCAACCTCTCAACACACAAACACTCACCTTTGGAGAAGACGGGGGTCTGCCCTGTGAGCTGCTCCAGCACTTTGGCAGCACGGGTCAGTCTGTCTCCGCTCTCACCGACGCAGATGTTCAGGCAGAGCTTGCGGATGCGGAGCTCTCTCATAGGGTTCTCCTTCTTCTCACCCTGGTCCTGGAGAACACAAAACAAACGAGGTTTACAACCCAAAAACACCTGGACAACTCAGTACATCAGACACTGTCAACTCCTGCTGCCATGTTGAGTTTACCTACAAGCGTTAGCCTGCTAACGTGTTAGCATAAGCAAGACCAGCTCGACTGACATTTCAAAGACTTCGCAATAACTTAGGGCTAAAACTGACAATTACAAACTACATCTTTCTCTTAATCCTTCAGTCTTGACAGTACTGTGCTTGGTCCTAGCATTACACTTTCAACACTCTCAGACCAGCACATGCCGGCCGGACATGTCCGTACATATCCCCACAGTTAGCATCGTCACAGATCACATACGTGTCTGTATGTCAATTTTAAGTTTTTACACAACTCATAAAACGGATAGACACAAGGCTACGGGGGGCATAAGTGTATTCACACAACGTAAGGCCGTCGCAATTACAGAATTTAACTTCACGTACACACACGGCAGCCTTTTTCCGCTGCTAGCCTGTTAGCTTCCCCCCGTAATTTTAGTTAAACTGTCTCTTGTTACATTTAAGTGATAAAATACGGCTCTAGTTCAATCATTCTTGATGAGGTTTAGGCATCTGAATGTTTAACAACAGTTGGGGTGACCATACAGCCCCGATGATTGTGGATTTCAACTCCAGTTTTGTATTTGTGCTCTATCGTACAGTGTGAGACAGTACTCACCGCCATGTTTGATCACTAGAAGAGGACGTTACGCTTCCGGCCAAAGCAATTTATAGTGAGGTGCTCACTTCAAATAAGCCAGGGAAAACATCGCAGGGTAGTGCGATGGTTCCGCTTTATGCACAAAAAGCAGCACGACAGCTTTGATAGTCAAAAAAAAAAATTAAAAGAAATTTTAAGGAAACAAACAAGCAAACAGACAAACAAACACATAGACAAACTGCAATCTTGCTTGCTCAGTATCCACAAAATGAAAATGTGTATTTTTTTGTAATAGTCAGTAAAATAATCATAATCTTGTTGGACCTTTAAAGGGTCAAAAACAGGGCTTAAGAAATAAGGATGACTAGTTTAAGTAAACATCAAATTAATCATCAAGAGATTATTAGAACAAGTGTAAGTCTTAGATGTGGCTTTCTTTATTAGTTTTTCATTGGATGTGATTTTTTAAAGGCACATAGTTCTTACATGGTACTGAATTTTCCTTAAGACCTTCATTTATACAGGAAATTTCATTAATACAGTCCTTTAATTTACAAAAGATGACAATAAAATGAAAATGACAAAAACAAAATAGTGTTTAAACCTCTCAATTATCATGATAAACTGTCACAATTGAAAAAGGTAGATTTTGTATGTCACTGATGTAGTCACTATTAAATTATCTTCAGTAAAATAGAACTTATCATTGCAAAGACTGGTAAAACTGTGTTGCCTTTGGAATAGCTCACCTCTCACCTGTCTCAGAGCATTAAAACTAATCTGTTTCACTTAATCTATGGATTACAGATAACTTCCTTAATCACCTGGTTACCTTTTCAAAGTTCATGAGAAGAAAGAGCCTGTAATTTTTTTAAATGATCAGTTTTGTATCCTTTTTTCCATCATTTACATACAAAGTAGAACATAAGCCCAAATACCAGAACAAGTAATATAACCAGTTTACTCTTAAATGCAGTTTACAGAGAGTAAACCGCAGCCAGTTGGGACGATTTATCGGCTAAAATCTTAGTGGAGGTATCTGATGATGGAGACATTAGTCTCAGTGGTGGGACAGGAGTTGGAGGCTTCAGCAGGGGCAGACCCTCCCTCCTCTGCTCCCTCAGGGCTTCGTAAAGGAAGGCCAGCGATTTGCGGGGGAAGACGGCTGGGGAGAAGAGGTTACAGCTGGGGACGAAGAAGTGAGGGAGGTCTCTTCTGTGGGCATAGTCCTCCAGAGCACCAAGGAGGTGCAAGAAGCAAACAGGAAGACGCTGACGAGTCCAAAAGGAGTCCTTGAACCTGACAGGCAAGACACAGGGAGGGAAGACAATAAAGACAAAAACTGGGTAAATTACTGAAAATGTTGATACAGGCAGATTTCTATTTGTTTTATCTAAAGCTGCAACTAGTGATCTTTTGTACTATTGATTTATCTTTTTTCTATTAATTGATTCATTTTTAATTAAAAAAAAAATATATCACAAAGCCCTCTCAAAAATGATACAAAAAGCAGCAAATATTTACATTAAAGGAGCTTGGACCAGATTAATCAACAAAATTGTTGTCATTTTTATGTCATTGGCTCAACAGTTAATCATCTGAATGCTTCAGTTCTGTAGTTGATCTGACTGTAAATAATGAAAGTGAATGAAAGTGCTTACATGCATGAACTATTTTTAGGGCTGCAGTTAATGATTTTTAAATACCGATCGATCTGTCACTGATTTTTTTTAATTAACCAATTAGTCTTTTGGTAAAATGTCAAGAAATGTTTTTATCAGTGAAATCCTGAGACATTTAATTGTCAAACAAAATTAAGTTTTGGCTAATTTTAAGTGTGTGTGGCCAATTGATAAACATGAGTCCGATAACAACTCCACTTAATCTATGTTTCTGTGCCTTCACCAACTCCTGGATGAAACATCTGGTTGTTTAGCTGGTAACTAAATATTTCTACCTGATTTAGAGTTTTTTCAATGTAAACGGCTGAAATTAAGCAAAGTTAAGAGTCAGACGGCTGAACAATTCATTGAAACCCACTATAAAGCACCATAAAGATAAAGAGAGCTGCAGACTTGGAGGTTAATTCTCTGCATTTTCATTACTATAAGCACTTTATTTTAATACTGTGTGTTCCTACACTTCCAATACTGTGCTACTGTTTCTTGTCTTATTGTGAAAGAGCTGATATTGTGATGAGAATACAGATGTCAAAGGGTACCTGATGGACAAGGTGTGAAGGAAGGTGGTCTTCCCGTGGTACGAGCAGAGGTCTTCCAGCTCTTTAGGATAATGTTGTTTCAGGCCTTCGATCAGAGACTTGAGCAGCATTAAGCATTGTTTCCTGCCAGAGAAAAGATCAAGTCATCTGTTGTAAAAGAGTTTGTCCTCTTTGATAAATATCGTGACACATATCTATTTAAAAACTTGAAAAAACTTTCTGCAGTTGGAGAATATTATGGTGTCCTTTTTCATATCTCTTAATTTTTTTGTCTATCAAGTAGGTGTTTACTTTATGAGCAGCGTTTACTGCTGTCATTTAAAAAAATAGGACCACATCACCTTTATATAACAGGTCCTATGCTTTTTTTGATGTATTTATTTTGTGTTAAAATTAGCTATAAATCATTCAAAAGAATAGTTTTTGTATTTTTTCTTTATATTCTGTAATGATGCAGATATTAATTTGGTAATTTGATACTATGGTGACTAAATTCAATTGATATAGATTAAAGTATTAATTTCTTAATTGTAATTGTTAAAAAAGCACTAAAATTATTTCTTAACACTTAACTAAGCCTTTGATCACAATGAACAAACACTTATAAAGAATGTCTTATTAAAAATAGGTACAGAAGGTACTCGATATCAATATTTAATCCGTAATCTGGTGCATTCTTATTTCTTTCATTATATCTACCATTTTGGAACAGTTTCATAGGAGTCACAAGGCAGAGGGATCAAAAGACAAACAGCACTAAAATACATATATATTCTAGTAAAAAAATGTCACGTTTAATTTAAAAGCTGAATCCAACCAATTTAACCAATTGCAGCTCCCACAGCTGACAAAGAGGTTAATAGGGAGCTTCACGCGGACAACATGAGAATAAAGTGACCTCTTCAAACGGTTCAGAGTCTCACCGGCAGCATTTGGTAGCTTTGCTCTCACAGCAGGTTTTCTTGTTGCCGTGGCTGGTGATGATTTTCTTCTCAATGTGAGAGAAAGAAATTCTCCAACTTTCTGTCACAGAAAAACGAAACAATATGATTGGCCAAAGTTATGTATTAGATAAAAACTGCACAACAGCAATGGCACATGAACAAAAGCCGTTCACGTCTAAACTCGGGAGCATTTGGCTGAGGAAGGTTTAACCTGACCGGTGGTTTGATACACTGAACCATCCGGGAAATGCAGACGTCCCAACTTTCCCGGAGGTTCTGGAGAGTCACCCACATATTTGTAGCAGCTCCCACAGTGAGCGAGCAAGAGCACATGCACGAAAGTGACCGTGTGTGTGTGACTGATTACACAGTGTGTGCACGAGAGTGTGTGTGTGTGTGTGTGTGTGTGTGTGCCTGTGCGACTGTCCACTGTCTTGCTAGGTAGACCGATGTAGTTATCAGACATATTTGTGTTCATGTAAATAGTCTGAAAAAAAATGGTTTTTGTTCTATTCATGTGGTTTTTGGTTCTGGTTTTTGTTCTATCAATTAATAATTAAAGTGATTTTCCATAATGACAACCTGAAATGATTTTTTGCAGGTTGGGATGTCTGGAAATGGTCAGTGAAAGAAGTACTGAGAGGAGGAAACACGTCACAAATGAACCAACTGTGTATCACCATCTATAATGGGTTAATTTTAACCAATCAGATCAACAAACTGTGCAAGTTGGTAGGAGAGTGAGATATCTTCAGTGTCATTCTTTGCTCTTCTACAATGAAGGAAAACTCATTTGTGCTAACATTGTTAGGAGCCACCTTTGATGTTTTCAAAAACATCACTTTGTCTTAGCAAATGGCATTTTGTGACCAAACAACTGAAACAAAGTGGACCAAATAATGCAACTTCTCCTCCATCACTGCGTCATGTCCTCTTTGGATGAGGGCTGAGGTGAACCAATGACCTCTGTCTTTAGTACTGATGGTAGAAGTATTCAGATACTTCGTCTAAGGTGAGGTACTAAAAACACACTGCTAAAATACACTGCATTCAAAAACCAAACTGACATTTAAGTGTGCAATTATTATTAGCGAAATATATTTAGAAGTTCATGTACTCATTCTGCAATAAAATGGACCCTGTGTATGATTTACTTTTGCGTATTTTTTCTTTGTATCAATACTACTGTTGCATTAATGTGTATGTTTTATTTTACTGCTGATTTATTTGCTGTTAAGCTAATTTAGCTTCTTTTGTACTGTTGGCTACTGTTATCTACAGCAGTGCATCAAACTCAATAAAATCATCAATCAGAAAAACAAAAAGTAACAAAATCTGTCAGACACGATCCATCTCTTAGAATAAATTCATTGGTGGATAAACAAACATCTTGATTATTTTTCACGTCTTCTCGGTCACCATCATTGATGTTCACACCGAAACTCTCTCACCTTTGGCGTCCTCACTGAGGTTTCGTCCTTTGAGCCTCTTTGGTACAAAGTAACAGGGTAAACCTTTGATTTCCTGGCGAACCTTCTTTCCCAGCCAGTTGTCGACATCTGGGCCATTTCGGACAACAACCGGCCAGGCATGAACCTCCGTACAGGAACAGGGACAAATGTTCAGTCAGTGAGGTCAGTAATCATGTAAGTATGTACTACTTCTGCCATTAGTACACAGAGCACCTACTAGTACTCCTTCAATGAACATTGCTGTACAAGTAAACAATTATGACTTCTAATGACTTCTACGACCAGAGGTAGAGGAAATATGCGCATATCATACATACTGTAAATACTAAAAGTATTTTACAAGTAAAAGTACATAAGTATTATCCATTAGTTGAAGAAGTCCAAGTACATTTAATTAAGTGCTGTAATGACTTAAATTTTGAGGCACTCTTACTTTGCTTGAGTATATCTATTTTATGAAACTTCACATTCTGCAGTTCTGATATATTTTACTTTCTACACCACTACATTTATTTTTAAACTTAGTTACAAGTAACCTTACAGATTCATATTATCTATACAAAATTCATTTAACAAGTAAACTACTCAGTAGAGTACAAAGTGATCCAAAATAGCCCTGCCTTTACAAATGAAACCTTAAATAAGTATACACATATATTTTAAGATAAAAGTTATTCTGAATTTAGTTATTCTGATTAATGAGTATTTTTTACTTTGGTAGTTTATATATAAATTAATGTTAATATTTGTGTGATTTTACTTCAGTAACATTTCAAAGGCAGAATTTTAACAGATGTGTAAAAAGCTTTTTCAAATCAAAACTGATCAAAGTGGAGCCAATTTTAATGACTTTTATGCTTTTTTTCCTTCTAAAACGACGCCCCTTATTTTACATTCAGCTCACTATTTTACATGCATCTTATTGATCTTGTGTTTGTGGCTTCATCTGTAAAATAACTAGCAAACGTCTGCCTCTCACAGTACAGATTTACAGACACTGTTTCTAGGAAAAACATTTGAATATAAATGTATTTGGTCTGGGTTTTTTTTTTGGCTCTAATCCTCTCAATAATGTCAAGAATTCAAATGTCTGTCATCAACATCTAAAATTTGAGAGCCATGGATGATTTTTTTATTTCTCCACATATCATTGCCATGATAAAAATGTAAAGATAAAATGATCACCTCCAGAGCAGGGACCACATCAACTGAGATCAGCTCATCACTGTCGTTTTCAGTCCGAAGCAGAGATAAAGTCACCGCTGGCGAGTGAAGACGCTTCCTGTTCACCTCCCAGTGACAGTGTTTCCTGGGCACTGAAAACAAGGAAGAGTGGACACAGGTTGTGGTTCCCAAACTGGGATACAGCTCAACAAAATGTCGAACAAAATCAGCCCATTAAACCTTAAATCTGCTGACTGATTAGAGACATACACGGAAGGAAAACAGATGATTGGTACAAAAACATTGGTAGATGAGACCTGAAATGAGAAAGGGGATGTTCACACCTTGGTAGGTCTTGAGGAACTTGCGCACCAGGCGATGCATCTCAATCAGGATCTTGCTTGATGAAAGGGTGAGCCCGTTCTCCAAAAGAAAGTCTTGTATGGGGTTACGAGTGGGCCGGGCAAGGTCGATCCGGTAGTAGAGGCCACCGTCGAGGTCGTTCATGACAATGCGTGAAGGAGCCTGAAGCTTAAGCATCATGTCAAACTCATCTGGGCTGTGAATCTGAGGCAGGAATACAGAGATTCATCACAACATTAGACCTGTTTGTTTGTTTTATGTCAGTCTACTTTCTTTTTTCATTCTGCCACCAGACCATTTCATGCATTTCATATATTGTTGCATTTGGAAACTGGGAGCAGTTGTCGAGATCTCACCTTGACTTTCTCAAAGTAGCTGCCGGTGGTGAGGAAGTCAGCTGACTGGAAGAAAGGCAGATCATTGCTGTTTCGCAGGAATTTCAGCAGATTGTCTCTGAAATCGTTTACCACCTCTGCAGCCCAGCAGCGGTCCGTCTGCCGGATCTTGAGGTCTTTAGCATTGAGTTTGATCCAGCTAACCAGCTCTGGGGTCGTGAAGACTGGCTCCTCATCCATTCTAGAATCCTCCTCTGCAAAGTGGATTTTCAAAAAAGATAATATCAACGATTCCTCTAAATCTCTGAAACACTAAAAGTATGTAAATATACAACAACAACCACTCATGCCAACAGAAAAATGCCCAGTGCTTGGAAATTTACCTGCAAATTTTGAAATGCTTCAACTGAATTGTGACACAAATTTTACCTGTAGCATCACCTTCTTGTTCTTGCTGCACTTTATGCTTCTGTCTTGCTGGCGTGAGGCATGCAGGACTCGGCTTCCCCCTGGGGCTTTTTTTTTTGTGCAACGCTCCAGTTGGACTGCAGTTTTGGTGGCCAACATCTCTGTCCATGGCTCAGTCGTATCCGACTTGAATTATAGAGACCAGTGGTGGAACATTAGTACTTTTACTCAAGTACTGTCCCTTAAGACAAACTTGAGGTAACCATACTTTACTTATGTTTTAGAAATATTGCACTTTTTTATTTCACGTCATTTATCTGACAGCTTTAGTTACTTTAAAAATTTGAATTTTTGCACACAAACCAAATGAAGCTTTGTTCTAAACTTAATGCAAACTCACAGCTAAGATTAAATTAATTAGTCTATTTACAGAACATTAATTGGTAATTATTTTGAATATTGTTTAAGTCTTTTTTCAGGTAAAACTTTTCTCTCACATTGTTGTTTCTTACAGCCATTTTAATTTGTTCAGACAGCTACACTGAAAGATGTTTGATGCAAAGTAAACAATGTTTGAGTTATCTATTATTCTCTCTGTTGTACTGAGTTAAGAAGTTTATGCATAAATATTCTTGTTTTTCACTTTAAAAATTCAGGTCAATTCAGAAGAGTAATGCCTTTGCTTGATGTTAAAAAAAATCTGTTTTAATGAATTTACAAGATTACTGTTTTAGAAATCCAAATTTTTCGTGAAAAAGAGATTCTCCTTTGTTTTCTTACGTCATTGGCAACATTCCTCAGAATCCTGCGACACTCTCACCTGTATTTTCACCTGTTTGGCGGAATGGCTGCAGCTGCTAACCCCTTAGGGCTAGGCTACCTAACCACAGGTACGGTGTCAATACAGGTCAGATATCTCAGGTATTCATGAGGCTGCACGTGACATTTTACTAGAACGAAAAGTTCACTAAAAACACGTGTAACAGAGGAGAGCAAACGAGCGCACACGGATGCAAAGGTATGTCGAGCACTTTGAAAAACCACACCAAGATGTGCTGACCAGTCTTTCCTAAGTGACACTTTGGTTGGCCGATAACGTGTCTGATGGCTTTAGGTTTTTAGTCTTATTTTAAAAGCAATTCGAATATGTTTGACATTGGAATAGCTTTGTTTTAAAAACTCTAACGTCCACAGGTTTCTTTGATTTACTTACTTATCCGAGGATTCACTGTTGTATAACCTATTTATATAAGACCAATAAAATCACCGACAGAAAACCTTTAATTTACGGAAGATTTAGGCTCATACAAACCATTAAATGGACAGACAGACAGACAGACAGACAGAGCGGCATTTTCTATTCAAATAAGAATCTCCTAATGAAATCACAAACCTCTAACTCACCTGTGTTCAAGGGGCGTCTGTCGCAAGAGCAATTATGGAAAGAGTGACTGTCTCTGTCCATATCTCTGACCACAATTTTACTTTCACTTTCATTTTTCGTGAAATGTCTTTTTACAGAAATAAATTAAATCACTTTCACCTCCTTCCTTTTTTCTTTAATAGACAATCAAAATGTAATAAAATGCTACCAGGTGGACAATTTCGCGGACATACCATTTAATTAACTTTCTATTGTCAAAAATGTACATGCACAGATACAAGCACGCACACAGGCTTAACTTAAGAAAACTGATTTACATTGTATCCTGGAAAGTGAGGCTGAGGTTTTGAGGCTGATTTGCCTGATAAAACCAGAGAAACTTGAACGCATGAACAAATAAATATTTGCAGAGGAAGTGACTGGATTTCTAAGAAATGCCTGAAGAAACAAATGACAATTATTGAAGAATTATTTGCTCTCTTTTGTGATATTTGTTTAAATTGTTTTTATATATTTTCGGCGTAAGAATTCAGATATCTTTAGATATCTTAGATATCTTGTTTTATAAATACATACACAATCTAATAAACTGTTGAGCTGTGGTAACTTAAGTCAGTGTGAAGTATTGTAACACTGGCATAAAGAATATCTCCTTTACCAGGTTCATGTGGTATAAAGGATTGTTGAATGGCTTTTCTGTTTTAAACACTGTACTGTATACTGTTCCAGTGTGGAAATCCAATCTAAAAATATAGCTTTTGTCAAGGTGTTCAAGGTGAGCTTTGTGGAACTTATTGCATTTTTAACGTTTTCAGCGCTGTACTGTCCTGATCAAATTTACAATGACACTATTGATATGGATAGAGCCATCAAAGGTTTATGTTGTAAAACACAATATAAAACAAGTCTTATAATCATAAAAGCCATCTTAGGGTTGTTAAAGATCACCCACAAACATAAATTTTGCCTTTATTAAAGCAACAGTATTAAATTGTTCGTAAAAAATGTAAACTTTTGTCAAAACAAGAATAGAAACTTCACTTGGTCTGTCAAAATTTTTTATTGGTTTGCTTTCACTCCCATTTCTAAATAGTTTTCTCTAAAAGAGACAAGCCTTCCTTTCCTCCGGAAACTTTTCCGATGGGTTTTAATCAGCTTAAGCCAGAGGATGATGTTGGGTTGAAGAGTGAAGAGTTGCTCAGATATGACTTTCTTTTTCTTTTGGACGTCCTGCATGAGAATTCATTTCTTCTGTACCTTCTGTGCAGACTTGGTGACCTTTCCACCGGAGGCATCTGCCTTCTCGACTTTCTTGATGACACCGACAGCCACGGTCTGTTTCATGTCACGCACAGCAAAACGCCCTGAAACAAAGAGATGGAAAAGCAAAAAAGTACACAAGTTAATAGGAAGGGAGGAGTTAATAGGAAGCCATTAAGACACCATTGACATAATTAAAAAGCATTAAAAATACAGTTAGAAAAAGTTAGAGAACGCATCATCGGTTCTTTTGTCTTGACAGAACCTACATTAAAAATCGGTCTTTGTAAGCAGTTACATCACTTAAAATGTCAGAGAAGGAAACCACTTTCAATAAAAGTGTAGTGATGAAAGCAGGTTTCGATAGAAAGAAAGCCTGACCCAATGTCTTCACAACACCATGGGCTGCAACATAAAAAAGCAGTAGATTACAAAGAAAAACATTTTTCTCACCAAGTGGAGGAAAATCGGAGTAGCTCTCGACACACATGGGTTTTGTAGGCTCCATTTCAACAATGGCAGCATCTCCAGACTTGACAGACTTGGGGTTGTCCTCCAGCTTCTTGCCAGAGCGGCGGTCAATCTTCTCCTTGAGCTCCTTGAATTTGCATGCGATGTGAGCAGTGTGGCAGTCCAGCACTGGGGAATAGCCTGCATGGATCTGGCCAGGGTGGTTCAGGACGATAACCTGAAATGATAATGTTTAGTCAAGTGATATCACACAGGACAGAGTGCTGTTTTCCTGAATATCAGCTCTACCATGATTCAGTTTAAAGTACGCCGGCAAAGGCCTCAAAAGTTCTACAAGCACCATGTATTAGTTAGCAGTAATAAGCAACAAGAACTAGATGTTTTTACGTAAATTTATGGTTTTAAAATCTAACTGAAAGTTTAACATACTTCATTCAAGGTTATAAACATTTGAAATTGTGTTGCACTTAATCCCAAAAGATCACAGTCCACTCTTGTTCACTTAAACTGATGGACTGAATACCCTCTTATTAGGCTTCGACTCATGAGCTGCATTGCAGCTAACCCCAGTAGTTATACAACAGAGTAGCAATATAGCAGAAAAAATTAAGTGCCTTGACTAGAGCTACCTTACAATTAGAGAATAATTAGATAAGAATGGAGGCACAGACTCAGACTCACCTGGGCATTGAAGGTCTCAGCTGCCACGGGAGGGCTGTTCTTGCTGTCACCAGCAACCATTCCTCTCTTGATCTCCTTGATGGACACGTTCTTGACGTTGAAGCCAACATTGTCGCCAGGGAGAGCCTCAGTCAGAGCCTCATGGTGCATCTCCACAGACTTCACCTCAGTGGTCAGGTTGGCAGGACAAAAGGTGACGATCATACCGGGCTTCAGGATACCAGTCTCGACACGACCAACATGGACGGTTCCAATACCTAACAGAAAAAAATAAAGCATGTTCAATCTTTTTAATTGATATGAATTATAACTGAACAATTAATGCCACATATCCAACTTTACTTTGTAAATCCTCTAAAAAGGCAGGTGAACAAGGAACTATTTTATTCTACAGCCCAGATTTCCTGCAACCACACTGTAATAAGAGAGCCTTCTCCTGAATATTCAATGCTTTGCCCTGAAAGCACTAATGCATGAATTGAAATCTGGTAAAAACATACATAGAACTGACATGTCATCAAGAAACAATTAAAAGTTAGCCAACACAGCCCCTGTAATAATAATAAATTAAACTACATTAGTTAACAACAGCATGCAGACCTACTCAATCTTTCAATCTTTTTTTTTTACATATCAATTCTATTAAAAAATTACACCATAACTCAAGCACAAAGTAATGACTGTTGACTGTAACCATGTTTTATTTATTAATTTGTTTATTTATTGTGACCCAGTAGCAACATCACTGGTCATAAATAAATAATTTAAAAAAAACAACTTAAACAGTTATTTGGAGGGTCAGTTATCACCATATTCTCTGCTGCTCTGGCCTTGTTTATACTTCTTTATTTTTATGCAAGTGCTGCACTCAATAAGTATTTTATCAATATTCCATATGTACTAGACAGAAAAATAGATAGATATCATGAAGCAACTGCGACTGCGAGTTACTGCTTTTGTTGTCAATTTAACTTTCAATGCTTTTTATTCATACTGGCTTAATTTTCAGATTTTTTGATTTTGTTCAGGATTTTAGCAACATACTGATGTAAAGTTTGCTGTATGCTAAAACTCAATACGGACACCAAACCTCACGTGTGTGGATATGTCAAGTGAAGTAGTATGATGTGATGTGGCATACGTTGAGATGACATGACAGTGCCTGACACTTCTTACCGCCAATTTTGTAGACATCCTGCAGGGGGAGACGGAGGGGCTTATCAGTGGGGCGTTTGGGTGGCAGAATGGAGTCAAGAGCGTTAAACAGTGTTTTTCCACTGGCATTGCCCTCTTTACGCTCAATCTCCCATCCCTTATACCAGGGCATCTACAAAAAGATTAGAAATTAGAATTCAGTCCATACTTTACATTATTGAATGTTGAAAACATTAAATCTTGAAGTTCAATTGTCCTCACCTTGTCACTGGGTTCCAGCATGTTGTCTCCATGCCACCCAGAGATGGGGACGAAGGCCACAGCTTTAGTGTTATAGCCAGTCTTCTTGATGAAGGTGCTCACTTCCTTGATGATCTCCTCGAAACGCTCCTCACTGTAGGGAGGCTCGGTGGAGTCCATCTTGTTGACACCAACAATGAGCTGCTTCACACCCAGAGTGTAAGCCAGGAGGGCGTGCTCACGGGTCTGACCGTTCTTGGAGATACCAGCCTCAAACTCACCAACACCAGCAGCAACGATCAGCAC
>JAPZDV010000008.1:3468145-3484567 GCA_029814665.1 Acanthurus lineatus
GATGGTGATACCACGCTCACGCTCAGCCTTCAGTTTGTCCAGCACCCAGGCGTACTTGAAGGAGCCCTTTCCCATCTAATTTTAGATAAATTAAGAAAAAAAATCAGATTATCATGTTTGCTTCTTGATGATCTCATTCTGAGACTTGATATATAACCAGTGTGAGTTGCACAAAACATAAAAATACAAATAATAATAATAATAACAATAAAGTCTAACCCTGAATTGCTTAATATACAATATTTCTGCATGTTCACATTAGTTGATGAAAAATGGGTCACATGTATGAAATTTTAACACATTTTATAACAACTTCAAAAAATGCTTTTAAAAAATGAGCTTAATGTGTTTAAACTGTTTGAGATATTTTAGCTCATAGTGTTTAATATCTCCCACGGTCAAACAGCAGAGGCCTGTGCTCAGTTTAGTGCACAGTCACTGTGAGCGCTGCCCAAGTTAGGCCCCACCCCGCGTGCGCGTTCACGCCTGCTACATTCTCGTGCCGGGCAGCGGAGCGGGCACGCTGACGCCGCCATCTTTGCTCATGACTGTAACGGGTTTTTCTTTTTTTGAAAGTCGGGACAAAATAAATGTCTCACCTCGGCGGCCTCCTTCTCAAACTTCTCGATGGTTCTCTTGTCGATTCCTCCACATTTGTAGATCAGATGTCCGGTGGAGGTGGACTTTCCGGAGTCGACATGGCCAATGACCACAATGTTGATGTGTGTCTTTTCCTTTCCCATTGTTGTAGTTTCTGTCACGAATTATTAAAAAAAAAACAACAACCGTCATCTCACTTTGTTATATCAACATGTTTGACATTTTTTTAAAATCACTTTGTTATCTCAGAAAGCAAAGTTAGGTGATTATACATTGACAGCACATCGGGCTCTCAGCTCATTTCCAACATCTTTTTTTTTCTTTTTTTAACTGTAGTTCACAGAAAGTATCCAAAGAAACACGTGGAGTTCATGTTTTTTTTAACTTTCAAAATGTCAAAATTGAAGTTATTTCATCGTTTCTTGTCGGGGGTTTCGTTACAGGGGCTTGAGCCGCTATCAGGCGGTGGCTGCTAGGCCTCACTCGGCCACAGGCCAGGCGAGACACGTGTTACTCCATGGGCCACGTCGGATAAAGTTACAAAGATTGCCAAATATTCAGGAGCTATTTTGTCCGGACTTGTAACACCTGTCACCGGAGTGTATGTGCAGTTGTTTCACGGAGGAGGGAGATGAAATGCCATTGAAGCATCCTCGGATCTCCGCTTTCTCCGTCTCCTCTTTGTTCATTTTTGCCCCCACATACTCTCCTCCATCCTCGTTTTTTTTTTTTTTTTTTGAAAAGTTAAATAAAAACACTCAAAAATCCCACAAAGGCGGCGGTAATGAACAGGATTAACAAACGACAAGTTAGAGCTAGCTCTTACATTTTTTAAAGATTGAGCCACAGGTTTGTGTGAAGTTACATAACCGACAAGGCAAACTTTTGGATTAAAAAAAAGAAAAGAAAAAGACATGAAATGATGGCAGAAAAACCTCAAATTAAAATCTAATCTGAAGCTTTAGCAGAAGTGACAGGCCCGTCTCTCCCCCCTCTCTCTCTCCGCCTCTCTACCTCGTGAATCAAAGTTGAACTTACCGGTGTTTCTGGGTTTTCACGGCCAAAGCTGCTGCCCCTAGCCAGGTAACAGAAAGAGGAAGAGCATGGGAGGACCGGGAGGTTTTATACTGAATGGGAGGCGGCCTGACTTCCGTCGCCCTCCCCGGTGCGGACCCGCAAATCACACACTTTCCTGCAAAAAACGTCAGCACGCCGCCGGATGAACCGCCTGAAACATGTATGATGTCTCACCGGGAGGATTGTGAATTTAAAGTTGAGTAAGAAAAAAAAATGACGACAACAAAGACAAGAGTTAGTGAGAAAAACGAGCCAGACTCTGGAAGAAAACAACACACACTTTCCTGTCTGATCTGACAGTTTTTAGGGTCGTTTGACTTTTTAAAAAAATCATCTTTTTCTTTTTTTTTTCCCTTGAACCATCACTGATCAGCTGGTTTTGTAGGGGCGCAATAATTTCAAAAATTGTTGTCTTTTAACTTCATAAAGCGTGTAAATTTGAAAAAGTTGAATAAAACATTGGAGAATAATGTTTGTATTGAGTTTGGGGAACAATAAAGTTTATTTTAATGGGTAGGAACACTCATATTGTTGCACCATATCCAGATTCCAGCTTCACACATATTTTATTGTACAGATGCTGTGTAGAAAAAAACATCAGTGCATGGTGTATTTTACCTGAAAAGCAAAATAAATAGATAAATAAAATAAAATAAATTAAAAAAGCACTCAAAGACAGACATTATGTGACAAAATATTTCTTTATATCAAGTAAGACGAGTAATTTAGAGTTTGCTCATTTAAAAAAATTATCTAATTAAACGATTATTTGAAAGCCTTTTTTATTATTAGTCGGTCAAACAGGAGCATAACAGCGCTTAGTTGTCCCCCGACCCCTCTGGACCCCCCCCTCAGCCAATCCACTGGTAACACTGGGACGGCTCATCAGGTTGACGGGATTATCTCAGTCTGAGAGAGATTTGAATCCAAACGGCCTGCAGACTTTAAGAAGGTTTCCTCCTGCTGTTTTCTTCACACCTTATCTATTTGTTCTGTACACTGTTTGATTGAATTAAACCTGACGTTATTCGGTAACAACACCATCTTCCACACGTCAGACTGAATAAAAAGCAAAACTGGGAGTAAAATATGTGGATTAATTTAAGAAAAAAAGGCCTGTTTTTGTAGCGGAGATGTGCACTGGGGGTCAGGAGGTCAGACTCTGTCTCGTCCTCCATCACTGTGGCGTGCTGCCCAGCAAAGAGGCAGCTGGCATCCCCTGGTGCACACACACATGTATATATATACACACACACACACACACACACGCTAACCACTCGCTCAGCTTTCCCTCCAGTTCAGGTAACAGCCACTTCAACTTTGGCAGCTGCTCCTTTCACTCAGCGGACGGCAAAACGTTCACGAGGGAGGGTGGGGAGCAAAAATTAGGGCAGAGGGAGGGAGGGAGGGAGGACAAAAGGCAGGCTGGGTAAGATACGGGGAGAAATGATAACACGAATGAGGGTCAGAAAGAGTGTTCAACTTGTTTATAGAGCCATAAAAAACTGAGGGTGTAATGACCACAAGTGTTTTTTTCCTCTGCCGGAGTCTTTAAGGGAACATTGCACGTAATAAAAAGCGCAGAATGGGTAGAAATCTTGCAATATGTTTTTATTTATTGTTGGTTTTTCTTTAAAATAACTGATGAATGTAAGATTCATACACTGCTTTTGCAGGCGTGCAGACAAGTTCTTACTTGATTGCAAAATTGTTCGGCTTATGAAACTTGTATATTGAGAAACACATCGATAAGTCAATGGGAAATGCACCTCTAATTGTCTTTTGACATTTACAGACCAGCAGAGAGTTAAGCAACCATAACTGTTACCGGAGGTCTGAAATGTGGTTCAAGACAGTTTAAATTAGCACGAGAGCGGCATAGTGTGTTATTGATTTGCATTAGCAAAGCCTTTTTAAACAGCTCAGTGTCCAAACTGCCACTTTCTGATCCACAAGAAACAGACATACAAGCCCTGCTCATACAACCTTTGCCTCTGGAAACAGTTTCACTACTTAATTTCATCACAGTTTCTTATTGATTATCCGTCAGTGAGCCATTGTTACTCAGATCACTGTAGATAAATACAAGATGCTGAGTCTTAAACTGTTAAAGTGATTTCTTAATCCTAAGAGCTCAGAACGCCGCAGAAATTTCCAAAGTAATTACATTAGAAAAGCACAATGGAGGTATCAGTGAGACTATTGTGCATTATTTCATGAATAATCTTGATCAGGTTTTGTAAAAATATGAAACAGATTTACAACTTAAAGGCAAAAGGAAGAAAAAGTTGTTTTTGTCACCTGTTATATGAAATATTGGTCAAAGATGCTGCACCAAAAACAGATGTTTCAGACCATATTTGTTGTTTGCTGACTGTTTTTTGTGAACAAAGAAATAAAATTGGGCTTTTATTCGAATCAGCACTGATACTGAAAAAAATAAACATTTAAAATACTTATATTTTTATTGGTAAAGTACACAAATGCAGCTCTGTGGTTTTTGATTTAATTTTGAGTAAGATAAAATATCCAACATTATATATAGATAATAAGTGCAATCTGCTCTCAGTTGTGGTTTTTCTACTGTAGGATTTTACTGACAGTTCAGTTTAGGACTTTAAGACTTTCTTTGCCTCGGGGGTTCATGTTTAATATCGTGAGTGTCGACTGTGGCCTGAGGATATTAGTCGCTGGGCAGCTGTAAAAAAACACTTACACTGAGTCTAAACACTGTGTTTAACGAGAAATTACTGTCACTAAAACATAGCTGCAGGCCAGGCAGAGACACACCAAGCGAGACGAACAGACGGAGAAAGTGTTCGTAGGAGGCAGCGACGTGTTTTTCCAGCCATATAGAAACTTGGCTGACATGCAGGTGAACTCAGCGTACAGGTGATTAAGACGCGGACGTACTCGACCTGTTTTACAAGCGTGTGCAAGAAAGTGGCTTTACCTGGCAAACTTTCACACACCGACACGAACCACAAAACTAAACAAGATTTCATGACCTTTGCTCTTCATATTTTGATGAGAGACAAAATCAAAAATGCTTAATATGTCCCACTTGCATATGAATACATTAATACAATTAAGGGATATACATTAATTGAATAAATTTGAGTGCCCTGATTGAATTTATGAATTGGAATTTGACCTGAATGTTGTGTACACAGGGGGAACCTGTAATTAAGATCATTTGATAAACTAATTGGCATCACCTCAGCATGCTAACGTTCACAAAGACCTTTCCAGTTTTTCCTAATGGGGACATGAATAAGTGTTCAAATTTTCAAGTCAATCAATCCAACATTTATTTAGATACTTCACTTAAAACCACAAATGTTGACTGAGATTGTAAAAAAAGCACTAATTACATCCATGTGACACTTGTTATAGCATGTTTGAAAACACACACATGTAAAAATCAAAAGCTTGTGCGTTCCTAATAACACGGCTCGGCTCACGGAGACGTTTCCTCCAAAGATCTGATGGCTGAACACAACAAAGCACAGCAGCTGTGCTCTTATTTCAGACACTGACTAGAGAGAAAGAAAGGGAAAGGAAAGTGTGAGTGTGTGTGTGTGTGTGTGTGTGTGTGTGTGTGTGTGTGTGTGTGTGTGTGAGCGTGTGAAAGGGTGAATGTGATTTAACAGTCATGCTGGCAGTCGGTCCCTGGCAGCGCGTCAGTGATGAGTCATGGGATATGATTGGTGGTTATAGCAACAGAAGAGATCTGAACGTTTTTACTACAGACGGAGAAAAAGAAAATGTTTGTCAGAAATCAGACAGAAAAATTGCTGCAGAGATTTTTGTGACATAATATGGCTAAGATCTTTTTTGGGGGGGGCTTTAAATGCAAGGAGTCAAGTTTCAGTGGGTTGTATTTATATTAATTTATATGTATTTTTATTATTAAGTTAATTTGATGCAGTTTTTAGAGCCACATACGTCTGTGCTTTTATTGTTTTTATTAATCAGCTCTGCCTCTCTGCTCCTGAACTCTGAACTCAAACAAATCAAAAGAACTTTCTATTTTTAATTTCACTTGATTGAATAAAAACATTAACTCCATAAAACCTTTCAGATTATTTAACTAACCTTTGATGTCATCATTCATCATGTTTTTATTGTGTTTCTGTTTGTTTGTTTTTTGTGAAACCACCCAAAACAAGATGATGCAAGTGATGTGTTTCTATTTTTCCCATTCAGCCACAACAGCACTGATGCTGGGAGATGAGGTCGAGCTCTCGGTCCGGCGTCCTGGTTCATCCTGAAGGTGACGAATGGGCTCGAGGTCGAGGCTCCGTGCAGGCCAGTCAGGTTGCTTCACACTAAACCACACAAAAAAAAACTTTTACCACAGAGATGTTTGTTCCAGTTCTGTGTAAGACACCTTGAAGAGTCACAGCATTAAACTGAAGGGTAACAACACAATGATGCAAAAGGGATAAAACAGCAAAATTAACCCAAAAAAAGAGGAAAACTGAAATTATAGTCTCTCAAATGTATGTAAATAACACTTAATATAAATAATTGCTTGTTGTGTGAGAAGAAAATAGATATAAAATAAAGAACATAAATTTGAAAAGGAGAAATCACACCTCTGTGAAACTAATCGTGAACATTTGATGAAGTATAGATAGATTAAACAATAAATTGCCTTGTAAATAGACATCTGTGTGTCTTTTCAAGGAGACATGATGGATTACAGTCTAAATCATAGATCACAGTGGGCTGTAGCTTTTACTCACACATCATCATGTTTCTTACAACTGGCAGTTAAGGACAAATAAGAAAAAAAGTACCAAGACTGTGTGGGTGCAGAGAAAAAAAGCTCCAACTGATTCAGATCGACGCCAGCATTCGAAATCCCACAGTGCTGGCATTCATTTGTATGAAGGCAGAATCTAAATAAGCAAGACGAGCACACTGTATGCAATTATAATCAGACCCCAAGGCAACATTTAATGCAAATAAAGCACATTTGCAACACATAGCAGGTTTCACATCTCCTGTAGCCTTCTGCCCGACTCTTCCCCCGACCCCACACCAAGGTTCACACTTGCTAAGTAAGTATTCCCTTTTGGTGTCCTGGCCATCGTCTGCATTTGTTTCTCGCCTGGAGAGTTAGAGTGAAGCATTTATCACATGCATATCAACCTCCAGGGTCGGCAGCTTCTTGATTCAATGTTATTTTCACCACCTCTGATTGTGCACTAAGGCTTGTCTAGGAAGGAAAGTCTCTGAATCAGTTTTTCAATACCATTTAATTTGAACTGTATGCTTGTTTTGGATTTGTAATGTATGTATTATGGACTTGTGAAGCATGTTGTAATATTGTATTTGATCTGGATCTTTACAAATAAACTCAACTTCACTTTGTTTCCTTCTGTCTTTTGATTGTTTATTTTTCTGCTCCAAATGTTCGGCTGGTAGTATTTTGAATGTTTTTCATGAGCCTTTGAGCACATTTATGTATGTCATAATTTTTTTAATACAAAATATCAAGTTCTTTTTATTGATGTACAGGAATGTTATTTAGCAAAAACACCAAATATTATTGAAAGCAGAGGACAACATAAAATGAACTGTCACTGGAAAATGAAGTGAATTTCACACAGTGCAGGCTGAGATACAACACACATTAAAATAACAGAGAATAATTGATCTAAACATCCCTGAAGGTACATTTGCAGAGTGTCATTAATTTTTCAGTTTAATAAAGATCCCACAGGAAGACAAGTGATCAATAATCCTCAGCGAGACTCTGATGAGAAAGTAGATCAGTTCCTATGAAGGATTTTTTCTCTGAAATGATTTTTAAGAGCAATTTTGCTTCATTCATACATTTCTCAATTTAGAGTTGTGCAAAAGATCAACAATGTAACTTGAATATGAACATAAAAAAACACAAATGTAATAACAGAAAGACATCAAATTGGCCATACAAAGTGCTGCAGATGAAGAATTTAATTTGGTTTTAATGAACCAAAAAAAGAAAAGATGCTCCAGATTTCTTAGTTTTTGTGATTTATTCTGATGTATTCCACAAATATGAAGTAACAGTAGTGAAATTATAGATGTATTATAGTGACCGACATCAAGATTTCTTTAGAGAGAAGGAAGTCACAAAATGTTATCATGACCCAGCTCGAGAAAAGTAGGTTAGCTTTAGTGGAAAACGACAATAAAACACTTTCGTCGTTACAATCGTGATAGACTAATATTAGACAAATATTTGCTACACAAATGTATCACTTGACAAGTTAAAACGTAGATATCCATACAAGAAAATTATGTCGTTTTTTGCTAATAAAATGCTAACGTTAGCTGCTGTAAAACCCTTCTATGACCGTAAACACTCTAATAAAACCGCCACTTAAAATGCAGGATTAAATTAGCGAAATCACGAATTAAAAGGTACGTAGGAAAAGTTATCTGACGGGGAAAATGAAGTTCCCACGAGGTAAAAATGAAAACCTAATAAGTAGGAATAAAATCGGGAGGGAACGTGTGACATAACGAGATAAAAAAAAATGGGGGAGGGGGAAGACAAATCCCGTTACACCACACTCTTTTACATCCGGGTAATTCTTCAGGAATCTGATGCAAGCTTTGACACCATTCCTGCAACAAGTCACACTGTAATAAACAGAGATACACACCTCAGTGTTCAAATAGATCATTACAAAGAGGCCACAAATCATATCTACGTGTTACTGATAAAAAAAATACCAGAGAAGGTCATAAAACAGTTTATCAAACAAATATTCAAGTTAAAGAAACACAGGTCAGCTGTTTATTTTCTTTGTGTGGTACGTAAGTTTCTGTTTAGCAGTTATCAATAAAGTTGACTGAGCCACATTTGAATGCTAAACATACTTTTAGGACTATCTTTGGGAAAAAAAGATGACTGGACAAATGTGACCAAATAAGTTCCCATAACTCTTGGAAGTTTAACTTTAACTAATTTAATCATCAGCCATCGGGGTTAATCATAAATCCATTCACATCAGGCTTAACATGGAAAGCTTCCACAGCTGCGTTGATTAAGATTTTTTTTTTTTTTAATGTTCTTTTGGCTCATTTGATTGTTCCAGTTTTCCAGACATCACTGCAAACATGGTTTCTTGCACCACCTGGTGGCTGCAGAGGAGAACTGAAAGCTTATGTGACAGGCGGTCACTGGCTGTTTGGGTTGAAAAACCAGTAAAAATTGAAAAAATTCTGGTGGAAATACATTATTTTGAGACAAAATATCACACAAAATTTGTGGGAAGTGAGGATCTGTCCTTAGTATTCTTTCTGAAAATTGATATAGAGTCTCATTAATCTGATTCTGGTATTTTATAGTGTCGATATTCTCAAATTTGGCTGTTTTGGGGCAAAAATTAAAAAAACAATAAGTATATAACAATAATCTAATCTTAACCAAAACCTTGTTGGGAGATTAAAACAGAAAATAAAATGTAACAGTGAAATGATGAAATAAATAAATACTTTAGGGTAAGATGAGGTTGTGCTGAGGTCATTTAGACCGGACCAAGACCCTGCTGATCTCCTTATCACTTCTGTGTGTCCTGACGGGACACAAAAACCTAAAATGTTAAAATAAAGACATAATACCAGCCTCAGGACATCTTCTCAACATGATGTATTCAGCACCTATGAAACATTTAAACAGAGGTTTCTGCCTCTTGTCTTGCTTTGTTGCTGTTCAAATGAGAGTTATTCATACTTAAATTTCCAGGTGACTGTTAGATTGCAGCAATCTGTATCAATATGAATACACACTGAAATAACACTAAAAGTGTAAAAATGTGACAAATGACTCCAATAAGATTCAAAAGAATTTAGTTTTACAAAGTAAAACAAACTTGATTCCTTTCACAATAAAATACAAATCAAAACAAAAACATATTTAACATTTTACATCTCACACTGTCAAAGCACAAAGAAAGTAAATAAATTATTACATTGGTTAACAAACATAATATTTTTACAATCACACTGTGCTCTGACAGAAAGTCCTATATTTTTTTTATAAGAGAATCATTATTGTAGTTGAAGATATTTAAAAAAGGCAGCTCCCTGAGGATAGAGTGAACTCAGAAAACAGTCAAAACACTATAAATCCATAAAAAAAGTCATAGTTTGTGTCAGTTTTTATAAAAACTATTCAAACCCACTGGCAGTCGAAGGTGCTTTGGTTTCCTGGATTAAACTACTGAATCATAGCTTCCTAAAGACTTAATAAAAAATCTCCTAGAAAGATTATAATGTCTAACATTGGCAGTGTGGTCAAACGAAAGGCTTTTGGTGTCTTAGTTTCACGTAAAAAGTGCTTCTTTTGGTCCTGCTGGACAGCCTAGAAGTGTCAGATACTGTAAACAAAGCCACAGTTTTAAGTCCTGTTTCGGTCCCATTTGGCTCACAGTCAAGCAAAACTTCAAAAACACTAAAAAGATCACATAAATTGATTTGTTTTGGTGAAACCTGAGGCATTACATGCTCAATGTATACTACAATGCAAATATCACAGTTTATAATGTAAATACTACTTGACTTAAACTGTGTCTGTGTCATTCAGCAACATTAGTGTAAACCTGTTCACACACGCAGCTGTTTTACTCCAACCGACTTTAAAAATGTGCCTAAGATTATTTATGATGTAGAAAACTGCTCTGTGATCCTCAGACTCTTTACTGGATTATTGTGCAAATTAGTTAAAAATGCTCATATGGGTCCAAACTTTCCAAGTAAATAAAAACAGTTGCATATAATTGATAGAAAGTCTGCAAACACATTTAAAAAACAAAACTAAAAAACACTATTGCTTTAACTGCACTGATCCCCAATATGAATCATTGTCATAACAGCTTCACCAATAATAATGTAAGTAGACCTCACACTCGCGTACCTGTTAAGTGTGAATTCCTCCCGTACCTTTATATTTTATACATCAATTTACAGAGGTAGACCTCCTGTGTTCAGGCTGAAGTGTCTTTTAAAGCTGAACATCACCAGCCTCTTCTTGTTTGTGTGTTTTTTTGGATTATCTGCTACATATTTATGTTTTATGTGGAGATGGACCTCCTCCTCTTTTCCTCGGCCTCCGCTCTCTCCTCCTCGGTGATGGCCCAAGGTTGAACCTCTGCGCTGCCAAATAT
This sequence comes from Acanthurus lineatus, assembly GCA_029814665.1. Taxonomy (NCBI): domain Eukaryota; kingdom Metazoa; phylum Chordata; class Actinopteri; order Acanthuriformes; family Acanthuridae; genus Acanthurus; species Acanthurus lineatus. The sequence goes on from JAPZDV010000008.1 coordinate 3,478,993, forward strand.
GGAGAAGAGTAGCGCGCCGCCGATGTTGATCCCAGCGGATACCCAGAATACCTTTCTCCAGCCTGCCAGGGTGTGCTGCCAACCAGAGAAGAAGAGCTGACATCAGCAGAGTATTACATCAGGAGCATATTGTGATGTGAATGTGTGAGGATGTAATTTTACACTTTAACTGTCTGATAGGAGAAAAACTGATATTAGAGGGATTATGATGTAAATCAGGTACAACACAGCTGGTTTATACAGAGAAAAGCTGATTAATGAAGAAAGTTTTGGACTGATTACAGTTTTTTCTGAGACTCATCACCTCCAAAACATCCTCTGCAGACCAGTTTAAATAATGACGTCTCCCTACATGTTATTTCTGTCTGACATGTTCTTTGCATTGGACTGCATCTCAGAAAGAACCGTCTTGTTATGTCTAATTTGTACATTATCTCAAAATTATTCAAAACTAACCTTTTTTTTCTGCAAAAATTTTTAAATAATTAAATATCAGTCATAAATGTCCACATCAGTTAAAACATTTCTGTGTGAGACTCTGTTACTCAGCTTTTTTATTCCAAATGTAATATCTCATTTGACACAGTGGTAATTTTATGCGCCTGAACCGATCATTCTTTCGGATACTTACATCCTCGGTAAAGTATCCTGTAACTATCGGTGCCAAGACTCCAGGAATAGTCCCAAATGTGTTGGTGATTCCCAGAAGGAATCCCGCATACCTGCAGGAGGGAGGACAGAATAATCTTACTTTTTATTTAAATAAAGTGGAAAGAGAGAATAAAAATCTGAAAAGTTTACAGCTTAAATGTATCCTGTTACTGAAATCATGATTTTTATTACAGTTACTGTATGTAATCTAGTCTATTATACACATTGTACATGTAACAGTCTTAATTTATGAGTCAGGAAGACTGAAGCTGGATGATTTTACATCATCATAGTGCTATTTCTACATCTGCAAGTTAATTTAAACTGAAACTACAAACTGTTCAGCAGAAAATTAATTATGGCCAATTCTGATAATCAGTGGATTTACACTGTTTTACATGAATAATTCAAAACGCTCTCTGGTTTCAGGTTTGTCAGTGTCAAAATTTTCTATTTTGCATCTTTGTAACTTAATGTCTCTGCATTTGGTTTGTTGGTCCGATGCAACCAGACATCTGAAGACATCAGCTTTGGCTTCTGACTTACTTCACCCCTCAAAAAAATGAACAAACTTGTAAGTGGGGAAAGAAATGAACGGTCAAACCCACCGAGGAGCAATGTCTATTTGGTTGATGTAGACTCCGGAGGCAGTGGCTGAGCTTATGGTTGAGGAGAGAGTGAGGAAGGTGACGGAGAGGACCTGACTGCAGCCGGCGTAACTCACAGCGATGAGGAAAGCTGCACCTGGCACCATACCTGCAGAGAGAAGGTGGAGAAAACATCTCTGGTGTCACTGTTTTTATTTGTGTCTTTAAAGAAATAGTTTTATCCCTAAGTAAAGCTTAAAATACTAGACTTGGATAACTGTTGATATGAGTCTTTTTACTATGTTCAGTGAATTTGCATCTGTCATTCCAACAAAGACCATATGAGGGCAGCATTGTGTCATTTGAAACCTGAATCATATGGTTTTATGTTTTTGTAGTGTGATGAAATAATTTCTCCTTAAACACTGATATATAATGTTGAGAACAGTTTGTTAATCTTTGTCATAAAAGAGTTTTTAACTTTTTAAAAACTCTTTCTTTACATTGGTGTCCTGGTATTGATGATTGTTTACCCTCTAAAAGCACATTTTATTTATGTAAAAATGTCCATTTTGCAATAAGTAGGAGTGAGAAGTCTCCTACAGTTAGCGTACAGTTTATTTATACCCTAATCGCCTTTATAGTATCTTAATATTTTGATTTATATTAAGAGTGTATCTTTAAGAAAAGAGTCAATGTTAATTGATCCAACTTCCCCCCATCAGACAATCCTCCTCTTGCAGGATCATTAAATGTTAATGAGTAACAGGATTTTTTTAAAGGATTTAAACAGTGGAAAAGTCTGTAGTCTGTATGTAATTGTACATTCATGTATTTTTATTTTTTTCCTTTTATACTCCAGCACAGTGTAATATAAGCAGAAATGTAACTGTGAGGCCACAGTTGAGGTTACAGCTGAATTTGATCTCTCAAGGTTTTCACTTCTACATTTCCTGATCAGTGTAACAGTCCTGAACATGTGTGTGTGTGTAAGAATAGCCACAGTTTGTACACACATCCTCAAAGTTGGAGGGTTCATGTTCACACTCTCACACACACTGTTATAGAGGCGAAACAATATTGTAAAGGTGAAATATAGACTATGCTGGGTAAAACAAAGTCATCTGTCAACTTTAAGTCACCTTTCAGAGGGTCTGAACTTCCTCAAAACTCATCCCTTATTGTACTGAGGCGCAGATTTAAAGTACTTTTACTTTCATTGAGTTTTTCTATTTTAAGCAACTTTGCATTTATACAACTACGTCACTACAGCTCAGAGGCAAATATTTTCCTTTTTTTTTTAACAACTTCTAGTTACAAGTTATTTTTTAAGTTACAATTTTCTTACTCTTGTTGTTTGGTGAAAACTAATATCTCAGTACTTTATGTTTGCACTTTTACTTGAATAAAGGATCTGAATACTTCTACAATGCTGACAGTCAACCACACGCAGACGTAAACAAAGGTGAATGCTCGTGTAAACGTGTCACACACACACAGAGGATGTGAGAGAAAGTTTCCTCACCAATGACAGTAAAGATCTTCCGTACGACGCTGATGCTGAACACCCTCCTCTCGATGAGGAAGTCTGCTACGACGCCCGACATCGTCGACAGCAACCAGGCACCGAGGTATGGCAGAGCGGAGAGGAAACCATTCTGCATGGAGGAGAGAGAGACAGAGGTCGTCAGCAAAGGATTTGATGATCACAGGCTGCTTGTCCTTTTTTCAGCTTTAGGAGAAGTTGAAGTCAGCACATTAAAGCTCCCTGACACGCTGCTTTCATTTACACAGTCAGCCTTTTTAGTACGATAACATCAAGAAAGAGCAAAGTATGAGAGAAGCGCCGAGTGTAAGACATGAGGACACAGACAGCAAATTATTCAAGACAACTTCTTTAAGTTAAAAGAAATCAGTTCTGCTAAACTTACTTATTGCTTCCTGCCAAGATGTACATGAGAAGATTCGTACCGGTTCGTGTCTGAACATTGTAAATGAACCTACAGCTGGTTAGCTTAGTTTAGCATTAAGACTGGAAACAAGGGGGAAACTGCTAGCCTGACTTTGTCTAAAGATATAAACAAGTGCAAGAAATATCTAAAAAATGAGAAAAAGATTTGGTGATGAACACTAAATCTCTGATGATGGTTGTTTTTGTCACTTTTGAAACATTTTCAGGTGAGCAAAAAAAACTACAGCGTTTCCTTTTTAGTTTTTTCACACAACCCTCATGAGTAAAGTACACAGTAGCATGTCATTGCAGAAACGCATGCGATTCAGTATCATTTTCAGCCAGTTTTAGCAATAATTTGCTTTAATCTGACACACTGACACATAATTTAAGATCTAGAGCCACATTACAACATGGCTGCTCTATTTAGTTTCTACTACTGATCTGATCTTACTGCTCCTCAAATAAGCTTAAAATACTGAGGAAAACAACTGTAATGGACAGACGTGATCAGTTCTAAAACAGACAAACTGAACTACAAGTCAAACCCAAAAATCTGGTAGTTTTTCCGTAAATTGATAAAAGATGACATGTGGATAAAACTCTTTTTCACAGCAGACATATTTACTTGTGATCATGTGTTCATGTGTTCGTAATGACATTGAGAGTAGTTCTGTTTTGTTTCCAGTAAACAATAACTCTGTGAGCAATCAGCAACAATGATATATGACTTGAAAAAGAGGAACAAATAAACAGAAACTCTCACCGATTTAAGGTCAAAGTGCATGACATTGTCCATGTAGGTTGGCAGGGAGGTGAGAAGGGTGTAGTAGGACCAGTTTTGACACATCTGGGTGATGATGACGGCCCACAGGGGGACTGACAGCAGCATGGGCAGCAGGGGCACGGACCAGCCATGACCTGTACCCTGCAGTTACAGATCAGAGGAATGACAAAACCTTTAGAAAACACCACATATGCATGACCAAAAAAAACATAGCTACCAAGAGAAAATCGCTATTTTTTTATTGATAGTATGACCTTTCAACAGATTTTCTCTTTTACATACACACATGGAAAAAATCTCCTACACGTGTCTCTTTATACAGGAAAAACAGGGGAAAAACACATAGAAACAAAACCATAAAATCACAGCTGAGGGGAAGAGAGAGTGAGACGAGGAGAGAAGAGTACAGGAAATGAAAAAAGGAAGTTAAGAGAAAACTGGAATTATCGTTCCTAAGAACTATGACCAAATATTTTCGTCAACAACCTTTTGTTTCGTGACTAAGACGAGACGATGACCAGACAGAAACTTAAAATAACGTCACAGTGCCATCGGTGTAATTCTGACTTTAGGTGAGAAGGATAACTGAGTTTCAATAAGTCTAAATTATACAGCTGGACTGACGTGTAGTTATAAATGAACCAGTCAAATGGATAAAAAAACACCCTTCAAAATAAATGCATCAAACACATTTTTGGTAGCTTCCATATTAACTTGAAATACAGGAAAACAGCACAAGTGGACTCAAAATAATAATAATAATAACAACTTTTTGTTTTCATGTACTTATATTAAAGATTCAAAGGAGCATTAAGCAACACGTTTATAACCTATCAACAAAGATGAGATGCAAATAAGCAGGAAATCTCTTTAAAAAAATCATATTGGATGATAATATAAACCTTTGATGTAAATATTTTTTAAACAATAAAATCTTCTATTATTTATAATTAATGTTTCATACTTCTTTGACCAGGAAATGTAGAAAATGTAAAGTAAGACTGAAATAACATGAGACGTAGCTAGCATGAATTGAAGCTGGTTAATGTTTAAATGCACCTGAGGTCCAATGGAGTTTATGATGTAATCTCTTTCCTCTTCGCTGATTCGCCGATGTGTGCGCGGGTCATCAGAAACAAGACTAAACCAAAAGACCGCCCAGAGGCAACCAGCACCCCCTGAAAGAGAGACAGAGACAGGAAACCATTTAAAGTACAAGCTGAGGAAAATTAACATAATGCTGCTATAATATTCAGACAGTGAGTGCTTGACAACAACGGAAAATCAAACAGCTGTAAATGTAAAAAGGTGCACTTTATTTTGAAAGCCATCACTGTCATAACCCAAAGAGAAATACTAATATGATTAATATGCAACAGTGAAACATTATTGTTTACTTACTGTTTATTAAATACAGCAGCAACTATAAATAAAGTCGATCTAATCTATTAATCATTCAGATCAGGTAAAAAACTACTTCCTGCATGTTAAAATGTCTCATTATTGTGCACCTTCTCCCCTCCACTGTGGCAGCATATGCCAGCCTGCCATCTTTCCTGTAAGGGACTTTAAGTGTCTCATGATGTGTGTGTGTGAGTT
>JAPZDV010000008.1:3484667-3496732 GCA_029814665.1 Acanthurus lineatus
GGTTTGTGGGTGTTTCTCGTCCTCACCACAAATGTAGAAGACAGCCGGCCAGCCTAAAGTCTGACAGATGAAGCCGGTGAGCGGCAGAGCCACGAAGGCCCCGAAGTTGCCTCCAGCTCCAGCAAGGGTCATCAGGCGAGAGCGCTCGAGGGGCGGAGCCCAGCGAGCCCACATGGCCATCATGGCGGGATACGTCACACCCTTAGAGACGAAACATGGAGTCAGGCAGAGGGTGATGTGCGGACATACTCATTTAAATTTATCCCTATTCAGTAAAAAACCTGAGACTCTTTATTGTGTTAGTCTCAATCTGTACTTTAGCGGTTATTAGTTTATTAATCCATCAGTTGATACAGAGACAAGTCATTGGCAGCTGTTTTCATAACTAATTTTATTTTGTATCCTTGCTTTTTATTCATAAAGCAGTGAATCTATTAATCTAGAAAATAATCAGCAGATTAATTCATAATTGTAACAGTAAATGCATTAAAATAATTGTAGCTGCACAAAAAAAGCTTCCCTGAAAAAAACAAACTAAGTGACTTAAAGAGACTGATGGATACAATATGAATCAATTTATCTGAAACTTTACTGAAAAGTTAAATGAAAACTGTGTGAACTCAATCGTGGTTAATGTCCCACTTCACGAAAAGCTGATATCTGTCAGGTTTATCAGCTAATTGATGTCTATTAAAGACTGCCAGTTTCAATTCAGCAGCTTCTGTTTAAACAGACAAAAAAAGGACAACACACACACACATCACTGCATCTTAAATTTCTGGCTCAACACACACACACACACACACTCTTAAACACACACTCTCACCTCTCCGAAGCCCTCCAGTGCTCGTAGTGCAAACAGCCAGTATGACCCCATCTGGGCAGCCAGAGGGGTGAACAGGGTGAGGACAGCTGTGCCCAGAACCCCGAAACCCAGAAACAGACTCCCCCCGTAGTGACCGGCCAGGTAACCACCAATGATCTGCGTGCACAGGTAGCCGAAGAAGAAGGCGCCCAGCAGCCAGCCCTGAGTCTCCGTATCCCACGAGTACTGAGGGACCTGAAACAAGAGGACGGAGAGAGAGAAGGAAAAGGCCGGTCACACACTAATAATTACATCTGATTTACGTTGATTTTTCTCGTTGAGTTATACACCTTTATACACGTTATCTGCCTTTATGAAACATGTATAATCAGAGTCAGAATAAAGGGATTCAGATCTGCTTCAGGCCACGTTCATGTACGTAAAAAAAATAAAAATAAATTGACAGCAGTAATCAGTAATGCACAAACTGGAATTTCCAGTCACGAGTTTTAAAGTACCTGTACTTTTCCCTGCTTGGGATTTTCTTGTTATTATACATTTATTTAAAGAAACAAACTGACTGATGATGTGTTTTATTTTGAAAGGTTCCTCAAATGTTTCCTAAAAATGCTTCCATACGTTTAAAAAATTATCAAAATAAAATCCTGGTTACCCCCTCTGGTTGCCGGAAAGGTTCGCTCGTGTTTTCCGTCCCCGGTGTCACCGGACAAGCCTGGCTGGCCGAGTGGTTCACCGCTGGTTTGGAGTCGGTGGTGTTCACCATGGCTACCATGGCAACGCTGAGGTTGACCCGCAGAGCGTAGACCACGGTGAAGCCGAAGAACATCAGGACGGCCAGGTTGAGGCGAACCGAGCAGCACTGAGGATGGACTGTTCACACAGAGCACAACGATGTTAACATGTTGGCGGGTTTTCTTTAAAAGTTCGGAAAGTTATTCCACTTTGTAAAGTAACTCAGTTTTAAAACACAATGAATTATCTGACAAACACACTCTCACAAACCTGACAACCATGAAATTTGACTTTAAATCACTTTTTTGTGCTCGCTGTAAAGACTAAATGATAATTCCTCTTTATTTGCCCTTTAGTATAAAATATTTTGTGTCTAGATTTGTAAGTTTTGCAGTATTTTGTAATTTTGAATATCCTCTCACCCAAACTTACTTTTAATTTTCAGCCATGTTTTAACTCCCTTAGCAATATGAGATCATTTAAACATAATTAAAAGAGTTTTTGAGGCTGTTATTATATTGTTATTCAGCAGTTGAGCACAGCTCGAAACTTCACATAAGCAATTAAAAAGTTTTGCTTTCGATTAAACAATAACCACAACCTGTATTTAATGTTTTACTGGTTTAACTGGAAGTACAGCGGAGTGTTTCCGAGGTGCATGGAAAAGAGAAAAAGCCTGATCAGCTGTCGTATAAAGAACAACTTTATTACCAGAAAAATACATGTTTCAGCCTGTGACCTTTAGTTGGGTTAAAAGCTGAATCATTTGTTCTCACATTAAAGTTTGTCTTGTACTTCACGATTTTCACTTTTCTTTACTTTACTTGAGGTGAAGTTGTGTCAAGAATCAGGTATCTGCATCTAGTAAACATTAACTTCAAACCACGAGAAATATTAAAACATATAATAAATTGTTGCCTTTTGTTAATCTACTAATTAAAAGAGAAATCAATCAATTTGTAAATCAAAGTTGCTTCTGATGTTTTGTTTTGAATCCCTTCAGTTCGCTCCTAAAATGAATGTGGAAACACAGCTCGGTTTGATTATGTGTCCTAATATGTAATCCATGCTGCGTAAGGGCCAACTTTACTGCCCTCATTTGTTTTATTCCAGCAGCATGTGATTCAGTTTGATGGCCAGCCATTTCTTACATAACAGATCATTTCTAACTAGCAAGGTGCTGATTTAGGATTTAAGAGTCTGCTGAGTAACCAGGAGGACAGACCTGTGACAGAACAACAGTCATTACTGCAAACACCTTTTCCACAACGCAAACAAAGGCAGAGTTGCTTCATCACATCACGTCACTCTGTTTGTCAAGAGCCACATTTAAAGTCCACCTGAAACAGCATTTCCTCCGTATCCTGACGTATTTCCAGCAAAAACAAGATATGTAGGCGGGACAAAATGTTTGGAGCAATTTAATTGGACCATTGAAGAGTGGGCTGCATCATAGCTATTACGGAAGAATGCTGTGTTTTGAAATTTGACGACAACAGCTGCTGCAACTCTCCGTCAACATCACCAACACTGACTGACAGGTGGATGTAATGATACAATCGGTTGGAGCTGCTTTCGACAAGATGATGGAAAACTTTTTTTTTTTTTTTACCGGAAGGAAAATGTGATTTAACTTTGATATAAATAATAAAAACAAAAGATTTTTTTGGCTGACGTCATTAAGTAAGTGAACAATAGGATCAGCAATGTGGTCAAAAAGGATTAAAAACAATTTTTTAATAAATGTCAACTTGAAAAAACAAACATCCAAATGTGACAAAGCTGCTGTGTGAAAAGCCGAGAAATGGATGTTGTGTAACTTGAGTCAAAGAGCAAGAAAAAGGCAGCAAAGATTGAAAAATATGTGCAGCACAATTTAACTTCTCACTGAATTTTTTAAAATACAGTTAATGTTTATGTTCAAAGGCAAATGTCTTTATTTGCACCGGATATTATGCAAAATAAAAAATATAAACAGGTTTGCAGTTTTAAGCAGATTAATTGGTTAAACTTTCAACTATGTTTGCTGTCACTTTTTTCTTAAATATTCAATGCCAGCTAATTTTGACACAAGGAGAATATGATTATTTAGAAAAACAAGCATCTTCAAATTCAAACATTTCCCAGACTTCGATACATAAAGTTTCAAATAAAACTTTTTTCAAACTTTAAGACCGATAACTGCAAAGATAAACACACCTGCATTGTTCTCGATGAGGGGCTCACTGTCCTCGCTCTTCTCTGAACGGGCCGAGTTGATGGAGCAGCCATTCGGTCGCGGCATGATACTCCACTGAACCAGGAAATACTGAGATGGTAAAAAATGTCACTGAGTCATGTTGTCCGGAAAACCTGCTGGAAAAATTGAGGTGGTGGTCAGAGAAAACACTCAGGTGCACATCAACACACACAAACACACAAAGAGCGTCACAGCATGTGAGATTAACACATGACAAACAAGTAAATAAAGATCACAAGTAAGGAGACTCGACACATCAGCAAGTTTTGATTATTATTCAAAATCCTGTTGGCCAGCAGATTTTTACAGAACCAACACACATACGCAACACATAACACGCACACAGCATCACTTCCTGATTTCGTAAGACTTTGGAGAAGTTTGACTGAACATGCTCTTACAAGAGTTACTGATGCTCCGTGTAAACGACTGTGTGAAGTGAGATGGATGAAGCTCAGAGGAAATTCGTCTCTTGAAGTTTTTCTCTAGACAGGAACCTGTGGACATACATGAAAAATCAAACACAAAGAAAACAGATTGGTTCTATTGTTTCTGGGTAAAATCTTCTTCCCTCAAATCTTTTAAGGAACTGAGAAAACCATCCGAGTCTTTGGCGTTACCAACACATCTTTTTCCATGCTCACCAACAGTTTTTCATGTTAACAGTCACGCTAGAAACATGAAAAAACACCAAACTGAAGGCAAACTTCAGTGGGTGAAAGCCTTCATACAACCTCTTCTATATGAGGATTTCATGCCTTTTTTAGTGTGAGAACAAAATGTTTAATCCAGAGTATAATCAATAACAAAAAGCAATCACTAGTTTTAGCTCTGTTAGAATGGAAATAATTAGTCTTGATGACAGAACTGACACACAAGAGCTAAAAAATATTTTGAGTTTCACTTCTTACACTTGCTTCTGTTCGGCATTGATGTGCAGAAATGTGACATTTGAAGGAAAGAACATCTGCTTCAAAAATTGCTATTTAGGAACTGAAAACATAAACTTGGTTATAGCTTTGATGATGCATTTTTGACATAATCCAATAAGCTTTGGTGGGAGGGGGGTTGAGCTGGGTCTTATACAACTAAGCACAGCAGAGATATACAGTATTATCAAAGCATGTGAAGACCATAAAGATCCTCTGAGGCAGCTGGTTTAAGGTGATCTCATCTATAAACAGTTACAGTGACAGTGAATGACTCTTTAATTATCAATGCAGTCTAACAGATTTGGCTGAAGTGTTCACTTTTTCATCCTTCCTGTTTCTCATCTCAAGTCAATGCTAATTGACTGAAGGAATGTGTCAGCTTCCAAAACTTTGTTACTGAAAGCTCAGACGTTCATTTGACTAGAAGCTAACACAGCTTTGAAACCTCTGCACAAAAATGTGCTTGTCAGCACATACCGGACAAACACTGAAGCGACTATATAATCAATCTGATTACTCATTTGGTCTAAAAACAGGCAAAAAAAAGGAGCATCCCAGTTTAAAACATGAGATGATGTCTTTACATTCTAAGTTTATTTGATCAGAACTTCAAAAACCTGCAGATGTACAATTTCTGATCACACAGAAGAGAGAAAAGCAGCAAATTTAAGAAGCTGAAATGTGTTAATATTTGGAAATTTTGATTAATAAGTGACTAAAATTATTATTAATATAGTTTTAGTTACTGCTACCATTAATATCCCTTATTAACTGACTCTTTTCAAAAATTTATAGAGCTGATCTAAGTATCTCTTTGTGTACCAGAGAAAAGAAAACTAGAAAAACTGGCTGTGTTAAAAGGAAGTCTGTGGCTCTCAGTTAACTGCTGCCAGTAATCCTCACTGTTTGCTTTCATTTGTCTGTTTGGCTTCCTAAACTGATGAGATAGCGTCAAGTAGGTTGTGTATTCCAGAAACACATCCTACAGTGTTAACAATGAATTGCTCTCTTAAAAGTTTATCTGTTTAATGTGTGCTGCAGATACAGAGGTCTGCCTTTGATTTATCGCTGAAGAAGTAGTCAATATCGTCTTTAATTGATTTCAAGATTTCACTGGTCACTGCTTTCTAGGGCATATTTGGACCTGCCCCCTGAATATATTTCCAACCTTTTAACTCATCATTGGTGTCTGCATTCCTCAGGCAGAAAAAACTTCAGATGGTTTTAAAGACTTTGCTTAAGGCTGTTGTTGGTTATCAACTTACAGTTGTTAAGGCTCCTAAACTGTGAAATAACCTACCTGAAAACATCATGTTAATTGAAAAAAAAAAAACTCTTTTGATTCCACTTATGTCATTTATTTTTGACTTTTTTCTGACTTTGTTAGTAAGTTATCAGGTGTGATACAAATAACTGCAAAAACTTTGACATAAATCACTTATTTTACCACTAAATATTTACATGTCATCACTTTTTAAAGATGTAACTAAGGACTATTTCCATTTTTAATTATTCTGCCCCGATTCTCCAAATCTATTGTTTGGTTTAAAAAAATCATTAAGTTGTGAAAAATCCCTTTCATTCTGTTTGACAGGTTTTCTGTATGACACTGAATGAACTATTTAGCATTATCACATGTCTGCAAGTGAGTGTCTATGTATGGGAGCCTATCATGAGATCCTCAGAAAAGAACAATAGATGCATTATGTTTTAAAAAATTGCCAATTCCTGCTTATTAGTTATTAGTTATGAAGTTGAGATAAAGATGATGGTTTATGAAAAGGTTTATAAATGTTATCTGAAGTAAATACAGTAACTCAAAACAAAAACCAATGAGCACTCTTCAGTCTCTAGTCCTTTTAACTCGCATATTTCTGGTAATCTGACATAACTATTTATGATTACTGACTGTTAATTCATTTGTACTTAAAAAAAATCGTCAACTGACTGTTTGATATGGCTAAATTGTGTGGAAGTGATGGACATCAAAAATGATCTAATACTAAAGACGAGTAGAGTAATAGAGAGATAGAGATCGAGTAGAGATAGAGCGATACGAAGAAATACTGAGAACAGCAACCTTCACTATCTATAAAGCTAACTTTTTAAAGCTAGTTTAAAATAGAAAAAAAATTATAGCTTGTCAGTCGCCTGTGAATGTACTACCTAGTGTCAGTTATGTGACAAGCATCAGGAGGACTCGTATAACAAACAGATTTACCATAACAAGAAGACAAAATTAAATAAGTTATCCTGTCAGGACTTAAAGATAACATGAACTTGCTAAGGTGCGGTAAAAGTTAGCTTAACTAAAAAGTTAACCGGCTATTTAGTCAACCACTAGTGCGTTTCTGTTTATTGACAACTTGTACTGATATTTCTTCAAACACAACTTACCTTTTAAAGGATAGCTGTAGTCACGAAGACTTTGTTAAGGCAACCTGGTTCATTGTAGTGAACGTGAAAGAGTATAAAATGTTTTCATAGTGTAGCCGGCGAGACAACAAAAGGGCTGTTTACTTTACCAAATGAAAACAGTCATATTAACACAACCCTTAGGGGAAAGCATCAGACAAGCTAATGTTACGCCTAGTTTTAAGCTAGCAGGTGGAGTCAGCTGTTTTATATGACACTGCTAAGGAAGTGACGTTTCCAGACTGGCCCAACGGCAGCGGGTATCAGCCAATCAGAGGCAGAGGAGGGCGCGTCATGCCTTCGCCATAGTGGGACGGCCCGCCCTCCTCACAAGTTAGTTTTGAGTTTCTGTTTACTGTATTTTACCTCTATTGTGAGCGTGTTGAAATAATTAATTCACTATAATAAAAATTTTGCCGAAAACTCTTAACCTTCCACTGCTGTACAGATGTACTTATCCCACTAAATTCTTTATTTAACAGGTTAATAACTGCATTTCCGCAAAGGTGACAGCACCGGCCTCTTTAATGTGTTGTTATGGCAACGAGTGCGCCTTCAGTGTGTTGTAGCGTAAAACAAGCTTACATCTTAGCATCCTTGAGTTCGAGTTTGTTCATTAATCTCTACAAAATTTTAAGTCGTCTGTAAACTACACAGAACACATCGTATTCATGGCCCATTACAGAGTGAGTATTTTGAACACACTTTCTCCAGCTGTTAATCATTTGTTTAATTCTGGAAAGGTCCGTTTATAGTTTTTCTTTTGAGGCTTTGGCTAACTAACTAGCTAGCATCATGGCAATGAACAAGAGACCGTGAACGCAACGCCCTGTAGCTTTCGTCTTTGTAACGCTCTGTTAAATATGTGAATCTCACCCCAAAGATGTTTTACTAGTAGATAAAACTTGTCATACGTGTGCTGCCAATGCATGTGAAAGCCAAACAATTGTCTTTTGATTCAGGCTTCAGAATCGAAACGAGAACAATTTAGAAGATATCTTGAAAAATCTGGGGTCCTTGACACTATAACAAGCGGTAGGTATACAACAAAATTAATTCATTACATATTTAAACTTGAAGTGTTACTTAATGGCTATTTCGTTTCTCTTTTCCAGTTTTAGTGGCGCTTTATGAAGAGACTGACAAACCTAATAATGCACTGGAGTATCCTTTTCTCGTGAAGAACTTGAACTGAATAAACAGGTGGTGCTGTGTCTTAAATATGTCTTGACAAAAGTAAAGGGGACATTCAGTCTTTATAAGAAAAAAATAGCTTTTCAGCATGGTCATCCACTTGTATGTGCACAATGCAATGACAGAAAAATATTCAGCCAGTAAATCAATGTTGAAAGACCAGAATAACTCGTCTTTTATTTGACCCTGCTCAAGCTTTCACCAAGAAAACTGTGCATCTGGGAGTTGTAGTCCATATTGTTAAACTCAACCTTTTGCCATCACAAGTCCCCTTTCCACGTGCACCTTAATCTGCAAATTCAAGGCATCTCTCCCAGACTCTGGTTTAGCAAAAAGTTATTTAACCCCTGGAAAAGTTTATTATTGTCACAGATTTATTTGGCAGCCACTGAGGCAGTCCTGTCACTGAAGATAAGATTGCTTATCCAGCTATAGTTTGGAGGGGGTCAGAAAGTCTCTGTGGTTCCCTCATCTACTGATAATAAAAGTGCCATGTGGAAACAGATGAAACATTGATTCCAGTGTTCAAAGCCCTCTTTGCTAGATAACTGAATCCAGTAAGTCTGACTTAAGTTTAATGTACTTTGGTTTGTTGCTGTCTCTCTTGACCCCTCACATACTACAGTATATATACAGAACTTTCTCCATAAGATTAATGTAGTTTACAGGGAGCTTGTTGTTTTTCTGCAGAAATGTCCATTAACAACAAACTGAGTTGTTCTTCTTTACATGGATGGCCCAGAATATACTTAGCTTGACCCACCTGGCTTAGCTAAAATGAAAAAATTACTGTTAATTGCAAATTGAGAGCACATGTTGACCTTTAACCTGCACAGTTTCATAAAGCTTCACCTCGGTGCGACTGGTCCAGAGCCAGCAGACGCTGAGGCTCTTCGGATGGAGCTGGCTGATCTGCAGAAGAAATGCAACCTGCTCATGGAGGAGAACAAAGAGCTCAGAGACAAGGTCAGCTGCTGGGAAAAAAAAAATTCAGATAACCAGAGCTGCATGTGTTTGAGTGGGTTGGTCCAACTGTAACCTTTAACCTTTGCCATTATTTTCCAGCTGATGCAGTACGAACCGTCTACTGATAATGGAGGAGCAGAGTGAAAGCAGTTTTGTATTGGCTGCTGAAAAACAAAGACAAAACATAAAAGAGTAACATTTTTTTTGAGGAATATGTAAATGTTTATTACTTAACAGTAGAACCACAGTGAACAGAAAATCACTGTTATTTTTTTTTCATATAACAATCAGTGACTTTTTTTTGCTTTGCAAGAAATAAAAATGTTTTTTCAGCATTTGGCATCATTCAAAAGTCCTTGACTGACAATTGGTCCTCTTTTTCTCACCAAAAACTCCAGCAAACACACTTGTCTGAATCGTCTGAAATAAGCACATAAGAAAATACATCAATTCTTAGAATTATCTTTAATTTTCTCCAGGACAATTAAGTTGATATCAACAGCAAGACTGTCAAGTAAAAAGGGAATTGGGACAGAAGGATTGCTGTTAATGTGCCTAAATTATAGCTTAATTAATGAAGAAACAATAAAGTTTTTATTTATGTCACCATACTAACATGAAAGTATTCAGTTTTCATTTCCTCTTGTGACAAAATGTGTCCAGATCTTTTATAGATCTGTTTTTGTTTTGTTTTGTTTTTTTCATGTTCTTGCTGCAGAACTCTCAGACATGTCAGACCAGGGGAAGGATTGATTCGGACAGTGTCACTGATCTAATTGTATCAGCTGGGATAACAGCACTGTACGACCTAAAACAACCTAATAGATCGGTGGCTCATTTTTCCACTCCCTCTAATCACTCAGACAGACAAATCATTAGATGTCCATTCAGGTCTCTTTAACAGAGGTGGAAATGTGGGGAAACTAAACCGTCTGTTGTGGTCTAAGAGTTGATGTCAGCTTGCAGGATGTTTTTTTTAAACAAGACTGACAAAAGGCTTCTTTTTGGTGTTAATCATATAATCTTCATAGCAACGAGCTGAAAAATGCTGTTTGTGCTTCTTTCACTGTCTTTTAAAGAAGCAAAGTTAAATAGCGTCCACATAACTTGCACCCAAACATGGTTCATTTGGAGTTTCTGTCGCCATTGTTGTTGAGCACACAGTCTGTTTATATCTGCAGGTCGGTCGGAGCTCGTCTGCTGCTCGCGCTGCTCGCCGCAGACACGCGCCGGTTTGGGGGCGACGCGGTGGGGCTGTTGCTCTCGCGGCTGTGGCGGGATGCAGAGCTCAGCTCCCCCGCAGAGTCCGGGCTCTGGGACCTGCTCGGTCTCTTAATGTCTGATTTGGAGAGCATCCTCGCTCGGGGGGCGACGCAGCTGCTGCGGAGCTTCATGCTGCTGCTCCCGTGGTAGGAGTCTCCGCTGTCCGAGCCGTTCCCCTCCACCAGGGTGGAGCAGTTCCACGGGGGACTGACCCTCCTCGACCTCCTCGCCCCTGACAGTGTTGTGCAGGAGGGGGTGTCTGCCACAGGGAGGGTGGGATACTCAGATCTTGGACACTCCATGTCCTCATGATTGGGTGAAGACTGTTCCTCTGGCTCGTCCTGTTTGTCTGCGGGGGGAGAGCGCGTCTCGCTGCTGGTGTTGTTGGAGTTGCTGTTTTGCTCGGTGGGGCTCGGCACCCCCTCCTTGCCGTCCTTGTGGCCCTCTGGCTTTCCACCAGGGGCCCCTTGTATTGGGACAAAGGCGGTGGAGGCATTCAGAAGAGGGTAGGTGGGTCCGTTGCCCTGCTTCTCCAACAGTAACGTGTATCCACATGGAGCCGTGGGAATTGTAGTTTTACGACTGACAGATGTTCCCATGCAAACCTGATGCACAACCGAGTTCTTCTTCGACTTGTTCACGTAATAATCGTCCAGATCGTCCTTCAGGTGTGGGTAGTAGTCCAGGATGCCCTTCTTAAGCTTCTTGAACCCCAGGTGCATGATCTCCAGGAGGCTGAGGAAGAGGGAGATGCAGGCGATCACCTGCATGAACATCATGAACACAGTTTTCTCAGTGGGCCTGGAGACGAAACAGTCCACCACATTTGGGCACGGCTCCCTCTCACACTTGTAAAGGGGGCTCAGGCGGTGTCCGTACAGGATGTACTGACCCATCATGAAGCCGACCTCCACCACCGAGCGGGTGACGATGTGGGCCACGTAAGTGCACAACAGTGAACCCCTCAGTGGGGCTTTGTTGAGCTTCCCCTGCTCCAGCTGCCTCATCTCCTTCTCAATCCTCCTCCGCACCTCCACCAGCTCCACATCCACCGCCTCCATCTCCCGACGGAGAGCCACCTTCTTGCAGTGGCGCTCCTTCTCCAGAGCTCGCAGCTGGTAGATGGCGTGACCCATGTACACCAGGGAGGGCGAGGACACGAAAATCACCTGCAGCACCCAGTAGCGGATGAGGGAGATGGGGAAGGCCTGGTCGTAGCAGACGTTTCGGCAGCCGGGCTGCTCGGTGTTGCAGACGAAGTCCGACTGCTCGTCGTTCCACACGTCCTCGGCCGCGACGCCCAGCACCAACATCCGGAATATGAACAGGATGGTCAGCCAGATTTTACCGACCATGGTGGAGTGGATATGCACCTCCTCCAAGATCCCTCCAAGGAAGTTCCAGTCCCCCATTTTTTAAATGTTAACAGTGCTCTAATGATTGAGGAGAAAAAATAAAGTTATTGTCGATAGCGCGGAGGGGGGGGGGGGGGGGGGGG
>JAPZDV010000008.1:3496832-3510254 GCA_029814665.1 Acanthurus lineatus
CTGTGCTATAATGATTGAGGATAAAAAATAAATTTTTTGTAAATATAACCAAATAACCCCCCCCCCCCCCCCCCCCTCGATGTCAACAGCTCAAACAATAGTGTAGTGTTGAGGCCAATGCTGAAGTCAATATTTTGGAATTTAAACCAACATGATGACAGAATTTTTAAAACATGAGCACATTATCTAAATTTTTTTTTAAAACAAATACAAATCCTATCACTTGTTTTAAAACTGTTTTTTAACATGACAACAAAATACTGAAACCAGTTAGTTTAACAGGTGGAAAATTGACTCATCTGTGCCCTCTGGTGGACAAACTGTGTAACTGAAACACAGTCTCTCACTTAAAGCTTAAGTTTCCCTGAAAGGCATTTCTGTACTGAAATGTCTTGTTACTTATATAAAATCAAATACATGTAGCACTTGATTTTTTTTACCTCTTTCCACATATTTTGTAAATAAGCAGAGGAAATAGGTGAAGGAGGCAGAAACACTGCTGCAAACACAGTGCTGAGAATCACAGGTACAATGTAACTAAATGCATTTACTCGAGTACTATACCTGAGTACAGTTTTAAGCTACTTGTACTTGAGTTTTTTTAAATTTTACACCACTTTGAACTTTACCTCCACTTTATCTCAGTAGTAAATGTTGTACTTCTTTACGTCTTTTTGACGTCCTGAGTTTTCAAATGGGTACAAAAGTGTACTTTTACTCATTAAACTTTCATAAACACAACATTTTTCTTATAATACTACTTACTACTTTAAAAATTTTGAATGCAAATCTTAACAATGTATTTCTACATTATAATATTGCTGGTCTACTCAAGTAATAAACTCTCTCCACCACTACGAGAATAAGGTTTCAATTACACAACCAGTTTTATACAGTTAAAATGGAGCCCCAACCCACTGATTACAATATAATCAGTCAAAATGACTAAATTTGATCCAAAAAACTGGCATTAATTTTGAAATGAGTTATCTTACCTTTCATCTTGGATATGAAATGTAAGAATAAAGGCCTTTTGTAACGATGCTGCTGATGCTGAACAGAATCCTACAGGCACATCTTTTATCTTCTTTGTCCTTTACGGGAAAACATTCACACTGGGAGAGATTTCAGTCTCCACTGTTTGTGAAAACAGGACATAATCAAATAATCCCAGCCGGATTCAGTTGTTCACAGCCTTATGTGAAAGTCAAAAACAGTCGATACTGTTGCCGTGCTCTGCTGCCATTTACCTCGCAGCAGTGTGAATGGACTGACTGCCAGTTCCTGCGATGGCACTGGGTGTGAAATGTGTTGCAAAGCATTCAATCGTTCAACACCTACTTCTGGATGAACTCAGAGGACCCTGAACTTGTCTGATCCTCTCAAATTTACTCTAAACAGTGTAAGCATATTCCATAAACTGAACATAAAGTAGATCAATATCCTGATCTAATATCCTAGACTACAAGATATACACACTCATACTCTTATACAGTTATTAGTGTGTATGCGTTTACTCTGGAGGGGATGCAGACATCAGGCACATTACAGAGTTTAAAGGGCAACTTTAAGGGTTGAAAGGTGACAACAGATGTGATGCCACATTCCTTAAAAGTCCAAAGTACACAGCTGGATGAAACAAGGGACTGAAACCAACCATCTGAGTCACATGCAGCCTCCATCTGTCATCTGTAGGTCATCTGCACCCTTCAGAGATCAAACCCTCGGCTGCGTCCCCACAGGCAGATCAGAGCTCAGCCATATATACATATATACATTTATATATATGTAGTATGCAGTGTTTTCTTGTTCTGTAATCATGACCAGCGCTGAGCTTTAGCTAACCATCATGCTTCTACTGTAATCAATAAGTTATTATTTTCAATACAGGGATCAATGGGACGCGTCCGATTTCATGCATGGTTGTTTCTCTGCTGATTCTAATTTCAGTTGTTCCTCTCAGCTACTGATCCATTAAAAGGAAATCAATGATCACAGCTGGACCGACAGACTGCTGGTCTGTTTTCCGTGCAGATGGCTGCTGACTGCACCTTAGTACTGAAACATACCGTCACAGTACTCTCCTCAGATTCCCCAAATAAGGTTTCATCCTCACTAGAAAAGGTTGTACCAACAGGCAGATTTTACAAAATGAACTCAGACACAGTTTCCTTATACTGAATGTTATCCATTTATTACTGAAAATAACAGTTTCTTCCTACTAAATATAGAAGATTAGGAGAATAAAACATGCAGTGACGAGATTCATTCTGCAAAAAACCATCAACACAGTCGTGGAAACACCAATGAGAAACTTCTGTTTCTTTCTTTCTTTCAGGACCAAAATAAGGAGAAATGTTCCAAAAATAAAATACCTCTTTTAAAAGGTTTAATCTTACGAGAAAAACACCACAAAACGAAAACAGACGGATGTACAGTTTAAGCAGTTTGTAGGTAAAGTTACTGGTCGACAAAATCTTAACACTTAAACTTGAAGGAACATAAGCAGCATTTCTGTGCATTTTAGACCAAATACTTATTCTTGACATCACTGCTGATTGTTTTTCTTGCACAAATCAGATTTTTAAATGTTTTTCTTCTAATGTTGATGTTTTAAAGCTGTCCTTCTCAGGGTCACTCACTCTGAAAATTTTTGACCTGTAGTGACTCGCCAGCTCTGCATTTTTCAAAGTATTTATTATCCTTGTAGGCTAAAGGTGGAACAGATTATCTAAAGCAAGTTTTAAATTTCTAGAATTTTTTTACAAGTTAAAAAAGAACTCAAAGCAAAATGAGGAAGAGAAACAAGAAAAATCTGCAATTCAACTGTGAGAAAAGCATCAGTGAGTGAAAACGGATTTGTTTGACGTGATAAAACACACAGAAACGCTGGTTTGGTTCCTCGACAGACTGGATTCCTTTTAAAATACTGAATGTTCCTTTTTTTTCTTTTATTTGCAAAAATGGGTGCATAGGGTTTAGACAACAGAAGTCAGTAACTGTATATAAAAAGACTATACTTCCTGGCTGACTACCACTGAACACAGAAACCTCTGACTGTTTCATATTCCTATCAGGGAATCTTACCAAAACAACTTTATAAAACCAAGCAAAGAACCAGCATCGTTCTTAAAATGGAGCCGCAACAAAACAAGCTTTCTACAAATGCTTCAGGAGACGTTACATTCATGTCAAAACAAACAGATCTTTACTTGACAAATCTCATCTGAAATAATGACAGATTGTGGGGGTGGGGGTGGGGTCGGGATCGGGGTCGGGGGGCAGGTACTTCTCTAGCGTCCTCCTGACTTGCGTCCGGCCCAGGATCGGGAGCGAGAGCGTGAACGGGAGCGTGATCTCGATGCGGACCGGGACCTGGAGCGGGACGGGGAGTGCGTCCGACGCACTTCCTCCTCGGTGTAATGGGAAGTCGTCGCCGGGTTGACGTTTTCTCGAGGGGATGCAGATTTGGAGTGTGATCGAGATCTTCCTCTGGACTCTCTCCGTGGCCTCTGCCTGTATCTGACGACAACGTAAAGAGCTGAAACACCTGCAGATCAATTTGACACTTCTGCAACTGTCTAAACTTCCCCTTCCTGCCTTCTGTTTCCTACTTGCAATTCTCTATCTGATCACTCCCACCATAATGCCCGCTCACTGCTTTGGTTTACTGTAAAAAAGTGCTTCCATTTCATTTGTTCTGGGTCTGCTAATTAGCTTGGATAAACTCACTATGCTTTAATAAACTCACACCACTGCAGCAAACTTCTAAACCCTGAACCACAACCAAGATAGAGACAAACACATTCAAACCACAACCTCTGACATGCATCAAAGAGAAGTTGTACCTGTCGTCCTCGCGGCTCCTGCTTCTTCCTCTTCCGTACATCCGTCCACGAGATCTGGAGAAAGAATTGAGAAGTTATTTCCTTTTTCAAAGAAATATTCAAGTAAAAAAATAAAATGGAAGAAAGGATTGCACTAAAAAGTCAGAGAGAGAAAAAAACTCACTCTCTGGGACTCTCAGATCGTCTGCGATGGCGTTCATAAGAAGGGCTGCGTGATCGGTATCTGTCGTAGCTTCGGCTGCGTGAACGTCTGCGCCGGCTGTCTCGGTCGTAGTCGTCGTATCGGGAAGATCTGCCCGGAGAACGACGTTCCTTTGACTTCATCTGGTTTGGTGCTGAAGGGAAAAACAGCGAGGAGAAAAGGGGTTAACTCAGGCAGGAAAACAGAGGAAAAAACACCCCCATGAGTGGATATTTATGGTGGATTTTTTTTAGGGATTATTTATTATTTATTAACAGGGGAAAAAGGAAAAACTGATATTCAAATGTAAAATGCCTTCTATCCCATGAGCTATTAGGGTAAAAACAGAGTGTGCCTCTATAACAGGCATTACCTCAGAAGTGTCTGCAGTTAATATTTGCATCAGAAGATAAAGATAAACCGAATCACAAAGGGCAGGATTTGCATTGTTTACAACAGGCCTTGATATTTTGGTTTATCATAACAGGAAGAGGTAGAGCTGATAATGTCACTTATAAGTGCTGGCAAGCCACTGTGGTGAATCAGCATGAACACCGAAACTGAACAGAGCCGTTAATGTTTTAGGTGCCAAGCAAAACTGAGAAATACTTTCACAGTTACACATTTGAAAATGTTGCAGTCCCCAATGAGAAAGCACCGCAGAAAGTGTTTTTCCTCAGACAGGAAACTCCTGCTGAATAGTATTGTTCAGTTTTTATCTTTTCTTATGATACAGCACTTTGCTGATTAAACTTAACGTTACTGTTCAATTCACTCACTTTAAACGTTAACACCCTCCATTTCACGGCTTCATCTGACCACCTGCACGACTGTATATGACCTGCCAGCAGCAAATCTATTTATTTCTGATGCTCTTACATCACAATGCTGTCAAGGATCCTTTTGTAGTATAACTTCAGCAACATCAGTGACACACAGAGATAAATTTTGTTCTACAGCAAACTCATTAGATGACAGACTCGTTTTTTGGTTGTAATAAATGAAAATTCACACTTACTCTTTCTGTCACCCTGGGCAAACTGGATTTCAATCTGCCGGCCACAAACCCACTTCCTGTCCAGGCTGTGAAGAGCATCTTCTGCATCACGCACATCCTCAAATGTGCTGAGTGGTTAAGGGTTTTGTTTGCTCTCATTTTTAATAAGGCCACACAAACTCAAATAAATGTTTTCAGAGTAATTTTGCTCAGGAGGATGAAGGAAGCAAAGGCAAAAATAATCTCTTCCTAAAATAAATAATAATAAAATAAACTGTTAACTAACAGTACTACGTAGTTCCTCTTTCACACACCATATCTGACATTAATGGCAAGAAGGGGGGGCAAAGCATTCATCAAACATCTTTCATTTGTGTGGCCTCATTTCCAAGGTGAAGAGTTCAAAATTACACAAGCTGCATATTACTTAATATGGTGTAACAAGCAGAAAAAGCAACAAACAAATACACGCTCAGTAGATTTTTTGTAGAGATAAAAGATGAAGCAAGCTTTTCAAATACATCAAAAAATTTTCTTGAGGGATCAGGACTACAAATATATAAACAAATCAAATACATAATTGATTAAATTGCTTTGATTAAAAATTAAAATTGTCATTGACATCACAGGGAAAGCTGATTTTGTTGTCACGTCAAATTTGTGGATTTGTCTTAGGAGGATACAAAATAATTCAGACTTGTTACCTTTGCCCATGCTTGACTTTGAACTTCATCTTGATCTTTACACTCTTTAACGGACTCCCACAGAGACTTGGGTTTCCTGCTTGCCTTTTCCTCTTAAACCTCTTTTCTTTTCCCAATTCTTTGCCGCCATATCCAAGCTTTGTCTCCGTTCCCTTTTCCTCTTCATGCTTTACTTTCACTTTTCAACCTTTTCCCTCCCTCTGATCCTGAAGGTCTGTGTGACTTGTCTTTACAGCTACTCTATATGGGTCTTTGTTACTCTTTGTGGCCGGTTCCACAACTGGATGCTTTTACATTTTCTGAAGCAATAACAGAGAAATATGTGTGTTAGATTTTTAATAGAATAATGTGCAAGAATAATGTCAAAAAAGCACATCTTCTTTGCTGAAAGGAAATTAAAAACGTGTTAGCAGGAGCACAAACATTAAACACTCATTGGGAAAGGATATTGAATGTATGCAAATCCTCTTGGTTGACGTGTATAGAAGTCAAGTGGGATGTAGACATCTACTATCGGCCCATAGCGGCCAAACTCACGCCGCAAATCCTCAGGCCTGAACACCGTAAATACAAGTATGACTCAACTGACCATCATGGGCATCTCTATCTACATCATCAGCCAGTAACAACAGCTGGGAGAGTAGCTAATGAGAGGGCTAAAAGAGACAGTTTACCCCAAAGCACAATCAGACTTTGTTTTGCCTCTTACCTGGAATCAAAAGCACCTGTTCACACAGTTTCAATGTTTTTTAAATGATGTTCAAGTACAATTTTAAGTCCACGTGTTGTATTTTCTTTTGCAACATTTCGTTGTGTTTTGAAGGTAAACTGGCCCTTTAAAATATGCTTTGTTCAACATGCAGTGCAGTGTAAAAACCCACTGACAAGTCTGTAACTGACATAAGCAGATGCAGCAGAGTTGTCTCACTCAGGTTAGACTCACATCAAATGTAAGTGCATGGGTCAATTTATAGCCATGATGAGAAGAAAAATTTGACTAAGATTAGCAACAACATGCCTTTTTTAAACATTCACACACACACACTGAAATCATACACTGAGCATTAATTGATAATATGTTATCAAATCATTGAATAGCAACTGCAGTGGCCAAAGCTGTATACTTAAATAACAAACAAACAAACAAACAAACAAACTTCTGTCTGGAAAATTAATGCCACATTAGAGTCAGAGGCAAAAAACACCACACTGTGTGCAAGAAAAAAAACAAATGAAACATTTGAGTTAATGAGTTATATTATTTACTTGTAAATGTATTTTGATTAAAAACTCTTAAATTACTTGTTTTCTTTTCTCTTATTTTATTATTTCTTTACAACTTTGAACTCTAACACCAGTCACTTGTACGTGAAATCTAACTTAATAAATTTGAATCTGGTAAATTTTAGCCTGTTTTGACTTACTTTTGTCTTCTGAAAACTGTGAAATTTATTTTGCTAGTCAGCTAGATAATTACAAGCTAATTTTAATGGTAACATTACAAACATAACTCGAGAAGTGGATTGATTTGATTTACTTGTAAAAATATCTGTGTTGTTCATAATCATACTCGTATTCTGTTTCATATTTTCTTTTACGCTTTTAAAATGTAACATTTTCTAGTCATCATATTTTTAGAAAAACGCTTCCCTTCCTTCAACGCTTCACTAAAATAACCTTTTAGCATGTAGAACAGATCAATGAAGCTTGTCGTTATGGTGACTAATTAGAAAATAACAGCGTTAATTCAAATTAATGGCGGTTAATTTATTTAAACGGTACGAAACATTAAGATAACATTAGTCAAATTTTTTATTATTAAATATTTATTAATTAAAGTACGATTTTCCCAAAATTGGTTGGAAATATTTACCGTTTAACTGATATATTGATTACTCGTTGCGTTATAAGTGTTAGCTTAATTTCAACGTGCACGATCAACGTGCGTCAGAAATGCAATGCAAACAAAGAGACGTTACCAAGGCCAATTAAATCTAAGCTAAGAAGCGGTATAATTACAGTTTTATTTTAAATTTAAATTACACGAGTAATTTGTAATTCTGCTTATGAATTTCTCAGACAAAGCGCCGCTACACGCTGGTTTAATGTAACTTGAGGCTCCGACGAGAAGGCTAACTTTAGCTGCTAAGCTAAATCAGCTAGCTAACGATAATATGAGTTAGTTAGCGTTAGTGAATGATCCGTTTCTCTAATCGCGCCAGAATGTGTACTCACCTGGATTCATCGGAGATGTTTCTGACAAACAAAGACGTGTTTGGGGGCCTCATGTATCTGGCCATAAAGTTACAATCAATCAACGCAAGAAATTTTTCTGGGAAAGGAAAATCTGCTGGGGGAAATATGCGTTGCGCATGCGCATTGAGAAGGCGCCTCTTGGCTTCTTCTTCTTCTTCAAATTCTTTCAATAAACACTGAGAGCGCCCTCTGCCGCTTTAATTCCTCCTACATCACCAACAGCTCTGGCAATTGAGTCAATAAAAACAAACATGTTGGTTTTGTTTAATCATTCAAATTTATTCATTAGTGTTTTAGACATTTTTCATCATGTAATATGTTATGCTCTCCTGCTTAAAGCTGAGAAGCTCTAAATTTTGCCAGGAGCTCCCAGATGTTGATCAGACTCGCCTGCTTCTGCTGATTAAAGTCACAGAACCAGCAGTGATAGTCTGGAAAAGTGAGACAGAGTCAGGTAAACACATTGCTATAATTATGTATATTTTTTTACATTTCTTTTTTTTTGTTTACCACGTTATTTAATTGAAGACTATTAAAAACTACTGTACAAAAAAGAAAACATGCCAAAAAAGTTAGTTTATAACAAAAAATCTCTCTAAATTACACAACTAAATTAAAGCCACCAACCTCAACCATGTCGTCCCCTTGGATCTCTCGGACAGAGGTAAACTTATCAGTCTCGGCAATGAGCTTCCCGTCCTCCTCCCGAACGATGCACTGGACAAAACAGATAACATTGCATTGGTTCTCAAACTTTTTGATCTCCTCGGTTAGTAAAAAAAATATCATGCACTGGTAATGTGCATAAATCACACTATTTTTCATAACAAGTAATAATAAAATAATGTGGAAATTAACAATCAAGTTTAACATCCACAAGCTGCAAGACATTTTACAGGAGAAGGAAACAAATCCCTGTTTCTTTTCTTCTCTTTACCGTCAGAAAATTAACCAATCTGTCCAAGAGATCTACATTCTACATACGTGTGCATCGTTTGCAGGACTCACTGCTTGAATTACCTTAAACTTTTTCCCATCCACACTAGTCATCTCCGTTTCCTTCCCGATGCTGAACGAGTGAACTTTGGTGCAGACAGGAGTCTTAAATGTGTAGGTGAAGTCTTTGTCGTTCTGCTCAATTATTATCACCGGTTTCACATCCTTTCTCATTTTGACAACCATTTCAGATGCACCTTAAAGACAATTAAAATTTACAGTTAAAACAAAAATACATGCACACATTGGCAAATAAAACATTTAAATAAGAAAATATTCTTACCGATTGCTTTTAGGAAATCCTCAACATTTTCCTCAGAATAAACTTTCCAGGTGCCCCTGAAGTCCATGCCTGCCGGTTGTGTTGCTCATCTGAAGATGTTTGTTGTTCTTGTTGTCATAATCCCATCACACACACACGGCTGGTTGGCATGTCGGGGACTTCAAACTCCCTGTTATTTGGACTGAAATTTCCAGCGTGAGCCACGATGGACTGAACTTTATGTTCTTATCCACAGACTGTGGTGTGAATCTTTACAGACTAAAACCAAAAATGTTAACGTCTGGATGAGAAATGACACCAGATATCAGGAGAGTGCATGTAAAGATGCTCAGATCAATAAAATCTGATAAAATAACTGCACATTAACACCAAGCTCAGGCAATGATTTACCTTTATTTCAGACACTTTTAAAGCTTTTCTGCATTTGACAAGTATTTATGACTTGAAGTCATTTTTTTTTTTAAATATAAAAATATTTTAACACAAAGTAAATACGTTTTAAGGCAAACATGTGCAGGCAGCAGAAGCTCAGGCAGGTCAGTGCTGTGAAGTGCAGACATGACAAACTGATTTACATCTTGAACCTCCCAATAAAAATCTCGCAGCATGCTCAGTAACCAGGAAAACAGACACGTCGAGCCGCTCTACTAAAATCTCAACAAACTCATTATCTGCTGGAATGTTACTGAATCTCTTAGAAGTTGAAACACTTTGACACAGTCGCATCACAAACAGAGCGCATGAGAGACAGAAACCCTCATGTTTCTGCAGAGGGCGTCTGTTGATGCTGTGCCATGTTGCAGTCCCTGAGAAAATGTTGATCAGTCCTGCAGCAATGTTAAATACAGTGTTAAGCTCGTTCACAGACATCGGTCACACAATACTGACAGTTCTTTCTTTACTGTTTTTTTTTTTCTTGGATCACCAGATTTGTGCTTTCCATTTAATCAGGACATTTGTGCAAAACACGTTTTCTAATCAAACAAAGTTAGACCCTCTTGTACTTGTCTGCACTAATAGTTAAGCATTGAGGATGAGCATTTTTGAGGCATACAGGCATGTTGATATGTGAATGTTTGAAAAAGTTTGATAATCTTCTCAAATTTCTTTTTTTAAGAGTATTTTGACCAAGATATGCACAGAGTATGATAATTTAAAAAAAAAAAACAAGGCACCAGAATGTTAGTTTAAACACTTTCAAGATATTGTACTTAAGCATTTTAGGAGTCATCGACTTCTCCTGAGAGTTGCTGACGACAGATATGTCATAATTTTTTTAACCAATAACAACAATGAGATCTCATCTCTGAGGCACAGCAGCTAACATCAACATGCTCACAATGAAAGTGATGATGCTAACATGCTCATGATGGGAGGGCACAATGTTTACAATGATCAACTTAGTTCAGTGTTAGCATGCTAACAGTTGCTAATCTACTCAACATAGCAGAGGTTAATGTCATTAGTTTTGCAGGTCATGAGCTGAATTACTGGACAAACAAATCAATGATGATGATGTCCTCAGATGAAAAGTTCACTTAATTAATTATAACTCATCCAGACTGAAGCATGAATGTCATTTAAATTTCATGCCAGTCTGTTGATGAGTTTCTGAGATACAGTACTTGTATTTCATTAAAACGCATCAAATTTCAACATCATTTTGGCAGAAGTTGGAAAAGTCACAAGATCACCAAAGTCATCAGGTTTTGTCCACTAGGAACATGAACATCTGTGCAAACTCTGACTGAAATCCATATAGTAGTTTTTGAAATATATCAGTTTGGACCGACGTGGTGGACAGACTTTTCCATCCACACAGTCATGGCACAAGCAAAAGGCCAAAAAGGAACCAGTCAAAGTGTCTGGTAGGAAAATTTTGAGCTTAAGACGCTGTTTCTAATCACATCAAACATTTCTTTGGTATTTCTGCATTATAACTTCTCATTGGCTCACATATAAGCTAATACTGACACATGTAATATCTAACAGCAGCCATAATATCAGCTGAGTCAGTCGATATCTGTCAAGCTCTTATACTGTGCTTTTAGGGGCTAAACTTCGACCATCTGCAAGCTAAACAAGTGCTCTGTCGTTTTTTAAATTTCTGAGGCAAATCTGCTTGCTAAGACACAAAATGCTGACACTTGGCTCACTTCAGGCTGCAATAAAATCCCGAAATAGCAAAAAGCCAGTGGTGCATGCTTTGGTAATGTGTTAGGCGATGAAACTCCTTTTAAACTTGCAGAAAAAAAATAAATATCCAAAACGCTGAGAGAAAAAGAAAGTACAATAAATACTTTTCACAATTTCGATTAATAAATATCAAGTTTTGCTACGACTTTCATGCAATCAGGAGCCTCGTCCGTCCTCTTCCTGGTTTGGACCGGGGTCACTAAGGCAGCGTGATAGTTTCTGTTGTTCCTGCTCCTCCTGCTCGTCCGGACTCTTCGGCCTCGCTTCAGCGTCGCCTCTGGCTCTCTGGGCGCCGCTCTGATTGGGCCTCTGGGGTGATTCGTTCAACAGGCTGACGGCATCAGGAGGGCTGGGATTTGGCTGAACCGTCTGGCCTTTAAGGCTCTCACTGTCGTCGTAAGTGTAAACCTTGTGTTCTGGGATACAGACGGAGGGCAGTGACATTTTAGTGCTTAAACAAATTTCTACAAGCAGCTGAAAATCATAAACAATTGTCTTTTTTGGAAAGACTTTTAGTGCAGTGACAGATCTAAATACTTGTTCCTCAGCTGGAACTGTCTTTTAGATATTTCAGATCCCCTCCCACAACAGTGGGCAGTGGTACAGAACGAAGGAAGATGTTTTACAGTTTAAAAACAAGCATGTCAGCGCCCTCTGGTGGAAAAAATTATGTAAATAGTGACCTGGACATGGACTTGTATTAAATTAATGACAAAAAATACAAATTTATTTGGATTTATCTCATCACTCAAAGCAGTTCTAACATTTTACGACTGTTTCTACTTCTTCTTCCCTCCACCTTTAAATGAACCTTTCTGCATTGTTCAACAACAACAACAACAACAACCAACAGTGTTCTGTTTTGAAATTTTGTTGTTACTCAAATATAAGTCCAGATAAAGAAGTTATGCTTCACCTCGACTCTGAAGGATAAATATTAAGTGAACTGCATGTTAAACCGACCTGAATCAAAGCAGACTTTTCTCACCGGCGGCGTCTCCTGGCGGTTTGCAGGAACTGTGAGGTAGTGACTCATCTGTGAATGAAACACAAACGTTTGTCATATACATATAAATTTAAGATAAAAACCGGCATGTGAGACTTGATTTCTTTTAATCTTCATGTAATCTGTAGCTAATATAAGATTCGAGACTTGAGTCCTGTATTTTAACATCAGTAACATTCACAGTCTGTGTTAAACTCACCCTCCTCTCCATCTCCACTCTCTGTTTCCTGAAGCGAACTTCGCTCACGTTGTCCTCAAACGGGTCGAGCATCAGGTCGTGTCGGCTGTAGGAACGAAGCTGAGGACACACAGGAAGAAAACCATGAGATTCAGCATCAGAAACACATTTACCGTATTTCCAGAGCTCTTATTTTTTAAGATCCGCCTGCAGGCTGGACTCTTCACATCCACAGACATCAACAAACTAGCTGCTAAACTCCAGGTTGTGTTACTGACCCTCTGTCTGGTCTTCTGCAGGTTTCCTCGCAGAATCTTCCTGATCTCCTCCTCACGACTCTTTGAGATGTTCGGGATCGCCCGTCGTCTGGCCGGCCCTTTCGGCTGAATGTTTCTGTGGATGAACACACACACAACAAATTTTTACGAGCAGTCTGTTCTTCAGCAGGCTCAGAGGATATTGACTCACCCATCACATAGAATATGAGCTCTTACCCTCTGGCAGACGATACAGAGTTCCCCACTGTAAACTTAACCAATTTAAAAATTCATTTGTTCCTACCTCTTAAACTAAAAATTAAATTAAACTTTTAAATAGTGCTGTTTGAGGCTGCAGGGATTGTGCAATATTTCCATGGGTTTTTTTTACCATAGGGTATGTGCAATATGTGCAATGTGTGATATGTGTTATGTATTTGTATGTACAATATCTTGTAATGTGCAATGTTGACTATGTGCAATTAATTATGTTGTTTGTCTTATCACACTGTGGAGGCAT
>JAPZDV010000008.1:3512799-3555952 GCA_029814665.1 Acanthurus lineatus
CTTCAAACCATAAACAAGGAAGTGAATTCGGTGACGTACGTGCATTACGTTTGCGCTGGGGACTGCTGTGATTGGTGAAATCACGGGAGGCTGGCCAAAATTGTGGAAAAGTTGCGGTGATTGGACAAAATTGCAATGTCGCGCAGAATTTATGGAGATTGGCATGAATTGTTGCGATCGCAACATCGCGAATTCCTGGAGGGACTGCCTTATGCAAACCAAGAAACACAGAAATGCAAAATCTGTCACATGACGCACTCGATGTTTCTCACCTGCACAAAGACGGTGAAGAAGATGACAGTGATGATGGCGGTGAGGAACATGTTCTTCATCTCGTTGTTGGTGAGCAGGAACCCCAGTGAGAAGGCGATGGCACCTCGCAGGCCGCCGTAGGCCACGATGAACTGGTCTTTTTTGGTCAGTTTCACGATACGGAATTTATTGATGATGTATGTTAGACCAATGACTCCTGAAAAAAAACAAAAAACAAAAAACAAACATGATAGACATTAAAAAGACACTAACAACTACAAACTATTACTGATAATATTATTCATTGTGTATCTGTTTTATTAAATCTTCAGCTTAAAGTGTTCAGATCAAAACATAAATCACATCTCTTAAAAGATACAACCATCAATATTTATACTTCCTCTTTACACAAATAAGGAAGCTCACTGCATGACCATGTTTGGTTGCACTGACCCAGAACTCGTGATACCAGACAGAGGATCACGGTGAAGACGACGAAGGTCCAGTTCCAGGTGTGAGGACCAGCAACCGTGGAAACGCCGAGGAAGATGAAGATGAGAGTCTCGCTCACGCTGCTCCACATCTTCAGGAAATATTTGATGGTGGTGTACGACTTGTGGGAGATGTTGGCCTCCACGTATGGTCGCATCACCACGCCGCATGCTATCAACCTGTTAGACACAGGAAGTAAAAAAAGGAGAGAATCAGAAACCTGGAAACAAAGAGTGAAGTTTGGCAGCGCAGATATGATCTGTGAGGGTTTAAAAACTCCAAAAAACTGTTTTTACACTGAAGTACTGTTACTAACCAAATCAAGAAGTGTGAAGTCAAACCTCATCCTTCTGAACAGAGACACTGATCTTTTCTTCGTAAAAGTGGGATTTTATAAAGGTTGTTTTTGTTTACTTGCTGACAGTCAATGAGAACATTGATACCAGTCACATTTCTGTGAACGAAAGGTTTATATGAGTTGAGCTTGTGCTTGTAACAGCCCTCATTTGAGCAGAAATGCTCCCTCATGAGCATTTCCTCTTGCTATAACTGTGCTCCTGTGATTTTCACGGCTTTTATGTGTGCGTTAACTAAAGCTAATAGAGGCATAATGTCCATCGCTGTTCCTTATAATCAAAGTTGTTTTTGTAAAAGAGCGTGCGCGAGTTTAAAAACGTGCAGCTTCAAAAACAGAAAATCAACTGGTGTCAAGTTTGTTGAAATATTGTGGTGAGCTGCTACAAATAAAGGAACTTAAGGAAATCCTGGATATGACATCAAATGTTAGTTTTAGAGGTCCTTCAAAGAGTCGGGCTGGCTGTTTTTCCTCTGTTTCCAGTCCCAATGCATGCACATGAAGCTAAGCTAATGTGCTGCAGCTTCACAAACTGGCATGAGACTGGTACAGAACGAATGATCTCTTAAATTTCAAAAGAAACGGCTGATATTTAATTTTCTGAATTGTTATGAATTAATTAGATAATTTTACTTGAAGTTTTCCTGTCTCCCTGTTTCGGTCTTTTGGTGGCTCTTGTTATGAACAGGTTGGAGAACAATTCGCTCAAATTTTCTATTTTCTAAAAGTTATACGTAGCTTCATTCAACCACAAAAAGTAAGACGGAGCAGGTTTATTTATTCTGAAAAAGAATAACAATCCCAAACACAGAGACTTGGACTTACGACATGATCCCTGACAGATGGAAGACCTCAGCAGAGAGATAAGCCATGTAGCTGTAGAGGAAAACAAACAGGGGCTCGATGACTCGGGTGTGCGAGGTGAAGCGGGATGTAAAGGCGCCCAGGATGCCGTAGATGGCTCCGACCATGAGGCCTCCCAACGAAACCACGAAGAAACAGACGACACCGAGGACGGCGTCGACCACAGTCACCGTCCCTGCGTGGGAAAACTCCTCGAAGAGATGATACAGAACCTGCAGAGAGAAAAACACTTTTCCTGAGTCTCGTGTCGTCTGTTTTGAAGTTTATTCTGCACAGAAATGTGTAATAGATGTTGTTTCATCCCATCAAAGCACCTTCAGTCCACACGTGACTCACCACAGTGACGGCGTCGTTGAGCAGCGACTCTCCGAACACAAGGATGTGCAGCAGCTCGTTGATGTGGATCTCCTCGAACACGGCGAGGACGGCCACCGGATCCACGGCCGAGATGATGGAGCCGAACAGCAGGCAGGACAGCAGGTCCACGTTGGCCAGCCTCGCTCCTTCGATCTGACACACGCCGTACATCATCCCGCCGACGAAGAAGGCGTTCCACAGGGTCCCCACCACGGCGAACACCAGGATGGTGCCCATGTTCTCGGTGAAGGCCCGGATGGGCAGGAAGTAGCCGGCATCGAGGATGATGGGAGGCAGCAGGTAGAGGAAGAAGAGCTTCGAGTCGAGGACGGGGGCTTCTTCTCCGATGGCTTTGATGATGCCGCCCACCAGCAGACCGACGACGATCAGCAGGCAGCTCTCTGGGACGACGTTCGACACGACGGGAATGATGTGAAAACCTGCAGAGAGAAGATTCAAAGATTTTTATGAAAACTTAGTTCAGATCCGTCAACCTCTGAGGGAAGTTTTGGCTCTTCAGCTGCTCAGTGATGAACTCTGATCACCACACAGCTGCTGATCGTGTCTGTCCTCTATTTGGTGCTGAGCAGGTGGTGAACAGTGTGATTTTTAGAGCTTTTTCTCTAAAACAGCTGCCTGATGCCACTGAAAACAAAGTTCTGAGAACAGTGAGAGTGAACAATGAACTAGACACATAAACAATGAGCTTAAAATCACCAAAAGCTCCATAAAACTAAAGGGAAGCTGCAGATTCAGGTGAGAATTCATCAGCAGAAATTATTTCTACAGAGAAACTAATTAAAGCTGCTTTAAAAAATGCATGTTTGGAATTTAAATAGTTACTTTAAACATGATAAGATATAATGTATTTATTGACAGAACCTAGTTAAGACTTTTTTACTCAATCACAGAACAGAATAGATTACCAATGATTTGTCATTTCAGGGTGAAATGAATCAGATTTGACCTGAAACGTCGATGAAAATGAGTGTAAGCGGGGCTGTTGGCCTGATTCAGTGGACGTTTGCCGGACAGAACAGTGTATCCGCTCTTTTGGTTCCTCATTAGTTTGTGTTTGTCGCTCGGCTGAATGAAGCCTTGACATTCAGGCTCTCTGTCATGTGATGTGGGGTCCAGGCGGCTGTAACAAACGTTTTTCAGCTAAGTTTAATGCAGTCAGTGGTCTTGTGTGCAGTCGTCCTCGCCCCCTCCTCTCCTCTCCGACCCTGCACACTGGGATCTTTGTTATCGAGCAGTGCATTAGGACAGGAAGTCGGCCCGGCCCTCTGACACAACGGCTGGACAGACAGATAAGATGCCAGAGAGCATCTTTCTGCTTACTCAGCCAGCGACAAACTGCAGGACAGGAACCAGAAACATCTCAACCTCCTTTTTTTACATTAAACATGACGGATAATACAATTAAACAGACAAAACGCTTCATATTTTACTTACCTCACTGCAGTGGAAGATGAAGCTTGCTCAGGACCTTAAGGTCATGTCGTCTGCGATGTTTCATGTGTCAGAAAGTTTTTAAAATAGTTTATTTGTGTGGCAGCAGCTTAAACAAGTTTTTATAGACATACAACAACAGAAAAGTAGACAGAGGAGAAGCTTCACAGTAATTTAGGGCAAATCAATAAATAATGAGAATGCTAAAGTAAATTTTGTGAAATATTAAACATTTTCTCTCCTGACACTGATGCTGATTTCTCAGCTCACAGTTTCTGCTGACAACGAGCATCAGATGTTGTATTTTTTCACCTGTTAAGGATCTTTAACTGTGTGGGACTCATTTTATTTTGAGGCAACATGAAGCTTTGAGGGTTCAAAACGTCACAGGAAATCTCTAAAATCTGTACACAGAGTTTTTTTATGTCTGCTGCCATCGCACAGTGACATACAGTGGAGTTTTTATTCCGTAGTCAGATATTTAATATATTTGTGTGTGTGTGTATTTATTTATATTTATATCAAATAAGGATCCCATACATTTGTTTTATACAGGACGGCTATATAGGACATTTCACATAAAAAAATATATATTTCTTAATGCTTTCTGAAGAACAAACTTTGTAATCAAGATACTATTTAAAAAAGTGAGTATTTCACATTTATGACAAATTATCAATGACATCTGTCAACTTTGACCTTGTTCTGTATGAAAGACGTGGAGAAAAAAATAAACAGATGATACGTATTTAAGAAATTATATAAAAAAGTGCAAATTTTCTTAATAGCTCTGAGGTTTTTTCAGTTTGTTCTGTTATTTTGAGCTCACAAGTAGAAGTCTTACACCAAAATAGGACAATTTTCACCAGCTACAAACCACAGTCAACAACATATAGGGTAAACCAGTAAAAAATATTAACATTACATTTAAAGAAGCACTGAGTGTGTTTATGAACTGAAGTTATTTGCAGAGTTTCGTCCTTCAACATGTGGGGAGTTCAGATATGTCAAAGCTGAAAGGTCAGAGTCAGAGATGCCACATTATAAATATCCAGAGATGCATTTAATCCATCTGATTAGTCTGAACAAATGCTCTTCAAGGCTGAATTTAGACTCTAATCTCCAAACACTTCAGCTTCATATATGTAAGCCTATGTGTGTTTCTATATGAAGCTTGTTGTACTGTATCAATAAAGTTGCTTGTTTGAATAGAAAAAAGTTCTCTTTATCAAAACTGTTTCTATATTTAGTCGAGTCCTCGGTCATAATGTGTTTACAAACCACAGCTGTTGTGTCAGATCCTCTGCAGGACATTTCTGCTTCACAAAACGAAACCTGAATCGTTTTCAGATCTGAACATTATTAAGATTTTGTAAAGAAAAACTGAAAAACAAACCAGAAAACCCCTCATTTTTTAGAGCTCTGGACCCCTCCGACCCCTGTCAGTCTGGATAAACATGAACCCCCTCACTCACTGGTGTTGGAGGGGGGAGTTTTAATAATTTCTGCAGCAGGAAATCCTTCTGTACATGAAGTCTCGCGTCACTCACCAAGTTTCATGAGCAGAGCCAGGAGGATCCACAGGGAGATCTCAAAGGGCTTCCTGACGTGGTCGTAGTTGAAGGACAGGACGGGGAAAGCCTTCCCGTGAGCGGTGGTGGAGGAGTTGGTGTGGTTGTGGGAGTCCTCGTGGGTCGTCACGGCTGGATTTACCGACGTCTTGTTGTTTCCCGCGGCAGCATCACGACTCGCGGAGGCGGCAGCGGCGAAAAGCAGCAACAAAAGGCACAGAGACCCCGTCAGAAGCGGGCTGCAGCTCCGCCGGGTTGGACGGAGCACAGCCATTTTTATTTTTTTAAGTCGGTTTGACGGCTTGAACTGCTGTCAACCAGCTCTAGATACGATGAAGATGAAGATGAAGATGAAGATGAGGATAACACGGGACGCGAGCGTTGTTCGCCACGGAGATGCGCGCACTTTTCCGCACAAACTCGCCTGGCATCTTGAAACTACGCTCGTAGTTGTAGAAAAACAAACGATCGTTGTAAACAAACAAGCCGGTGTCATCGGTAGGAGGTTAATTTAAAACAACATCCCGGTTTTTATTCGCCTGCTGAGACGATTTAAAGTCCGTTTCATGTTTAATTAAAACCTGTTGTTTCCCTTCAAGTGTGAGCCGACGACTCGCATCACGTCGCATCATCTGTCAGACAGAGAGCTCACGCGCTGGACTCGCTTTATGGTCAAGATGCGGGTCATTCAAAGTTCAGCCGCGGGGACGGCGCCACCTGCTGGAGAGGAGGAGCACAGCGACCACCGGGCATCGTGAGAGACACACGTCTGCGGTGGAGAGTAACGACGGATGTTTAATAAATTCAAGTCAAAACTGTGTTATTTCTAATTTATGCTACTTTATAATTTTACTTCACAACATTTAAGAGCGAAAAAATTGTACTTTTTTTGAGTAAATTAAGTAATAAGCTCAAATTTTGCATAGAATGATCAGTTTATGGTTTGATATTGCATTAGAAATCTAAGTAAATAATAAATCAAAAATTAGCTGTGGTGGAGTAGAACTATAAGCTAACATTACATGAAAATAACTCAAAAGTAGTGAGTAAATATACTTGATTACACTCCACTACAGGTGAATTTTAACTTGCAGGAGCCTTTCTTCATTTTTGTTACTTTAAGTACATTATACTGGTACAATAACAGTCTGTACATTAACTAATGTACCATTTAAAATGCAAAGTATTTGCTTGAATAAAGTTTTCTTACTATGGGGTATTGCCAAATTTAATTAACTAAACTAATTGCTTTTGTGATTTGTTTGTAATTGATTATTTACATTTACAAACTGTCACAGCAGAGACATAAAACGGACACATCAGTCAATATTAGTCACAGCAGCAGCTATGAAACAATAAATACAGCCTGTTAAAGGTAGAGGGGGAAGTAATTGTGTCCTTTCTGTTGTTTTTGTCGTCCTGTTTAATGTCTTTAGTGCTGCATTTCACTCTGTGCAGCTCTGGTGTTTTCTCAGAGGGAAATATATATTTTGATGGATCACAA
Source organism: Acanthurus lineatus (assembly GCA_029814665.1). Taxonomy (NCBI): domain Eukaryota; kingdom Metazoa; phylum Chordata; class Actinopteri; order Acanthuriformes; family Acanthuridae; genus Acanthurus; species Acanthurus lineatus. Next base: position 3,519,647 of record JAPZDV010000008.1, read on the forward strand.
TAAGAGGAGGCTTGTTGTCTGTGGAGGATCCTAATCTGTCAGTCTGTTCTCATGAATAATTTAATTTAACTTCATGAGAACAGACTCTCAAATCCCTCCTACAGGAAACAGAGACTTTTTGGCCTCTCAATGAAAATATGTGTCATTTATCTCTGCAGTTTTATGAGTTTTGTAATCTTTTAATGTAACTTTCTCGATTTGATGACCTGATATCTGAACGTCTCAAATGGAGCAGAGCAAACTGTTGTTTTAAAATAGCTTCCTGTTTTAGATTAGTGCAGAGGAAACAAATGATTCAAAGATCCTCTTCATCTCTTCAGCCCAAAGCAGAGAAGAATTAGCAAAACCAACAACTGTGGCCGGTTCCCACAGAGTCCCACTCCTCCTCCGGCTGCTGTCTGCTCACTGAGGGCTTGTTTGTTTTTGACGGGTTGTGAAAAACAAGAAAAACATGTAACAAAGAGGCTGTCATGAAACATCAGCAGGCTGGGAACTGATCAGACAGACTGGATTGATTGATTGATTAGAGACCTGCAGGCTGTTCATGGACCTTCAGGCACGAGTGAGAAAGTTGTTTCCTCTCAGATAAAACAGATTTTAGGATTTGTTGATGTTATATGGAAACATGAAAATATGACAAAATTATAAAATACAGGATTTAATGCACTTTATAGTGGCATTTTTCTTCCACACACTTACTTTTTGTCCACTTGAGGGCAGCAACAATAAACACAACACTGACATTTCATTACATAGATCCAGAAATCTCCAGCTCCTGAGGGAAATATTTGGCTCTTTAGCTGCTGAATTTTCCACAATTTAAACTTATTATGTGTCAGTTTTCTATTTGGTGCTGAGCAGGAAGTGAACAGTTGTTTCTGAGAGCTTATTTTCTAAGAACAGCTTATCTGCTGCTGAAAATAAGAGACGACAGCAGTGAAAGTGAACCAAAACAGTAAATATTTGGCCACACAACCAAAATAATGAGCTGAAAGAAGCTAAAACTCTCTGCTGAGCTGAATTGCAGATTTATGATAATTAAATCTTATTTTATCACTAAGAATTAATGTTTTATTGTAAATTAATTCTCTTTTCTCTTGTTCACTTCTCGTCTGATCTTCCATATGAGTTGTTCCCTAAAGTTTGCACAATTTTCCCACAAAACAAGAAGTGAACTTCAAAAACTATGTCTTTGAAAACTGTCTGAATGTTTAAAAAAACACCATGAAAAACACCAGCATAGATGTCAAACTGTGCACATGTTTATTTGAGAATTACATCAATTCACCAAATGTGTTACAACACACAGTGAATATTAATTTTCTATCAGTGGAATTTTACATTTACAGACACTTTATTTATTACATTTTTGTACAGACATGAAATTTAAGTTTAGCCAACTGAAGATGCCCTGATTTAACCAGCTTTTCCTATTTTTTAAATATAAATAATAAATACTGACAGGTAGGATTAAGGATTTACTAAATTCAAAACATTAAGGTGCTAAAATACAACAGACTAATGACTGAACTTAAGTACTTTGAAGGAAAAGTGCATTTTTGTTATTTATATTAATAAATATAACACACTGGAATGCTAAGAGGATTTTTCACATCAGTTTATTTCAATTTAATAAGATTTTCTGCGGTTGTTTTTATAAATGTGTTGTTTGGTGTTGTTCAGGTGAGAATAATGACTATGATCAGATTATTACCCTAAGATTATTATTATTTACAGGTAATATGCTCCTTTATTGCATTACATTTCAGTTACTGTCTATTGTGCAGTCCTAGTAAATACAAACAACACAAAATATGCAGAGTGGTCAAACTAAAGGCTCGCCTGTGTTTGATTTTAAATGTTGTGTTTGCGATAAAAGTGTGAGCTGATGGAACAGATGACAAATCTTTCTGCTGGGACTGAACAATGACTCATATTTTCCTCTCAGGCCTGTCAGATTTTCCTTCAAGCGACATCACAAACACATTAATTGTCTCATCTTCCTCCATCACAAACTTTCTTCGACGTACACAAACAAACAGTCACAGTCACAGAGCTGCTCTGAAAGCAGCCGCCTGAGTTTCTCTCACTTTTCTCAGGCGCTCGGATGTTTCAGGTGGACCCTCTCCGCCATCTGCCTGGCGCTGTACAGAGACACCCCCATCCCCACTGTGGCCATCGTCATGGCGATGGGCTCGATGAGACTGCTCTGCGGCTGCATGCGGACCTCACCTGAGACCTGCCTCTGCAGACGTAGTTAAACACACACCTGTCTGATAATAGGGCAGCTAAAAGTCTGCACATTAATGCCAAAATATACACACTTTTATGTGTTTGTAGAAGCTTTAAGAGCATCTTAGGGCATGGATGTTTTTTGTTAGGTGATAAATGTGACAATCCTGGTAAAATTTGGTGCTGTTGGTTTTAATTAAGTGGTCTTAGTTTAAATCTGGGATTCTGTCTGTAGAGATGTATGTATGAGGTGGAGTTAGCTTGACAAGCTGTGGTGGAGGCGCACAGATCATGGAGCTGTGATTGTGTTGGCTTGGTATGTTTTTGTTAGCCATAATTCTTGTGTGGCATCGTTGTCATCACTTTGGTCTGGAGTGAAATATCTCAACAAGCAGTGAATAAAAGATCCAGCAATTTATGTCGATGTCGATGAGATAACTGTGATAAAACTCGATCACTTCCAATACTTTGGTTTTTGCCAAACTAATAACATCCCCATCAGCCTCAGCTGTACTTTGTGTTTGGTGCTAATTAGCGACTGTTAGCATGCTAACACACACACTAAAACTGTGATCAGGTAAATTTATTTGACTATAGATCTTCTGCAGAGTTATCACATCTTGTTTTTCTGTAGCTTTTGTGATTTTTCAGCAATCTTTTAAGGCCATTTTGAACAGAATTTTGCACATTTCAAACTATGGCATCACCTATTTGTTGTATCAGAAAAGACATTGTGGTAGAAAGACTTGCACCCCTCCCCCTCCCCACATTCATACACACACTATTCATAAAATTTCTCTCTCGGATGCATCGTGAGCTTTGAGTCTGAGCAGGTTATGTAATGTGGCCTCCTGAGATGAGCCACAACAGCACTCGGTAAAATATTAATTCACTTGTCGTCAGTCGCTGTTTTTGCCCAATTTAAAGCATTCACATAGAAAATGTACAAAAAGTATTAAAACTAAAGATCCTTATGTTAACTTTCACTTAGGGATTGATTAATTTTCTAAATTAGAATAAATTATAATGGATTTTTCTCCGTTATAAAGATCCAACATATTTCTGTGCGTCTGTTTCAGCCATAAAGATCAGTGCAATAAAAGACAAAGACAGAAATAAAATCTGTGCACTCTGAGCGATAACGACTCACCTGGAGGAGACGGAAGTATCCAGGTGTCAGTCTTCCCAGTCTGATGATCATTTCTGCTGCTGGAGCTTCTCAGTGGAGCCAACAGCCTCCCTGCATGGATGAAAAACTGTCATTGCTCTGCAGAAAGAAGTAAAAGATTTAAACTAAAAGATTTATGCTCCACCAACAGCTACGTGTCTCTCTGAAAACAAAGTTCTTGAAGATGTTTTACTGAACTGTGGCTCTTTATGCATGCAGGCTAAACTCTTGTCACAACTTATATATTCTGATGAGTAGTGAGAACTTTAGCACAAGGGTGAATTTCTCTTCTAAAATAATTTTATTTTAGCTCTTTTTCAGAGATGTAAGACTAAAAACTTTAGTCCTTCGTTGATGTAAAGCCAAATAAATGCACATGGCTGTTTTTCCTTTTCTAGTTTCTCACATCCATCATCTCGTGACCCCTGAACCACCGGTTATAAAAACTTTGGCTGCTTGTTAGGAGATGTTATCACTAGATTTATGCTATTTTGCTGTTTAATTTTTCTGTGAATAAACTAATTAAGCCATGTTAAAGAGATGTTTTTCTCTGGAATAAAAAAAAAAGTAATTTAATTTGTAAAAAAACAAAAAATCAAAGAGGTGCTCAGAGCACAGGAAGGTCCTTTTCCCTCAGACATTATATTCAGCTGTTACCAAGAGATTTTGTACCAGTAATATAATCAATACTTAATATTATAGTTTTCAAGCATCTTTATCACCTGTTTTATATTAAATCTAATGCCACCATTAAAATACAACACAGTTTTTGCCCCAATGTATTCAGTTACACTTATGTTCATCACTTCTTAGTACAGGCAAAACTATTTGTAACACAATTTTCAACACAACAAAGACAAGTTACAGCCTAGTTCAAGCAAAACAGGGCTACAAAAATAACTCGAAGTCAAAACCTGAGAATTTTTGAGCATCTTATAAACCTGAAATTATTCGATTTACATGTTAAACTTTCTTAAAAATTGTACCAAATAGTTTCTACGTCAGTTTGCAGGTTAAAAAAAAGTCTTTCCCACAGTTTAAATTAAAAGCTCACCTTCACCTTCATCGACGGCCGCAGCAGCTCAGCACCCGCAGACAGACAGACAGATGGACAGTCAGACAGACAGACAGACAGACAGACAGCATGTGAAGCCCCTCGGCAGCCTGAACAAACAGTGGCAGCCTGTCGCACTGAAGAGGCTCCTGTGTGTCCCTGCTCTTTTGTGAACATCCCAGTCTGATGGGCTCAACGGGCTCAATGCAGCTCAACACACACACACACACACACACACTCACACACACACACACACACTACATACACACACTCACAGAGCTGCATGAAAAGCCTCGGCCTGTCAGAGATGATTTGGTCATCCAGCCAGGAAAATGGACGAGAGCAGTGAGAGAAGAAGAAGTGGCTCTGTGCAGCATGTTGCACGCTTGAGGGAACATGTGTGTTAATGTGCTGCAGTGACTTATGTAACCCAAAAACATTACACCGAAAATCACTTAACAACTGTCATAAAACACACTTTCTGGCTGCTAAAGCTGCCGAAGATGACGAGCTATAACTTTTTACACTAGTGTTCAATGAAACTGGACAAAATTAGACTTTTGTTGTTGTTTGAAGTTGTTTGGCGTTTGTTGTTTTGTTGTTATGTAAGGCCTCAGTTTCCATGATGCCACATTCAGGGTCTCCCTGTTCACGAAGCTCCATCGTTACATAAACAAATAAAGAATTAATGCACAGAAACATTCAGTTTCTAAACAGTGTATTTACAGGTTTAATGATCAGAATAATGTGGACAGAACAATTACGAATCAAATTTTTTAATTACACTTCATTTCAGCTAAATTTTCTATCTGACAAACATTTTGACATTGTAATAAACATGGAATAAGACATGTTTGTCCAGACAGTGCACTAATAGTGTTTGTTTGTATAGGGAGGCTGGAGGCGGACCAGACTACAAGATGCTGATTGTGCAAATCAAGTGACGTCGTGTCTGCATTTGCTGCCAAAAGTCAAATAAAACACTTTAGTATCTAAAGATGCTGAGAATAAAATGTCAGAAAAAGCAGCTTTTCAAGGTAAATTGCTGCTAATGTTAATTTGGTCTTTGGCTTTTGTGTTCAATGTACGATAAAACCTTTAAGCTAAATTCATAGAGCTCAGAGTTTGTATTAAATCTGACTCTTTTCTAACATCAGTCCTTCACAGAAACGGTGCTGAAATTCTTTGCGTCCTGTGTGATGAGTCCTGCTTCCTGACCTGCAGCCTTGATGGCAGCTCTCGCCAGCTTCACCTTCACTCCTGCAGGCCCCTGAGCGCCTGTGCTTTCTACAGACACGATCTCCCCGATGAAATGCTGAAACACACAGCAAAACACAGCAGGTGTGAGTGTGTTGATTAATACAAATACAACAAATTTCCTTACAATATATAGCAAATGATTCAAATTAAGCTAAAACAGTTTTTTAAAGTTCAGTGTGTAAAATTCAGCAGCGACTTTGCAGACCTTTGTGCGATGAACTGCAGCATCCTCCTGCTTCGGTTTTGGTCCCGATGATTCAATGTTTTTCTCCCTCTGTGCTTTTACTTGCTGTACAAAAAAAGAGCAAAAAAAGTCCCATTAATTGATTATTTCTGACAGCAACAATGACTCGTGGTTAATATCAGTGAATATTAAAAATAACTAAAACCTTCAGGGTCTCGTAGTTTGAGGTCTTGGAAACGTAGCTGTCCCATGACTTGGCTGTGAGCTCCCGTTGCTTCCGGTGAGACATAATCTGCAACACAAAGACGCCAATGAAACAAAACAATAAGAGCACAGATTATAAAAACAGGATGTCTGCTGACTCTGAGTTTACTTGGAGTTACTTTCGTTGGATTTGAAAGGAAAACAGTCAGAGACAAAGCTCTGCAATCTACAGAGAGCTGAGAAACAGTTGTTGGATGCATGTGCTGGATTTTTTGAAGTTGAAGTGATGACAAAGTTTAGTGCAGAAAATATCTTCAGCTGACTTTCACAGACTTTTTCTCTCTTTTCTCTCTCTAATTGCTGAGTTAAACTTTCTGCACCTCTGTGTACATGGACTCCTCCTCGCTGATTTCCTCATTCTCCTGTTGCTCCAGGATGCTGTTTTGTTCTGCTATGACGCTCCTCGCTGTGTCTTCTGTAATCTTACAGATCGAGCTCAGCGCCTCCTCATCGGGGCTGATCGGCCTCACGCCGTCCAAACTCAGCTCCCTGCTCATCTCCTCCCAAACCTCGCCGACCTGCAGCCAAACAAACACACACTTCAGTGTTTTTAGCGTCTCTGTGTTTGTGTCATCTGAAGCACGAGTGTTTGTTGCTTCAATAAAATTAGATTTCAACATGTTAGAAAGGATCCACTATTAATTTAAGACATAAAATAAACAAGTGGGAGCTTATTGGTTTCATACGAGCACTGAAACGTTCTCTCCTTTGGACTCTTGTTATTCTTTTAAGTAATACATAAACTACTTTGCAGCTTCTTGAACAAAAATTAAAGCTCAAAGTTAAATTTAAAATAACGTTGATGGTGTACAAATGACAGAAATAATGAAAACTTGCAGGAACAGATTTTTGATCTTGCATGGACATTTTTTTTTTCTTAATAAAAAGCAGCTCTACCTTGAAGTCCAGGTATCTCTTGACGATGCTCAAGGTCACATAATGTTTGGATGATAATCCAGGAAGATCTTGAAAACCTACAAAAGGAACAATTACTCATACAGCATGGACATTTTTAGGGTCCAGCATGAATTGTTTTCATACATTTAATGCTAATTCTGACCATTCTTCTAAAATAACTTTACCCAGTTTGCAGAAGATGGAGTAAATCTTCGACCGCAGGTTCTCTGATAACTCCATCACCACTGCGCTTGGTACTTTAGCAGGAAATGACAGCTGGTGGTTCTCCTGCTGGTAAACACTGAGGAGGGGCCTCTGAGGATCTTTATGTCAAAAGCGTAAAAAAAGAGCAGAAAATAACCTTGAAAGATGTGTAGAGAATTTGATGAAACATGATATTTAAGGTCTGATTAAGCAAATCGGCTGATTTCTCTCAATAAACAGGTCAGTTAAGATTCAAGCGACAGTCATATTTCACAGATGTAAATGTCTGTTAATCCACACAGGTGAAGGTGAGCCCTCACAGTTTTGTTTCTGACTTGTTGTTGTTTAAATAAAGTTTCAGACTGACCTGCGATCCCTCCGTGTTGGTTCCGGCTGACCTGCAGCTCCTCCTCCTCCTCCCTCCACAGCTGCAGCAGGAGTCTGGGAGCCGTGTGATCGCCGTCGTCCCTCCAGCTCAGGATGTGAGACAGCGTGTTCGGGTTGTCACATAACTCCAGCAGGGTGGCGAGGATGTTGCAGCGAATGCATCTGGGGCTCGACTGTCGGAGGAGAGACAGCAGCTCACATTTAATTAAAAACAGACTCAGTAACTTCAGTGAAGCTTCAGCTGAAAGGAAGCAACCAGCTACTCACATTAAGTAAATCTAACAGAAGAATGGCTCCATCTTTAGCCAAGAAGTAATCCTCTGTGGTGTAGCAGCCAACAATACAGGACCTGACGGACACATGCAAACTTTCTCAACTGTGGGAAATCAGTCAGTGCTTTACTTTTTAATTTGTCCACTACATCACAAAATGTGTTATTGTAATATGATGTAATAATAATATTAAATATGACATGAAATCAGTTTGCCAGTTCCTCCATCACAACGTGCTGAGGTTTAGTTGAACTGACCACACACAGTCGACTGTGGACATGATGAGCTTGTTGTGTCCCAGGCCGCTGTAGAACTTATTGGAGCCTTTTCTCAGGAAGTGAACCGCCATTTCAACTCCGTCTGATCCAAACAGCTCCTGTGGTGCAACAGAACAGGACCGAGTCACTCTGAGCAAACTGTTCTTTATGAAACTGTGACCGAAACCTTCATGTTTGATCTATTATTTATATTTACAATAATAAGTGTTTTTACTGCAGAGTTATAGCTCACTTTACCTTTCTGTGCATGTCGCCCTCACACAGCACTGAGAGTATCAGCTGAATATCTGATTTTATCTCCATGGAAACAACATCCTCCTCATCAGAACTTGCCTCCATCTGCATCAAAATCCCTGAGAAAATATGACATGTATGTCTGTGCTGAACATGTTTTTAAGGTACATCATCACTGCTGATATTGTGCACTTTGTTTCGTGAGAGTCAAGTTTTAATTTACCAAGAAGCTGGCCGATGGCTCCTTGATCACAGAGGTCCTGGTTGACTGAGTCTTCACCTAAAGACGTCACAGATCTCAGCACTCTGACACAATGTCGCATCTGTGCCTTTTTGCTGCCTCTCCCTCCAGTTCCATGGAAGCTGTGGCCTTGACTGAAGAAATCATCTGGACAAAAGGAGGAAATGTAATAAATATTCTCTTGGTTTGTGAATAAAGTCTAGCAGTGAAAGGTTGTCACTTTTTTTCAGCAATGAAGTCAAAGAAGCCCTGCAAGCAGCTGAGGCTTCAGTTTGTGTTGGACTCCCCTCTTTGACTCCTCACCTTGCTTGACGCACCAGTCCAGCAGGAGGAGCATACATGTGTTTCCCAGACAAGACATGTAGTCATCCAACATGAGCGGGGCGATGGTGGCCAGCGTGGCCAGCGCATGCAGCTGGAGCTCCTCCTGCTGGACGAAGGACCAGTGACGTGAACCTGATCGACGCTCAGCAGGAGGCTTCACAAGCGCCAGCAGAGCCACAATGACTCTTTCTTCTTTGTAAAGCTTAGGGAGGAAAGTATGAAGGGAACGTGTTGGTATAAATGTCGCTGAGACTTTTCACTTCATGATTTCAAACAATTAGAGATTAAAAAAACTGTGAGTGTGACTGACTTGCAGAGCAGCTAAGTCCTTTGACATCACGACCAACAGATTCAACAGCAGCTTCTTCATTTTCAAGTCTTCGTTACTGTAGTTGAACTTCAGGTTGCACAACAAAGGGTTGTGACTTTTCACTAAAACACGAAAGAAGCAATATTTTTTTTGTATGAAAGGTGCTGCTCCTCTCATAAATTATTCAAATTTAACTCAAATTTGTAAGAAAAAGTGGCCTCACGTTCTGGAATTGTGACGAGAGCAACAAGCTGTTTGGCAAATAAACTCTCCTGAAAATTACAAAAAAGATGTCAAGCAAATTCTAGTGGCACATTTTACATGCCCTCTTATTGTACTGGGCAGTTATGCAACTTCAAATATCAGCTGCAATGTTTTTCCATCAAAAAATTGCAGTTTTGTACTCACAATAAGCAGATTGTTGGGATTTGCAGCGATGAGCGTTGTGATCACAAGCAGATCGTTTGTGAGCCGAAGGTCAGAATCTCGTAAACTGTTTATCAGCTGGTGAAAAAACGCTTCTTTCAGAGATCTAAAATATATATCAACAAAAAGTGGCACTTCAATGGTGATTTAGTGACAGGTAACTCTCAAAGCTGTCATCAGCCTCATATGAAAACCTTTTAAACACACAGGAGATACGTACAGGACACACTCCATGCTGCTGAGCTGAGCAGTGACCTCCTCCTTTCTGCTCCTCTCCAGCAGGTTCCAGAGGATCTCGGAGGAGCAGAACAGGATCTGACCAGACGGATCAGGTTCATTCATATGGAGACAGATCATCTCTGCTCCTCGTGCATTCAGAATTAATGTGCAGTTCAGATCTGTGGTTAAACGAACAAATGTCATTGATGATAAAAAAATACACCCACTGACCTGCTGACATTGAAACAAGGACACTTAAAACCACTGTCTTTGATTATTTTTCTGATTGTTATATTGTAATGAGCTGATTGAAGCTCTTGAGAGCTGCCTACTTTAACTAATGAAGGAGGTCATCTGTTGGATTGACATGTCTGACAGATGACCTCATCCACAGTAAAATCAGTGACTGACCAGAGGAGCTGGAGAGGATCTGAAGTGTCTGCAGGAGCTGCAGCTTGATGGCGGGCTGGTTCTCCAGAGCTGCCATGGAGAGGAGTAACGTCTGAGCCAGGTCACTGTGCTCCAGCAGCTGCAGCCTGTAGCCCGGAGAGGTTTGCTGGAGCCCTGCAGAAACAGTAGAAAACACAATGGACCAAGAACAAAATCAGTAATCAACAGCAAAACAGCAACAAAAACTTGATTAAAAAATATTGAAAAATAGAAATAAAGAGAGACCTAACAGTATATTTGATAGTAAACAATTAAAAAATAAAGGAAAAATTCATTCAAATGAACTTAAAAACAAACTGGTGGATTTCTGGAAGCAATGCAGTTAAGTTAAACATATATTAGTCAATATTCATTACATTATACATACAAAACTTTGTCACTATAAACTACTTGTTTAGGTACATAATATCAACCTTGCAATGCATTAGCAGGACAAAAAAGGAGCGCAACATGAAAGAAAAGAAAAGAAAAACAGAAAGAAAACAAAAGCACAAGCATGCCACCACAGACGCCGTGACAGAGCCTCACTTAGTGAAAGTCTAGAAAATCGGTAGTCAGAGTGGAAAGTCCGAGGCTTTGGCTTGGAGAGATGATCCGTACCATCGAGCAGCTGTTTGGGAGCCACACAGCTGTAGAACGATTTCACAGACTGAACTATCTGCTGTCTCACTTCAGCATCCGACACCCTCATCAGACAACCTGCAGACAGAAGCAAGTCACGCACTCGTTTGAAGCAACTGTTTTCTCTTCTAAAGCACCAAAACAGACGAAAAGGGAACAAAAGAGTCTTAAAGAATGTGAAGCAAAAACTTAGGTGTGAAAAAGGGACCAAATTTAATTTAAACCCAACAAGTATGTATTTAATTGCCACTGAAACAGTCCTCTGTAAGTGCAGTGTTCATTCCTGTTGACTTGTGTGTGCCAAAAGCTACTCTGTCCAGCTGTTTCAGGAAACTATTGAGGCTTTTAAAAAAAAAAACTCTCATAACATATTTATGATCCTTTTCTTTTTAAGAACCAATGAACCAACTGGCCTGAGGCAAAGTGACACAGTAATGGGAGGAGAGTCATAAAGTTTAAAGAAAATGACTAACAGTCCTTTTTCTTCATTTAAAGTATACATAAAATATACATATAAATAATACAGTGTCACGTATTTAAATTGATTTCCACACAATGTAAGAAGATTAGCAGTTAGCTGCTTTTATACGGTAAAAATAAACATAATCCTTTTCTGTGCTTCTGAATATTGTTAATTGTAATTTAATTAAAATGTTATTAGTTATTATTAATGATAACTGATTTGTTCACCCATGTGAGTGAGAAACTCTATGACGTCCTGGGCGTAGTTCAGCTCATCAGACGCTCTCTCCTTCAGGTAGGGAAGCCTGAGAGAAAACAAAGCCACATGTTGATGCTCAGGAGATGTCACAAGAAAAATATCAAGTTTGGAATATTTTTGTTTCTTACCCACAAATTTTAAGCGCCTCACACAAAATGGGCACATATTCAGGGTGATCCTTCACTTTCTCAGCACAGAGGTTGAGTATTTTGGCGATGCCTGTCAGCTCCCTTAAAAGCTTGAAATCATTTAAGAAGTTCAAACATTTTGGCAAAGTGTTTGTCTACACAGAGATAAATCCCAGTGAGGGAGGGGAAGTGATGGGGCAAAGAGTGAACATGATTGAGGTTATTTCTGAACAGGGAAAATGCTGACAGACTCTGCGATACAGTGGTAAATTAGAGCCTTGGGAATGATGTTCGACTCTGTGTTCAGGCTGCGTGAGAACAAATCTATTTCCATCACTGTACCTGGTGAAAGTAATGAGGAAAATTTAACAACATGCCACGGGGTGTGACACCTGAGAGATTTTTGGAAAAAACAGCTCATGTCTCGAAATAAAAGAAGTTTGTGGTATCAGAAAAGTAAAGCCTGGAAAAAAGGATACAAAGCCAATTTGGCATCTCTTCAGCAGTTTCTTCAGCACAAAAAAATGTCTCTCCTGTAAGTTAGCCTTTAATAAAAATAAATAAAATAAAATAATGCACAATATGATTACATTAAAAAAAACCTTTGAATAGAAAAAAGTCAGATGACTTTCAAGTTGAACTCACTGTCAAAGGATCCTCGAGGAGACGAATCACCTTACTGAGTTCAAGACTTTTAGCACTGACCTGTTGAGAAATTGAGTTTGAAGTCAAATGGTTATATTACACTATATATCTATATATATATGATTGTTCATCAGTGACATAAAGACTTAAACAAAAGTTCATCAAAAAAGGTTAATTTTTAAAATTCACTGTGTGCATTCTTTGAAAAAAAATCTGCATCAGAGTATGTATGCATTAGAAGTTATGTTTGGTTTTAAATGTGCTTGACAACAACAACAACAACAACAACAAACCAACAACAACAACAACAATAAAAAGATGAATAAGAATAATAGGCCTAACTTAGTTGTTATTTTTCAACTATTTGGAGGACAGATAATAACTGTGTACCTGCTGAATATGCTGATTTTCATCTGATGCCCTTGGTTTGATAACAGATATGTCCGGTTTTCTTCTGTACAAAACTTTACCCGAATCCATTTGAAAAAAAATCGCGAAAACTTCCTCCTTTAACTTCCTACAAATCAGTAAAAGTCAGCATTGTTGTCTTAATTGATTTTTTGTCAGAGAAAATGTTTTGGTTTCAGTTGTTTTCTTCCCCTAACAACCGCAAACTCCGATAAAAATGATCTAAAAATGAAGTTAGTCATCCATCGTCTCCTCTTTTATTTTGCCCGTCTGACAGCGTATCACTGTTGCTATGGTTACAGTGTAGTACGGCGAGCAGGGAAGTACAAACTTGCTGTCGAACGAAACGCCCATTTCCTCTTTAAAACAGGAAGTGGTATTCTGGTAGCAACAGCGCATTGATTTCCCCCACAACAATAAGAGGGAGACGAATACAACTGCAACAAAACGACTCAAAAAGTCACTTATAACGTCAAATCCCGGGTATTGAGGAAAAACGGCAGTCAGCCATGCTGTCTGATGCAGGTCAGTGCTCACAACGCGCTGCTAATTGTTGCTACATGCTAAATGTGACAGGCGGATATTGTTTGGCTGGTTTAAAGAGCCTGCTAATGGGTACATTTGTCGCCACCTCTGTTGTGTTTGCTAATAAATCTTGTTTTTGTTTTTTTGCCTTTGTCAATTTATAATTATTCCGTTAAAAGGATACATTTCAACATCGTGTCATGCGTCATAATGAGGCATAACAGTCATAACAAAGGCCCCATTTGAACTGAGCTGTGGTGTATTGTTCATTGTAAGAGATATATTGATGTCACTGATGTGTAGACTACTCTGGGAATGCCTCTGGTGCTCGACGAGCTAAGAAGAGGAGCTCCGGGGAGTCATCGGGGGACGGCCAGACCCTGCGCTCCTCTGGAAGGCAGATCAACGTCAGGGTCAAGCGCACCAACAACCCCCCACCTGGACAGGTAAGCTGCAGCATGCATGTCAGACCTCTCCTTGCCTGCTTAGTACAGTCTTGTTTTAAATCCTCATCCTTAGCCATCTCCTCCTGTGGGATCCTCTACGAATTGCTTTTGATCATAGTTTTTTGCCTCTCCATACATTTCCTCACTGACTCTCTACAATATCATTTCAAAAAGTACCAAACAGTAATTTTTGAATCTTAAATATTGACTCACAAATGATCTTTTGACTTTATGAAACCTTGTATTAGTCACTGATCTGTGCATTGCCAGTTTAAAATGCTCTATAAATAAGGGTGAGACTCTCTCGACACTTTATCTTCAAGAGCAAAAGAAAAGCCACAGACACGGAAGAGGAAGATGATCAGTCTGAGAAGAAATACAGAAAGTGTGAGAAGGCTGGATGCTCCGCCACATACCCAGTTTGTTTTGCAAGTGCATCTGAAAGGTAAAAGTTTCTTGGCATATAAGGATTCTCATCTTACCTCAATCAAAAAAGACTTTTTTGACTGTCATTGTTTCTCCCCAGGTGTGCTAAAAATGGATACACATCTCGCTGGTATCATCTGTCATGTGGTGAGCATTTTTGCAACGAATGTTTTGATCACTACTACAGAAGGTAATTTTTACAGAACAACAACTCACATAACATTAATAAATAACTGATTTTCATTCAATTACGAACACATTTTAATATTTTTGTGGTGTAAATTGTAGTGCAGTTTGCATTAAGGCCCTAAAATTAGCTTATATCTTTTTTTCCACCATCAGTCACAAAGATGGCTATGAGATTTTTGCCTCGTGGAAGAAGGTGTGGACCAGTAACGGGAAAAGTGAACCCAGTCTAAAAGCTTTCATGGCAGATCAGCAGCTTCCATTCTGGGTAACACACAGGCAGATTTACTGGTTCCTGTTAAACAGCTGAACGATTTTTTTTCAAAGTTGTCAAAAACAGTCATGTTTATTTTGAAATGTTCTTTTCAGGTTCAGTGTACTAAACCGGACTGTAGGAAGTGGCGTCAGCTGACCAAGGAGATCCAACTCACTGCTTCTCTAGCAGCAACATATCGCTGTGGAATGAAGTTCAACAACATCAAGGTAACCAAGAAATGAATATTAAATGAACAACAAGTCAAAAGTAATACTTTAAAATTTTCCTGGGACAGTAATTTTACGTCTTTGCCTTCAGAGTGAGGGACCAGACCAGTGCTCCCAACCAGAGGACTTGGTAAGCGAAAGACGTGTGATTTATGATCTTTTTTAATATTCTTTTTCTTTGCTTTCGGAAAAGACACACTGATGATTTGCCTCTTCTCTAATCTCATTTCGTTCTAACAGAGGGTGGCCGAGGTGACTGACAGCTGGTGGCATTCAATGTTGATTCTCCCTCCGTTGTTCAAAGAGAGTCCAGCCAGCCCTTTCCTCGCTGCTTACTACCCCGACTGTGTGGGGATGAGTCCATCAGGTTCTCCCAGCAACATGTCCCTGACTGAGCTGAGGGCAGATCACTGCAGAGCCGTCCAGCCACAAAGTAAGTTTGTGTCTGTGAGAGCAATGAAATAATCAGCAGCCACTGTTTACCTAAAGAAAGATGTGACTATATTAAAATTAGAAAGCCAGGAAAGTGCTTGGTCAGCCTCCCATTCAGTGATAATGTACAAAAATGCAATAATGTGGTGTAGTAATCATGATTTTACACCTTAGTTCCAGGCCTGTGTCCATACTTCCAGCCCTTCTACCAACCTAATGAGTGTGGAAAGGCTCTGTGCGTGCGACCGGACATGATGGAGCTGGATGAACTTTACGAGTTTCCAGAATTTTCCCGTGATCCCACCATGTATTTGGCTCTTCGAAACCTTATTTTGGCCTCCTGGCACAAAAATTGCAAGGTACACTACAGAAACCTGCCAACAGTCACTTAAAGCTATTGCTTGTTTTTTTATGTTTTCGCATCTTAGGTTGTAAACTTAAGATAAGAGTTGCTAAATTTTGGCACATTTTCCTTTTAATATCACATCTTCTCATTCTGGAAAAAAAGTAAATGTCAGACTCCAAAAGTCAGCAAACAATCAAAGAAATGAACATCTTCTCTGTCTTTTTATAGGAGGTGCTGACTTCCCAGAAATGTGCTCTGCACATCATTGTGCGTGGGTTGGTGCGTGTGCGCTGCGTGCAGGAGATGGACCGGGTGCTGCACTTCATGACCAGGAAAGGCCTCATTAACACTGGTGTGCTGGCAGTGAAACGGCCTCTGCTCCCTGAAAGACACTGTTCTGTGAGCCTCCTCATCTTTACCTGATCATAACACAACAACACACATTTCATGTAAAAGGTGTATACTAAAATCCTATATTTGCTTGAGACTAATTCACACTTTTTCTCGTCTCTGCAGAGGAATGTGATCGTCATCGGCGCCGGTGCTTCAGGTCTGGCTGCTGCACGGCAGCTGCAAAACTTTGGCACTCAGGTAACTTTCCTCAGCTTAAGTTAGTTCCCGTCACACAGCCTCTCTGACTTCTTGTCCTACCCTGTGTGCTGGTCACTGCGCCGTCCCTTTACGCTTTACATGTTCATTGGTTTACAGGTGGTGGTGCTTGAGGCCCGGGAGAGAATTGGAGGTCGTGTGTGGGATGATTCTTCTCTTGGCGTCACTGTCGGAAGAGGAGCTCAAATAGTTAACGGCTGTGTAAACAACCCCATCGCCCTGATGTGTGAGCAGGTAGGAGTTTTTTTCAGGAGTCTGCAAAGACTCGATTCCACACACTTCTGCTACGAATTTAGCCTGAACTGAAGTCTTCTTCATTTCATCTGCTGAATGTGGAAGTTTGACCGTCTTATTTTTGTTCTTGTGTTTTGTCGCAGATGGGCGTCAAGATGCACAAGCTGGGGGAGCGGTGTGACCTCTTTCAGGAGGGGGGGCAGGTCACTGACCCGGCCATCGACAAGCGCATGGACTTCCACTTCAACGCCATCCTGGACGTGGTGTCAGAATGGAGGAAGGATAAGTCACAGAACCAGGACACTCCTCTGAGCGGTGCGAACTGTTACTATGTTCGTATAAAAACAGTTTCTGGTTTGTTTTTAGGGATCTTTGACATTAAGCTAGATGCGTTTTCATCTTTATAGAAAAAGTCCAGGAGGTGAAGAAGAACTTCCTCCAGGAGTCTGGAATCCAGTTCAGTGAGTTGGAGGAGAAAGTGCTTCAGTTTCATCTCAGTAACCTGGAATACGCCTGTGGAAGCACGTTGGACCAGGTCAGAAAGATCTAACTCTTCTCCTGTGTTTGCACTGTTTGGTTCGGCTCAACTCAACTTTTTATGGCCTTCCATTGTGACTAGTTGTGGATGCTACCTGATCCGTTTTTTGGGATAATTTTAGTTGAGGTCCAAGAGAGAAAAGTGCCTGGTGGCAAAAGTGAGTTGAGTCAATTAGAGTTGAGACACGTGATGCAGTAGCAACATGTTTTCTGATGTGTGTTTGTCCATTTTGAGTAGTTTTTTTGCAAAATGTTTGCATAAATGATTTTAGGTGTTTTGATGAAAATAATTCAGACTAGTTCTTTGTTTTGAGTTCATCCTTCACTTCTACCTGCTCATTCAAAAATAATTCAACAATCATATTGTGTGTTCAAGAAAATTTTAGTTATAAGATTCTCAAGTATGTTTGTTTGTTTGTTTGTTTTATGTTTGTAGGTATCTGCAAGATCCTGGGACCACAATGAGTTTTTTGCTCAGTTCTCAGGAGACCACACTTTACTCACCAAGGGCTACTCTGCGTTACTCCACAAACTGGGCGAGGGCCTTGACATTCGTACAAATTGCCCGGTTTGTAAAACACCCCTTTAATTTCTGCTGCTACTTTTACCCTTTTTACAGGATGCTTTGTAAGACATAAAATAAATTCCATTGTTAAAAATTAGGTGTTTATTTTTTCAATTCTAGGTTCAGGCCATTGATTACTCAGGTGATGTTGTTAAAGTTACCTCCTCCAATGGGTCCCAGTGGACAGCACAGAAGGTAAAAACACATTAATAAATGGTTAAAGCTATTTAATTATTGTCATGATGTCCTTTTTTTGAGTTTTTTCATCCTTCCCCTTTTTTCCAGGTTCTTGTCACAGTCCCATTGACTTTACTGCAGAAGAACTTCATTCAGTTCAACCCTCCACTTCCTGAAAGGAAACTTAAAGCAATCCACAGTCTGGGAGCAGGAATCATAGAGAAGGTAACAAATGTTTAATGTTTTGATGCCACAGTGCAAAAATGTAGCTGTAAATGCAAGTTTCACAACTTTATTAGACACATTTGTAGGTAATTAAACACTGTTAAAATTCAGGATTTTATAAAAAAACATTTAGCTTTAACAGGATTAGAAAGTTGTTTCCCTTTAGATGCTAAAAAAAAATATTTTTAAACTTCTTACAGATTGCTCTTCAGTTCCCGTACAGATTCTGGGACAACAAAATTCAAGGGGCAGATTACTTTGGTCACATACCGCCAAGTCCAGACAAGAGAGGCATGTTCAGTGTTTTCTACAACATGGAGCCACAGGTGTGTGAGTCTCAGTTTACCTGCACAGCAAAGCAACATGTCTTATAATCACATGACAAATGAAACTGAATACATGTTCCTACCAGAAAAAAATGGTTTGATTTTGTAGAGAAGAAAAGGTTTAAACAGTTTGTCTGGCCCAGCTACAAGAACCAGACTGTTTATTTTTTGAATCAAATGGTGTCAGTGGCTTAAAAAAGTCCAGAAGATAGAAGCACAATGACAAATTAAAAAGATAAACTTGTTTCTGCATTTACACCTGATGTCATGAGTACAATGACAATACTCAATACATGATTTCCTCTTTGTGTGTGTGGGTGTTTGCGTGTTTGTGTGTGATTTTTAGGGGAAGCAGGCCGTCCTCATGTCTGTTATCACTGGTGATGCTGTACCTGCGATCCGGGACATGGAGGACAAGGACGTGGTGGATGAGTGCATGAAGGTTCTGCGTGAACTTTTCAAAGAACAGGTGATGTTGTGACTTTTAACGTCCAACTACGTCACACTCTGCTGAGACTTTGTGGTTTCTTCTGTAGTGATGCTGTAAAGATGTTGATGAAGGAATCTCCGTTGACACTGACTTGATTGCATATAAAGAAGTTTATTACAAAGAAGTACAGTATCGATCAGGCATCCCGGACCGCCTGAGAGAGCATTCAAAGTCAATGTGAATCTCTGACATATAGCTCAAACATTTCACTTTTATAGGCCCAGCAAAGGTTTCACCTTAACCAAAAAATGCAACTCTAAAAAGGCAAAAACAATCAACCATTATCATTTCTTTGAATCCTGCATTTGGAGACTCCCACTCCTGATAAGATGAAGCGGCCCCAGTACAAAGACGTCTACTCCCTCTGGCCACAATGGAGACATTTCAGATCACATAATGTTATAGCATAATATACCACAACTTAACAGACGCAAACTTACTATGAGATAAACCTGTAACCTTTGCACTACATTTTTTAGATTTACTTGTATTTTTTATGTGTTTCCCAGCACAAACTGTTATTGTGTTATTGTTTACTGACTGTCGTCCTTGATAGGAGGTCCCAGACCCGCTGAATTTCTTTGTGACACATTGGAGCAAAGACATGTGGGCCCAGATGTCCTACAGCTTTGTGAAGACAGGAGGCAGTGGAGAGGCCTATGACATCCTTGCTGAAGACGTGCAGGGAAAGGTGTTTTTTGCTGGAGAGGTAAAACTGCTTTTATCATTTTTATCACTTTTGTTTTGAAAGGTTTGGGGTTTTTTTTAAAGTCATAATGTATGATTAATTTGGGTTTGTCCATATTATTACTGCTTATTACTGCTTTTCAATATAAAGTTGCGTATAGTGGTAGATTTGGGAGCTTTCTGGCATTTACATTTCAGACTTTTAAACAGATTTTTGTTGTTTTTCACTGATTTGTTGTCATTTGTTTTTGTCTTCAGGCCACCAACAGACATTTTCCTCAAACTGTGACAGGAGCCTACCTGAGTGGAGTCAGAGAGGCCAGCAAGATGGCTGCTATGTAAACTTTATCTGTCCCAGAGCAATTTAAAAAAAAAAAAAAATACACCAGCATGGACTCACAGGTGGCACCAAGCAACAGACCGTCAAACAACTGCTCCACTTGAAATAATATATTTCTTTATACTGTGATGTGTCTGATCAGGAAGACTCCGTTAGTCACTTTCCGGTAGCAGGGTCAAATAGCAAGGCCTAGCTTCACATATTTAACACAAAATAAGATGAAGTGCTTTTTATTTATATCATAAATCAAGCTGGCAAATTGTTTGTTGGTAACAAGATGCAGAATGATTAATAACATGGCATGAATCATGAATAATCCCTGTGCAGCTCTGCCTGAGTTCGCTGTGCTGGAAAGCAGAATGATGTTATCTTAAATCTGAGTTTAGAGAATGGTGTATGTAGCACTTCTGTGGTGATGAAATGGACAGAAAATTTCATTTAGAATGATTAGGCTGCACATAAACTCTCAGTCTCCTACCCGAGAGCTCAGCTGAATAAGATAAATCTCCAAGAATCAAGTTTCAAGCAATTATACTGTAGAGATATTTAAAAATGTTTTCTTTTAGAGCCACCTGCCAATATTTCCCACAGCTGTAATCAATTTGAATTCCTGTGTTGGTACCAGTGGTGAAGAGAAATGGATGAAAGGATGGATACATAGTAGGACTACTTCTGTGATAGCACTTCTGATTTAAAATAATTAATTGATTTAAAAAGAAAAAAAGTGGATAGAGCATGTGTGTGATGAATTGATTCTTTGTAGGACTGAGAATAATCAGAAGACACCATATTGTCCTGTTACTGTCTCAGGGATGTGATCAACACAGCAATGACTAACAAAAAACTGAAGACTGAATAATTCTGAAGGAGATTGGATAAAAAAGAAAGTAACCAACCAAAAACCTCTTTCATATCACTCTCATATCGGTTCCTGAGCGATTAAGTTCCTGAGGTTTCGGGTTGGGAAACAGCAGAATCATGTACTCACTTTATTTGATAAATGCTGACTAAAGGAGCTTTACATGTAGGTCCTCACTTCATGTTTTGGATGAATACATCTAGATGATCATGTCCTGTTTGTCTAACATTACTGTGCTTGTATATTTATCCTGTATGTGTGTAATAAACTGAGCTGTCAACTGCCAGATAGATCACTTCCTCTCATGGATTATTATTTGATTTAATTTATCTTTGGAGTATTTTTTTGAGAAAGATTACATAAAAATTAACTAGTTTCAGCATGCCAAATGTGAATAGTAATATAATATCTAGTACACAGCACAGTGAATGTTTTTGCGATTTAGACTACTGACTGGAGAAAACTTGCTAGCTGAAGGCCTCACTTTATGTTTGGGAACTTGTTATTGACAAGCCAACTCTAATATACACATCATGGACACTTTATGATTGATTGATTGTCAGATAAAACCAATTAGCAAAGTGTTATAATTTAAGTGGGCTAGCTGTTTTTAACTAATCTTTGAAGAGGTTGAAGCCGAGAGAGAAGCTTCATGCTTCCCAAAACTAAAGTTACAGATTATTAAAATTAATTTGTTTTTGCGGAACATCGCTTCCTTTCCTCCGTTGTTCTGAACACCACAAAAGGAGTTCTACAAATAACCTGTAGGTGGCAGCAACGCGCCATCGCTGCGTCTAGTGAGCCTGCCGCAAATTCCATCCAAAGAAGAAGAAGCAAACATCGTTAACTCAAGAAGAAGAGGCAGTAGAACCCACTTGGCGCGATTTGACGCAGGAGAACATACTATCAAAATGGACTTAAGCTTAGCTGGTGTGCCTACTGATGTTACTCAAGGCTCTACAGGTAGTTACATTACTTAGGCTGTTTTTATTTTTAGCTGAGAAGCCAGCGGTTTTATTGGACTGCGTAGTAGCTAAAAGCTTAGCTAGAAGAAGTTAGCTTATAACTTAGGAATAAAGCATTGACATCACTGTTGTTAGCTTCGTTTTTATTCGTTTTAAATAAATGATAATAGGAGAGTTAACACTAATAAAATACAGTGACATGAGTTTGTCAGCTCTATGCTGCTAAGGTTTATAGATAAAACAATACCGGCAGTACTTAAGATTGTAGTAATATGTAACTAAACTTATGTAACTGAGGTACTGTACTCAGTTCAGTTTGGTTGTAACTTAACTCGGTTTTTCATTTTTTCACTTCAGTGTATACTTGAGAAGGAAAATTTCGTTCTTTCTTCTTTCTTAAATTGATCAGAAAGCTATCAATTAATACTGCCAACATACTAAGAAGTTAATTGTTGATTTTATTAAAAAAAACAAGTAGGCACACTATCCTGTTTACATCATGTCATCACACATTTCCCATCCTGGTTATGAAAGCTGAGAACTGTGTTTCTAAAGGCAACTTCAATAAACAAAAATCCTTTGCCAGATCAGTGACAACAGTGGAGCCATAGAAAGCATCCTGACTGTAAACATCACAAAATGGTATTTATATGTGCATGAGCTTTTATGTATACATCACTGAATAAAGTAAATAAATGTACAAAAAAAAAAATCTATAAAGAAAATTGAGGTAAACATTGGCAGAGGTAATATTACTTCTAAGACAAGTATCTACAATACAACCCAAGCAAAACATTAAAAGCAGATAAGGTCTGGGTTTATTAAAGCTGTCGGCTCAGGGACTAAAGTTGAATTAAGTTTAATAGATTGTTGATGAACTGTAGTTGTCTGTACATGGAAATGGTAAATTTTTAGTAGAGATTAGTTATTTGTGGAGAGAGGTGG
The DNA here is from genome assembly GCA_029814665.1 of Acanthurus lineatus. Lineage (NCBI taxonomy): Eukaryota > Metazoa > Chordata > Actinopteri > Acanthuriformes > Acanthuridae > Acanthurus > Acanthurus lineatus. Next base: position 3,542,377 of record JAPZDV010000008.1, read on the forward strand.
CCTTCTCTGATATTAGATTAACATTAATAATATGAATACCCTGATGGTTCATTGATCCAATACTCATACTGTATATGACCCTGGTTTTACCCTGGTAGGGAACCTTTATAACTTGTCATCCATATTTCACTTCACTTATATTTAACCTTTGAATCTGTATTTTCAATCAAGGGGAAAAGCCTTGAGAAAATAATAGAAAACCATTAGCAATTATCTAGGATCTCCTCGTCACCATTATATCAGCTTTTACTTAAGATGTATTCACTGGTATTTGTCTCATTGTGTCTCTGACTGATCAGGGAATGACAGTTCCAGCTCTGATGTTTTCACACCACTAGCAGAGATCCTGGGGAGGCCACTCAGAGAGGATAAACAGTCATGTGAAAGCTTAACCTTCAGCTCCTGCACTAAATCTGCAAATGACAGAAGTGAGGACTATTAAGTTAGACAGACAGTCAATAGAGATGATGTTAAGTATCCTCAACCCTATACGTTGTGACCTCTGAATGTGGAAGTTAAAAAATTCTGTTTCTTTTTTATATTCTGCGATGACCCCTCAGATGATGAGTGCTTAGTAAAAATGAAAACAGAGTCTGCACCAACCACAAAAACAGAGAAAGAGGAAAGCACATCAGCCAGATCTAATGGCACAAATGACAACAAAGCAGGTGATTTTATACCTTAATGTTCTAAACGATTATTTAGCTTTGTTTTATGATTTCTGTCTGAAATGGATGGCTTCAAAATGCTTTAATACATAACTGTTTCAGATGTGAATATAGATGAGAGCTCTGACAATGAGCCTCTCATAAAGATTGCCAAAGTGCATTTAAAAGCTGCAGAGAAGCCTTTTTCTGTGTCTCCAAAGAAGTCTGTTAACACAAAGAATAAAGGTGAGATCACTTCCTTTCCATAAACCTGCAGCATCAATACAAAGTTGCTATTTAAAGTTGCAAATACTCGTGTCTGACTTCCTTCTCTTACACAGAATCATTGGATGGTGATGATAGCTCGGATGATGTGCCTTTAAGTGAACTTGCCAAAAAAATTGAACATGAACATGAGAGAAAAGTTGCTGTCACACCATCTGAAGCAGCAACCTCGAATATAACATCTAAAAGGAATGCAGCAAGGAAACAAGGTAAGTGTTAAAATGTGGAAATCAACTTATCTTAAAGGAATTTTCTCTAATAGCACTGGTACCAAAAATGAATTTGTTTGTTCTAGTCAAATATGCAGTGTCTTCCAGTGACAGCTCAGACAATGAACCACTGGCAAAAACAAAGAGGAAGCTGACAAAGACTCTAAAAGAGCAGAAGACTCCAACAAACAACAAGAAAAAAAACCCAAAACACAAAGACAAATCACTGAAAGGTAGGCAGCACTATCATTAAACTGGAAAGAAGGAATAATATCATTCAAGTAGACACAAGTGGGGGTAGCGACAAGTAGGTCAAGTTCAGTAATCTGTTGGATTGTAAAATATCTGTCATCCTCAGACAGCAGCTCAGATGATGATGATGACGTTCCCTTGGTGAACCTCGTTGCAAAGAAAAAACCAGTGAAAAAGGACACAAAGACAACAGCTGTTTCGCATGGCAGTGCTTCCAGAAAGGGACGAGGTACTGCAGCGGTAATGATAACATGAACAAGCCGTATGTCCTTAAGTGATACATGATTTAAATCCTTGCTGACTTAAATTTATGTTTGGCTCTCAGATGACAGCTCAGAGGATGAACCCTTGATTAATCTTGTGAAAAAGAACCACACGGACAAAAAACAAAAAAACACAAGCAAGGCTTCAGTTTCGAAGAAGAGGGTCACAACTTCCAAAAAGCCAAGAAGGATGTCAGGTAAAGATCACCAGGCCAGTCTTAGCTTGGCGAGGTGACAGAAGGCAGAACTTTCAATAGACTGGCAAAGACTAATTCAATTTAATGTCAAGTTAACCGAGTTCAGAAATCGTTTGGAATTTAAAAGGCTGCTAATCTTTAGGTAGCAACTCAGATGTTGATGATGACGATGATGTGCCCTTGGTGAGCCTCATTGCCAAGAAGAAACCAGTGAAGAAAAACAAAAAGACAGCTGCATCAAGAAAGAGACAAGGTACTGCGGCTGTATTGTTTACATCAAAGTATTATATGTTACATAATATGATTTACATCCTTGCTGCTGTGACTGTTGTGTTGCAGGAATTTCTGACGACAGCTCAGAAGATGAACCCTTGATTAATCTTGTGAAAAAGAACCACACGGAAAAACAAATGAAAACCAAAACGAAGGCTTCAGCTCAGAAGAAGAGGAACAGAACTCCCAAAAAAACAAGAAAGAAGCCTCAGTCAGGTAAAGACTCTGACCCAGCACAAATGATCAGACATATGTTTGAATTTCAGTTTAGAGGGGTTTTTTTTTTTTGACAAATTTGAACATTTATGGTGTGTGAGAAAATAATCTTTGAAAAACCCTTCAGCGAATAAAGAAGAGATTGTTAAGATTCCTCAATCATACACATGTTAATGTTTTATAAACATTTTTTCAGAGTCATCAAGCAACAGTCCAGACGATGAAACCCTAGTCAAGACAGGAAAACATCCACAAGTGACCAAAATCCTGAGAATAACACTAGAGAGGTGCGACAGCTGCAGGACCGAGGCAACTGGAAGCCTGAGCAAAACCTGTCCAGGTACTGAATCTGTAACCAAGTCATTACTGAGGCTGCTGTGCAAGCGAAGCTTTGAATTACAGAATGTGATAATTTCATAATAATTTTTCTATAAACTCAATTATAAACAGTAAAAAGTCTATATTTAAAAAAAGTAACATCACTCTTTATTCTTCAAAACAGACACACTGATGGCTGAAAAGACCTTGAATGAGGAGTCGGAGGGCTCAGAAGAACCTCCAGAAGAAGAATAAGCACAAAGCTGTTAAAGCTCCAAGAAACAGCTTTTTTTTCCTTTTTTTTTAACCTTCCCTCCTGGACGAGGAAATACAAAACACTTGAGTGGCTTCAAGATTGAAGGACTTCCTGAAGTGTTGTAATTCTGTTAGAGAGAAAACCTCCTAAAACTCAGTTAATGTTTTTGTTAATTAAAACATTGCATTTTATTTGCACTACATACATATTAATTTAAGGTGTCAGTGTTTTTAAACATGTTTTAAAGTTTGGGATCTTTTTTTTTCTGGTTCCTGAAACATTTTATGCACAGTATTTGATGTTGTATTGCTATTTGTGTCTGTTGGTTGCATTTCATGGCTGTTCATGGGTTCATTTTTTTTACTTTAATATTTAATGTGGAAGATGTTCTGAAACCTGCAGTGCAGGACTTTTATGTAGAAAATGAATGGATGTTACATTGACAGCGCTGAAAGAGGGAGCACGTGTGTTGGAGAATGACATACTTTTCTTACTTTTTGTACATACTGCAGCTGCCTTCACAAAGCACATCCTGTTGTATTTACGGTAGTTGGGACTTTCTGCTTTTTCATAATATTTCACCGTTAACTGTGACCCTCTTGCTCACACATCAGTTTTAGTCTGTAACCCCGAATTTAATGTATTAATTAAACACACTAGTCACAAAAAATCCAGAGTACATACACTTGAGTGCACTGTTATCTGTCAGTTAGCTGTCATCTGTGTGTGTGCTGTCTGTGGTGCAGTTGATGTGATCTGTTGTCTGGTGCAGAGGATTGTGGGTCAAAATAGGCAAGAAAGCATACAAGCTTGCATACTGCGAAATGTGACTGGATGCAGTGGGACATTTTGGTATTTTTGTTAATCTACACTTGCCATACTTGACACACCAACAAAAAATAAGTGTAGACATACAGAATAAAAAAGACAAAAATAATAGTAAAAGGCTACCGGTTGTACATTAGATCTGAAACAAGGTCCTTGAGAAATTAGTTGGGTGAGTTACTCATCCTTTTATCATGGTAACCAAGAAATGGGTCTCAGATAGAAGAGAGTTTTTGAATAAAATTGGTTCTAAAAAACTGGATCTTTTTCATTTGTGTTATGAGAGGATTGTTGGCTTTGAATCTCTGGAAAGAAAAGGAAGAGGATGATTTCTTTTCTCTCAAAATGAGTATGAAAATTATCACCAGCACCAACAATTGTTGCATAGTAGAAAGGCACAGATTGCATTTTCATCAGCTGGAGACAACAAGGCCAAACACCAGTTGGATGTTTCTTAAACAGATGTTGGAGAACTGTTATAGTGATCATTATATTTTAAACAGCAGCCAATCTGACGTTCAAAATATTTTTTCCATAAATATCTCCTCGTCACATTTTTTTATTTTGATTTTATTTGTCTAAGCCCTAAATAAAATAAAAGTGAAAAGGGTTGCACATTCTCAGACTTTAGAAGCTGGGACTTTAGTAGGCATTTTGGCCTTTTTTTATTTTTATATCTCGAAATTTTAACTTTAAACAAAATTTGGAGAGTTACGTCACCGTTAACTCAATGTCAAAACTGTCGATTAATTTTCTCAAAATTGTTTTAAGAAATAAGCTTGAAACAGTTAAGGCTTAAACGGGAGATGAAAATAAAATAAAATAACGCTTTTTATATTAATGCAATGTCACGATAGAGAGAAGAAATTAAAAATCTGACAGTATTTTCTTAAATTACACGAATATTCAGTGAAGTTCGGTCTTCACTCTTCTTCGTTGGTTTCTGTAGCCACTCGTAACTTCCGCCATGCCCAGCCCAGCAGCAGTGCTAAGTTCAGTCCTCCACACACTCAACAATTTAAACACAGCCGCTGTGCAGCTGCTGCTTCCTGCAAGCTAAGTTTATGTAGGAAAGGGAAGCTCGTTGGTCAGTTTGTCATCTTCCTTATTCAACGCAAAGCCAAGTACCGGCTGAAGGACTCTTGGTTAGCTAACTGCTTGTTAGCTAGCATGCTGCTGTCTCAACACATCAGACAACTCTGGGATTAATTTGATCTCGTCATGACCGAGTTACGATGTCGGAAAACAGAGACCTCGGAGGGGGATAAAGAGGAGGACGAGCACCAAAATGAGCCCGAGGTGCAGTCTTCAAGTAAGTTTAGCTAACTTAGTAATTTGCTAACTGAATAGCAGTTAGCTTCTCGTGCAAAACGTCTGATAACTTTACTCAACTTTTATAGGGTAACACCACGTCTGACTTTGGATGCTTTTAAAGATTCTCACAGAGCCTTCAGCTTTTAAATGATATCTCTGATTTAAAACGTAAGCAGATAAGCAGGTGGACACAGAGGAGGAGGAGGAGGAGGAGGGGAGTGCGCCCATTGGTGGAGCAGATGACAAGCAGCTGAAAGATGAGGATGAAGATAAAGAAGATGATGCTGTGCATAAACAGGAAGAACCAAACAGACCTGAGTCATCGGTCAAAAGATCCAAGATGCCTTCTACATGTAAGTCCATGTGCTAAATATTGAGGATGTAAGAATATACTTCAATATTGTCCAATGTTGACTTTATAAAGCATTGCCAGTGCCTTGACTGTCACATGAGTCATGTCAGAGATATCTATATCATATCTGACTTTATGTGTAGACGCTTTTGTAGAAAAATATTTGATTTAATACTTTAAAAACAAAAGTGACACATTAATTGATTTCAGTTGAGGGGAAAATTCCTGCTGTTCCTGGTCAAACACAGACACTGTTACAAAAGGTTGATAAGATCTTTTTCCAATTAAGGTTTAGTTATTTATGTACTTTTCCTATATTTTTTTTCCTGAAAAGGATGGAATACAAACATGCTAAAGTATAACGACGTGTGAATGTAAGAGGTAAAAACCCAAAAAGGTGTTTTAATATTTCACATGGAGCATATATGATGTTGTCAGAAGGAGGTCCTTCGTTTGTATTATGAACCCATAAAGTCCAGCTCTGTAAAAACATCTGAGTCCATCTTAAAAAAGAGACAAAGACTGTTTCCTCCTGTAACTCAATACAACCTTGATGCTTGATGCAGAACAGGGACAGTGTAAAGTGAGGGTAGATATGACCTTTAAATTCTGTCAAAATGAGTTTTTAAATATTGCTTTGATGTGTGATGTTGGCCGTCACGTCTCTCTCCTCAGCTGGGTTTCTGCAGTGCCTGGTGAGGGTGGTTTTTGGATGTGTGGCAGCAGTTGCCTGTGGCATGCTTTATGCGGTTTATCTGTCTACTTACCATGACAGAAAGTTCTGGTTTTCAACTAGACAGGTGGGTGACTGTTTGTTTGAGTCTGCGTCTATTACATTTCCACTGCACTGCCATATTTTAATTCATAAATTAAATTAAATTTAATGTGTTCCAGGAGTTGGAGCGTGAAATCACCTTCCAAGAAGGCAGCGGGATCTATTATTATTACTATAAGCACATGCTGACAGCACCATCATTTGAAAGAGGTACAAATACAAAACCAAAACAGACACTAACTTCTGTAAAATGGCCATAAATGTCTCTCTAATGTCATTTAACTCTGTTCTCATGTGTTTTGTGTTTTCCAGGCCTTTATGAGCTGTTGGTAGACAACAAGACTATTTCAGGTCAAACCATCAATATAGTGGAGCGTTTGTCTCTGTATCCAGAGCTCATCACAAGCTTCGTGTACAGAGTCACAGGCAGTCAGGTGAGTTCATTTATTCATTGATTAATTTATCCATTTATTTTTTATTTGGCTGTTTGAATAAATTCTGACTGAAGTTAAGTGCAATATTGTCGGTCTTGAGATTCTACATCATTCATGGGTTTCATCTATTAACACACCGCCTCCTTTTAATGCTCTGACACTGGATTACCAGCATTGATGTTGTTAGTATGCAGCCATCTAAAGCGAACTGTGCACAGAGTTTGTGATGTTTCGCTAGTATAATTTGGTTTGCCTCTGATGAAACCCTGATGTTTTTCCGTCTCTGCCTTCAGGATATTGTGGAGCCAATCTACTTCTATGTTGGAGCAGTGTTTGGCCTCCAGGCGGTTTACGTCACCGCCCTGTTTGTGTGTAGCTGGGTGATGAGCGGCACCTGGGTGGCTGGCATGTTGGCTGTGGCCTGGTATGTTATCAACAGGTGAGAGGAAATCTGCCACCTTGTTCCTCAAACTTAACTGTGATGCTTCTCTGAATGCCTCATTGAATCTTGTCTGTCTATCAACACAAACTTTCCCTTGTGAGCTTCATTGTAGATCCTTTTGTTCCATTAGTTCCTTGTTGTTCCTCTTTTCTGATAACAATTACCTTAAAGCTGACTTGAAAAATGGGGAGCTGCTGTTGAGACAACCATTGCCATACAGTGACACAATAGAGGGATAGAGCATGTAACGCCTTGTTTAATCTCAAGTTTTCTTTCTGTTTTATGGTGACAACCCTCCTGTGGGTCATTTCTCCCTCAGACCAGACACAACCAAAGTAGACCACGCGATTCCCCTGCGGGACAACTGGGCTCTGCCTTACTTCTCTTGCCAGGTTGCAGCTTTAACTGCATTCCTGAGTAACAACATCAGCTCTGTCACTGAGGTGAGAATGAAACCATGCTGATCAAGATCCTTTTGGTTATCTGAAGCCCTACAAAGTAGGTGAGTAGGTAATGAACAGTATTTCTCTGTAGATGTTCTGCTCTCTGATCATGAGTGCCACCACCGTCACCTTCCTCCTGGTTTGGGAACACAGCCACTACATCCTCTTCATACAAGGCCTCTGTCTTTTCTTGCTAGACTCTTTTGACCTGGTGCCACCACGTAAGGTAACACAGACCTTGTTAAAGTGTGAATCACATTTAACCAAAATATGCATTAACACGGTGTCTTTGTATTGGGATGAAAAACCTGTCTGCTAGCACATCTGAAGCTTCAGGAAATCACCCAACCAAGACATAAAACCACAAACTGTCACTTGCACTCGTCATGCTCCACTAAACAAACAATGTGTAACTTGTTAATCAGGAAGCTGGTAGGCAAATTTTTTATCTCCAGACAGAGCTAGTTCATCTGTTTGCCGAGCTAAGCTGAGCTAAAAGGCTGTTAGCTGTAGCTTTAAATTTAACTGACAGACATTATCAGTCTCTAAGATCTCACTTTGACAAGAGAGCAATTAAGTGTATTTACAAACATTTCAAACTATTCATTTAATTACTGAACTATTGATTGAAATCAGTTGCAGTAGTTTTATAGTTTGGTTAAGAGCTTCATGTTTTTGGGGACTCTGATACAGTTACAACACCTAAACATGAATCAAACAGAACATTTTGCAAATGTAAGATGATATTCTTCAAAAACAAGTGTGTTTCCTAAATGTAACAGTGAAAAACACCCGTTTGTTGTCCTTTTTTCTTCTGTTTTCTCTTGTCTCTCTCTCCATCATCCCTTCGTCCTGGTTGTTAAGATGACTGACATTCACAAGGTGTACCTCAGCTCCTTGTTCCTGGTCTACTTGTTCCAGTTTCAGAACCTGTCCCTGCTCAGCTCGCCGCTGCTCAGCCTCCTGATTGGCTCAGTGCTTGCGAGGTACTTCCAGGTAGAGTTAGCTGCTCTGTCACATTATATATACTGCAGCTTTTTTTTTATACCTTACATGAATCCCAGATAGGTGAGTTTTGAGTGCTGACACAATTGGTGAATAACTGGCTAACTGAATATTCAATGAAAAGATGATAATCAGGGACTTTTGATGACTGATTAATAAGTTATCAAGTATTTCCTGGTTGCATTTTCCTTGTCCTCTGATTTTTTTTTAGGTTTGAATGCAGAGCAGAAACATCTCAGTGGTGTTTTTTTTGTGTTTTTATTGCAGCAAAAGATGAAGATGGGACCTCTCGTGGCCAGAGTCCTGAAGCTCTTTGTACATTTCCACCTAGTTTTTACCACAGGGATCACCTTCAGTTATCTGGTCAAGGTAAAACCTCAAAAACATGGGTTGGCTCCATTTGTTGACAGAGTCAGTAGCTTTCATTTGTAGATGTTAATCTGTTGGTTAATCATTAATGCTTTTCATTTACAGAAACTGATACCTGCAAGAGAGAGTGACTTCATACTGAAATTTCTTGAAGTTAAATTTGGGCTCAACACAACAATGTAAGTAAAAGCCTCTGCATCAGGATTTTTTGTGACAGTGCAGATGGAATATTGATTAAAATAAATGGAGCTGTTGTGTATTATCAGGCAGTCATAATGCTGTTTTCTGTTTGTTTAATGGCTTTGATTTATGTCCTTCTGTCTCAGTGACTTTGTCACCAACTTCCTGCTGTGCCAGGAGAGTTTCCAGACTCCCGGTCAGGACTTGTTTCTAAGACTGACGCAGGCCTCAGTCTTTCCCTTCTACCTCCTGGTGCTCACTGTCTGCCTGCTGTCCACCCTGCAGACCATCTACAGGAGACTCAGGTGAGTGATCACTGTCACACACACTGTAAAATATTTCTCTTTGGTGTCTTTTTGTCAGACTAAGCTGGTGATCAAAACTAAACCTCAACCAGCTGCTGTAAAGTGCTTCTTTTAAAGGCTCCTGTCAACTTTTTTTACATTTTGACTTTTTGGTTGTAGGTTTTTTATCACAATGCTGATTTTTACTTTGATACAGTGGTCAGCCAATGAAAACCAACCTCAGACTTGAAGATGGACGAATAGGAGAGCAGCCAGAGGTCATCTACCATGTGTTTCACACGTTGCTGTTTGGAGGTTTGGCTCTGCTGTTTGATGGGTACGTTCATCAGCATCAAAGTGTGTTTTAGAGTCTTAAAGTCTTGTTAAAATGTTTATTTCTCTTCTGAAACAAATGGACCATGACTGTGTTTTTCTTTGATGCAGGATGAAGTATTTATGGACGCCGTATGTCTGCATGTTTACAGCGTTCGGTGTGTGTTCTCCGGACCTCTGGATGACTGTGTTTAAGTGGCTTAAATTGAAGTCCATCCATCCTGTGGTGCTGGTTAGTTGCCTCCTTTATTCACTTATAACATGGTGCTCTTTCGCCTTAAAAAGTAAAAAAAAGTGCCCGACTTTCCACATTCTTATTGACAAACATTTTCTTGAACTCATTTCTAACTCGCTGTGTGGTGTCTTTACCCTTGAGGTATCTTTACTGTGAAAGCTGCAGCTGCAGAAGAAAAATAACTTGTTCCTATAAATGCTCACCCATTCAGATTCTTGTTTGAGCTGTTAATTTTTCTTTTTTTTTATGTGACCGTCCAGTCTCTGATCCTGAGCACAGCCGTTCCTACCATCATTGGTTTCAGTTTGTGGAGAGAGGTGAGTTTTTTTTAATCTTTTAATCTTTTAAAGCTCTTTGTTATAAAACTTTAAAGGTACTTAATATCTTCTCCCTCTGCTGTTGTCCGTGTTGCAGTACTGCCCTCGTGTCTTAGCAGAGTTGTCAGATTTGCAGGAGTTTTACGACTCGGATACAGTCGAGCTGATCAACTGGATCAGGTGGGTCATCTGACCTTTCTGCATTTTCCGATGGTATCTCTAGGTCTTTATTGCAGCATCTTAAGCCGTCCTCTTGTCTTCTAGGTCACAGGCTCCTCTGGCAGCTGTGTTTGCAGGCAGCCCTCAGCTGTTGGGAACAGTGAAGTTGTGTTCAGGTTCAGCTGTGACCAGTTTACCGCTTTACTCAGACATCAGCCTGCTGAGGAGAACCGAAGATGTGAGTGAGATGAAAGACAAATCCATTACAGTTGACAGAGAGAGAAAACATAAATAGCATTTAATTTATATTTTAAATAATAATTCTTTTTATCTCTCCTTTCAGACTTATCAGGTATATGCAATGAGATCTGCAGAGGACATCTACAAGATCCTGACCTCTCAGAAGACAAACTATGTGATCATCGAGGAGTCAATTTGTAACGAGCTCAGTCTTAATAAAGGCTGTAGAATCAAAGACCTGCTCGACATCTCCAATGGACACGTGAGTTCAGACACTTTCTTCTTTCAACACAAGCTGCTCTGCTGCAGATTCCCACCTGCATGTCTCATATTGTGCATTTAAAGTATTACATGTTGCTGTCATGGGGTGAAAATAATGTTTTTAAGTAGGTCAAAATATGTTTTTAGGCTGAGCTAACAAGCTGCTAGCTCATGTTTCTTCAAAGGCAAAGAGTCAGTCGTCTTATCTATGAAAGGAGAAAGTAAATGTGTGTGTTTACCAACTTGTAAACTCCTCTCTGATTAAGTGTGTTTGTCATATAGTTACATAAAGGTATTTACAATAAAATGACTGACAGTAAATAAAACTTTTTAATTCTGACAGTGCAAAAAAAAACCCAATAGACTCCACTTTAGGAAAGTATTGATCATGTCAGTTTTTTAAACAGCCGTCTTTTCAACATATCGTATCTTTCTGCCCCATTCAGGTTGTTTATGACAAAGGAGAGATTTATTCTTTCTCCAAGCACGGAAGATTCTGCCAGGAGATAAAGTTGAACTACTCGCCATACACAAACTACTTCACTCGAGTCTTTTGGAATCGCTCGTATCACGTCTACAAAGTGAACTCTGTCATCTCCTTTCAGTACTGACGGCAGCTTCTGCCTCCACTGGACTCCGCTGCAGTGTTTCACGTCACATCCACCACGTAACACAGAGGAACGTCTGATTACTGTTACCGTACACATTCAAACCAACGTGGATCCGCTGAGCTCACTGTACTTGTTTTTTGGGCGGCACGTTGTTTGAGTAACATAAAAAAAGGACCCTGTTGAAGTTGAAATATGCCATATTGATCACTGTACTGTAGTTTTATAAGCCATGTGTTACTGTTACTGTGATGCAGCTGAGATGTTTTCAGGCTTTTTATTTTAAGATAATAAATAAGAGTTTTTTTCTTTAGTTGTGCCAGCAGCATCGCTCAAAGGACGGCGATGCTGGTCCGTCTGTCTGTCTGTCTGTTGGTCTGTAGGTCCACCTCTCTGGTCCAGACTGAAACATGTCATTAAGTGTGCTATTGATTGCCATTAAATTTAGAACGCTAATCAATGGGGCCCAGAGGTTTAATCTCAATGAGTTTGATGATCTGCTGCTCTTTCTGTAGCGCCACCTGCAGGTCAGAGTTTTAATTTCAATCTTGAAATATCTCAACATCTGGCTGAGAGGTTGGTAAAATCTTTTGTGTTCGGGTCTGAGAGGATGAAGCAGAATGACTGTTTTCCTCCCTAAGGTCAAATTTTTGTTTCGTGTTCGTGACTGCACGACTAATAACATTTCCATCATCCTTAGCTGTACTTAATGTGTGTTTTTTTTTTTTTAAAAAATAGCAACTAACATCATGCTAACATGCTAAACTAAGGTACATATGCAAATTAACATTGTTATTGTAAGCAAATCCTCAAAGAGCCACTAATGTGACGTCGGTCTCATGTTCTTGGTATTTTTAAGCCTGTTACTGATCAATGGTAACACCATTTTTTTCAATGTAACCAAACACTGTTTTTCTTATGATTTTGATTTAAATGGCTATTTCCCCCTTGTTACTAAGGAGAGGCAGGTGTCTACTATTGAAGAAATTATTGCAATTATTATCCTGGATGATCTGATAATTATGCCTTTATTGGCAGAATAATTCCATATTTGGACATATAATTACATTTTTATGTTAAAATAATCATCTAAGTCAAACAATTAATAGCCCATCACAACACTGTTTTTATCCTGATATTTTAATTATGATTTATTCAGAAAAAAATATTTTATTTAACGAAAAATATTATATCAAGTAATTAAGACCTAGAATAAAAAAATGCAGGCGTATCTGTTTCTGCTCCCTGTCACATATTTGCTCTTGTTTCCTCATGAAATGACTCATGCAGTTAATGTGTATTAAATGTGCTTTGATAATACATCTGATTCTGGGGGACAAAATAACTTGTGAGATCAGATATGAAATGTAAAGTTGCTTCAAACGCCATCAATGGTCCTAAAGTGTCACATGTATTTCTCATTCAAACCATATTTTTTGGAACGGAGCAAATCTGTGCATCATTATAGCACAGTGATGCATGATGGGAGGAGCTCTGTTTGCAAATATTAACCGAACAGCTTGAAACAGTAGAAATGTCTGTGAACTGTTGGACTGAGTTGTGTCTCCTTCAGCCTTAAAGAGCAGCAGAAGCTGGTTCTGAAGCTGCTCACTCCTGCTGCATTGTCTTCGTCCTCTTCGTCTGAATGCCTTATTCTGAGACTGGACTCTCTTTATAAATCGAGCTTTTGCTGGATTTTCCATCTTTTGGTTGTTTTGGTGGTAAATTCTTCTGGTGCAGTTAAACAAGTATTACCATTATGTGTTCCTCTGCAAAAGGCCATGTAGTGAATATCATTAAGTAACATTTTATTAAATTACTTATGGAGGTTAAGGGTGTAAATTGAGAAAAGTTGATAATCTGTGTCAGAATTTTTTCGTCATGCCTATTTTGTGTGACAATTACGTGTCATTTCAATGTAATAATTTTCTGTTATGGATATTTCCTTTCACCTCTGCCCCTAAAACCATTTGGAGCCATCAGTCCACCCCTAAGTTTTTACATTTTACAACAGCCAACCAGATTAACGCTTAATTTCTCGCATTTTAGTAATCTAATTTTATATTTTTTATTTTTTACAACAT